>OZ010709.1:6457398-7036889 GCA_963932265.1 Thymelicus lineola | reverse complement strand
ATGAAAAAGCAATAAATCAAAGTCAAAGTCAAAGTCAAAATATTTTATTCATATAGGTATCACTGATACACTTATGCACGTCATTTTTTGGCTTTTCGGAAGGTGCTTTATCGTGGAGGAGAAGAAAAGCCTAAAGAAACTCCTCAGCACATCTTTTAAAAAATATTACAAAAAAAAGATAATAATACAAAAGTATTTACTATTCTGAGCGGAACTGGTTGCAGAGCTGGTCATTTCCATGCGTCTTTGTCATTTAAATACTCGTCTACACTATAATATCCCTTGCCTAACAATTGTGTCTTTACACGTTTTTTGAAAGTTTCTATTGGCAAGTCACGTATTAATTTTGGGATTTTATTATAAAAATGTATACCAAGCCCTATGAAAGATCGCTGCACTTTACTTAGGCGGAACGAAGGCGTAACTAATTGATGCATTCTTTTCGTATGGCGATTATTAATATCAAAATTTTGTTTATACGCGTTTATATTCTTCCGTATAAAAACTACATTGTTAAAGATATACTGGGAAGCTACTGTAAGTATACCTATTTCCTTGAACTTTTCACGCAAAGATTCCCGAGACCTAAGTTTATAAATAGCCCTAACTGCCCGTTTCTGGAGTATGAAAATTTGTTTTATATTGGCTGCTTTGCCCCACAGCAAGATGGCATAAGACATAAGTCATCCTAGCAGTTTCGACGTCTGTATACTGCCTTATTTTCCTAACAGCAAAAGCAGCCCTACCGAGTTTTGTCGCGAGATTTGTTATATGTGGGCCCCATTGAAGTTTACTATCTAAGGTCACCCCTAAAAAGACCGTCGATTCCTCCATATGCAATGTTTCGTTATTTAGTTTAAGAGATTTGCTGACTTTTTTAACATTAGGTAGCACAAACTCTATACATTTCGTTTTTTTTTGCATTTAATAGTAAATTATTGATAGTGAACCAACGCGATACATGCGAAAGAGCACTATTTACGTCGTCGAAATTTACTTTATTCCTTTCACACTTAAATATTAGTGATGTATCATCAGCAAATAGTACAATATCCGCTTGGTTCTTTACATAATGTGGTAAATCGTTAATGTATACCAGAAAAAGAAACGGACCCAAGATCGAGCCCTGCGGTACACCCATCACAGCTGGTGACCCCGATGACTTAATATCGTTTATGCTGACTTTTTGTATTCTATTACTCAAATAAGACGCGATCAAGCTAAGGGCCTTGTTTTTTATACCATAGTGGCCAAGTTTAAACAGCAATGTTTCGTGCTCAACACAATCAAATGCCTTAGATAAGTCACAAAATACTCCTATGGCATTATGTGATGCCTCCCATGCTTCAAATATATGCTTTAATAGCCTAGCCCCGGCATCGGTTGTACTACGGCCTTTAGTGAAACCGTATTGCTCAGGATGTAATAATTTATTATTGTTGAAATGGGTTAGCATTTGATTCAATATTATCTTTTCGAAAATTTTACTAAGGGTTGGTAAAACAGAAACTGGTCTATAGTTATTAAGATCAGTTTTTTCACCTGTTTTAAAAAGTGGAATGATTTTGCTGCATTTCATAAGATCTGGAAAGATACCTAGATCTATACATTTATTAAAAACTACGACCAAATATGGAGCTATAATACCTATAATATGCTGTATTATTTTCACCGAGATGCCCCACAAATCACCCGTATTCTTTACCTTCAGAGACTGAAAGGCCTTAATTAAGTCTCTAGCGGTTATATGTTGAAATTCAAATAAAATATTACATTCATTAATATGATTTTTTAATATAGAAAGTGCTTCCGTCGGTGAAGAAGCTAGTGAACTGGTTAATGTTATAGGAATATTACGGAAGTGATTTTCAAATTCGCTTGCCACGTCCTTATCAGCACTGATTATATTATTATTAATCAATAATTCGTAATTGAAATCACAGGACTTTGCGTTACCGTTCTCACTGTTAATTATATTCCAAGTGGTTTTTATCTTGTTATCCGAATTAATAATTTTGTTCTTTATGTACATTGATTTCGCCTGAATACAAACAATTTTAAATATTTTAGAATAATTTCTCACGTGCTCCTGGAAAGTTGGAGAAAAATTGTATTGTTTCTCGGCGTAAAGGTCATACATCCTGTTCCTACTTTTATAAATACCTACAGTAGCCCAATCACTAAATTTACTATTTTTAGCTAGATCTACATACTTAAACTTGAATATTTTATTAAATTCGTTATTTATGTTATTAGACAATGTGTTATATAGTTTTATTGGATCTCTTTGTTGTAATGTTAACTGCGTTTGCATTTCCGAGTGGATTTTTTCTTTAAAAGTTGAAATCTTATTTTTAGTTATTGGTCTACATTTTATTATTTGTTTTTTCTTAGTGATTGAATTATACAACGAAATTTTTTGTCCGCAGTGGTCTGACTTCAACTTACTGAATATCTCTTTATTTAAAATCTCACAATTGCAAAAGATATTATCTAAACAAGTAGCTGTAGTTTCAGTTATTCTGGTTGGCTCATTGAATAATGGATTTAAATTAAAGCATTTAAACAAACTTAGTAGCCTAGTAGCCATAGTACTATCTGATAAAATGTCTACGTTGAAGTCGCCACATATCACTAATCCTTTTCTAGAAACACATAACCGTTTAAGTACATCCTCCAATGTATCTTCAAAAATAGTAAAATCACCAGAGGGGGGTCGATACGCGCAAACTATAACAAACCGCTCCAGTTCCACACAGGCCAGTTCAATAGTGCGCTCAATAGAAAGACTAACAATGTCTTTACGATCTTTACAAGACATATTGTTGTGCACTAATATTAGTGATCCACCATGAATTGCAGTCTCTCTACAGAATGCACTTGACAATTTATAATTACCTATACTGACAAGATTTTGAGTGCTTGGTAACCAATGTTCCGTTATACATAAAACATGTATATTACAGTATTTTATAAATAATTCTATTTCTAATCGAATCTTAAAGCAATAAATCGAAGCGCCATCTATGAATACAACTTAGCACTTTTTAAAAATCTATCTAGCAATAAAACGAATGTTCTATCTTACTCCTCACGCCATCTATGAATACAACTTAGCATTTTTACTGTCTGTATAATCGGCTGGTCGATCTACAGAATGAAAGAATGAAATTCTTATTTTTTGTTGATAAATTCTTTGAAAATATTTAAAAGAGCATTTGAAAGTATTTAAAAACAGTAAAAAATAAAACTAAAAAAAATAAAACTAAAAAAAATAAAACTAAAAAAAAAGAAATATTCTGAGACGCGAACCTGCGCATCATCATGGCATCAGCATTGTGTGTCTACGTCCTGACCATTGGGCTACGGACAACTTAAATTGAAATACGAAATTAGCGGTTATATTATCTTACCTGTCGTTTTTCCGTTGCATCCGGTTTCAAATCACTAACGGTTCTAAAGAAGTTTCACTTCAAAAAAAAAGAAATATTCTGAGACGCGAACCTGCGCATCATCATGGCATCAGCATTGTGTGTCTACGTCCTGACCATTGGGCTACGGACAACTTAAATTGAAATACGAAATTAGCGGTTATATTATCTTACCTGTCGTTTCTCCGTTGCATCCGGTTTCAAATCACTAACGGTTCTAAAGAAGTTTCACTTCAATAAAACTAAAAAAAAATAAAACTAAAAAAAAAGAAATACTCTGAGACGCGAACCTGCGCATCATCATGGCATCAGCATTGTGTGTCTACGTCCTGACCATTGGGCTACGGACAACTTAAATTGAAATACGAAATTAGCGGTTATATTATCTTACCTGTCGTTTTTCCGTTGCATCCGGTTTAAAATCACTAACGGTTCTAAAGAAGTTTCACTTCAAAAATAACAATATTTTTTTAATGTTTTAAATACATTTTTCAGTGTCACTATTGTGGCTGCTCTACTTTGCTGTACTCAGACTCTAGCACTCTTTTAGGCATTTTTATGCTGAAAACATTATTTTGTCAACAGTAAAAAGTACTTAATATAATGTACTTACCTAATAACGCTATAATCAATCATTGGCTATAATCAATGATGTTTAAATAAATATAGATACGTTATGCCCTTACAAATCAACCGAAAAATCTGTTCCGATGTCCGCAAGGCACGCTTTATCGCACGTCTTTATCGCTCTCGCGTCAAAACTACATAGCTCTCTCTTTCTTCACCTGAATATGAGTTCCCAATTGGGAACTTTTAGAGTCATCACAACGCGCGAGCTTATGACATATCTGCCTCTTTTTAATATATAATATCATTGGCTATAATAGTGTTTTTACCCTATAGTTGGGAATAGTGCCAGTTCAGCCCAAGAGAAATCATGGCACCAATTAATAATAAATAACTAAGGATCATTTGAAATGCCACAGGAATTCTACCTGCGATGATATTGTTAAGAAAGCTTACTGAGGTAGTTACCTGCTAGAAAGGTAGGTAGCTACCTGCCGTTCAATGGTATTTAAACTACTAACGTTTAAATATGGAAAGAATGGTTTAAAAATAGTAGTGTTCATTCATTGCGCATGCAAGTTGCGGAATTATGTATAAGTAATGTCGTAGTAGTAACCGACATCAATAATCTAAAATTTTAACAAAAAAAATCGATTTCAATCGAAGTACATCCTTTTCAGTTTTCAATAACAATAAAAAATGGTTGTCTGTAAAGTCGGTTTACGGACGGTAGTTTAACGTGACAACGTCATGACAAAATATTGATGAAATGATTGCATACTTTTATAGATAAGAAACTTTTATCTTTATACTACAACGCCATCTAGAACTCCTGAACTAAACTATTTTTTCAGCAAGTTCCTTTCTGACTTAATTGTGTATATAGTTTTGTTCATAGATGGCGCTTTCTCCATTGTTGCATACTTTTATAGATAAGAATCTTATCATTGTACTACAACGCCATCTATAACTCCTGAACTAAACTATTTTTTCAGCAAGTTCCTTTCTGACTTAATTGTGTATATAGTTTTGTTCACAGATTGCGCTTTCTCCATTGTTCGCTCGCTCGCGGAACGCGACAGATGAGTCATGCTTTTTCGTGCGTGCAGCCGGCATCGTTTTAATAGACGTTATCACGTCAAAAAAGAATCATCGAAATCGGTTGGTGTGATATTGAGTTATTCGTCCAATTGTCGCGCACATACTTAATGCAAAAAGACATAATTATGGTTTTCTCATGGATGCCATTGCCATTGTCAAATCTCGCTCAAATTATGTGGTCCCAACATGACAAGCATCAGCTTTCGATAATAAAAGAATCATTTAAATCGGTTCACTCAGTCGAAAGTTCTGAGGTAACAAATTAAAAAAAAATACAGTCGAATTGAGAACCTTCTCCTTTTTTGAAGTCGGTTAAAAATGGAGATTCTCAATTCTAATTCGGTTGTATTTTTTATGTTTATTACTTCAGAATTCCATTATGATTAAATTATTTTAAAACACAATCTCCTTCCTTCCCCCCCCCCCCCCCGAGCTCTCTTTGTCATCCCAAGTCTACAATATTATGGTTTTCTCTCCTAATTGCTATCGAAACCTTCATTATTCATGCAAAAAGCAAAAGCAAAGCAAAGCAACAACCCATAATTGTCCCACTGCTGGGCTCGGGGTCTCCTCTCACAATGTGAGGGGTACAGGCCATAGTCTACCACGCTGGCCAAGTGCGGATTGGTAGACTTCACACACCTTTGAGAACATTATGGAGAACTCTCCGGTGTGCAGGTTTCCTCACGATGTTTTCCTTCACCGAAGCAAGTGATAATTAACTTGTAATACGCACATAATATTATTATTATTCATGCACCTCACCATAATCTTATATCTCTATTCAGCATTCCACATCCTAAGGTTATCTGGAAGAGTTTGCTGTGTTAGGTAAAGATAAGATAGCCACATTATACTTTAAATTAATTGTTTATTTTATATTAATTGTTTGTACTGTTTGTACATAATATTTGCCTTGCTTACTTTTAGATAGTGGTCCTATTCGTGTACAACTTAGAATAAGAATAAACGTGTGTAATATCTAACGACTCGGAGGAGATATTTTTTTTACACAGATAAAATGCTTGACCATTCTCATCCCATCTGATGGTAAGTAGGGATGTGGTCCAAAGTTCCAAACTCCAAGGTGGTGTGCTGGTAAGCACTGGAGCACCTTAATTAACTTATCATTTAGTAAAAGCACTAAAAGCCTATTCTATTCTATCCACTTACTTCCACGCCACGTCTGACATAATTAATAGGCAGCTGGAAGGCTAAAGGCTTGGAAGTTCAATCAATAATATTGGTTTATCTATTACAATATTTTATTAACCTCAACGTCAATGATATTATTATTATCATTGTTGAGGTACAAAAAACTAAATCCGTTGTTCAGTAGGGTCTACCCAACTAAATTTCATGATAAAGTTTGAAATACAACGTGTCGACTATATCAATTTCCATGATACAATCGTTAGCGTGATTCAGAAACACGAACAGCGCCATCTCTTGAGGATCACTAGTAACTGCGCTGGCTTCACTTTGGTACATTGTATTTCGGTATTTTTGCAGTTTTGCAACAATTTTTCATTGATGCTCCGCTCCTATCGGTCGTAGCGTGATGTTAAATAGCCTATAGCCTTCCTTGATAAATGGACTATCCACTACAGATACCAGTAGTCGGCGAGATTAGCGCGTTCGACCAAACTATTCAGCTGTATAATATTAAGTAGGTGATTAAAATTTTTGGAATATTTTTTTTAAAAGTTCAAAAGTTAGATATGGGTTTTCTCTTAGAATGTGGATTAAAAGCCAATTCTATCTTTATGGCCAAGTATGAAATAAGTTTGAGATTGATCCAAGCTCGTGAGTTTTCCATACGAGCCATCCCATTTCATTCTTTTTTCAGAATAGATTCCGTTTCAACTAAGAAACCCTAAAAAGACGTCTTGTCCTCCTTCCTACTATACTATAAATGTGAAATTTTGTTTGTATGGAAGTTTATTACTCTTTCAAAAACTCCTGAACAGATTTTCATAAAAAGCACACGGTTAGACTATAATCTAGAATAACATACAGGGTATTTATTATCCCGGAAAACGCGTACAAACCCGCGAGTTGAACGCTAGTATTTACTCACATATTTGTGTTTGTAATCTAGGAGATAAATAAACTGTCAGTGAGTCATTCCGAGTCTGAGCGCATTTTTTGATTAAATGACGCCTCGGTCAATGACCCGCCGCGCAGGGGCCTAATTCTCAGAGTGAAATTAATATTTCCGCCACACGTAATTTTAAAAGTAAGGCTTACTATCCACGGCGCATCATTTTGACAATACAAGCTGTTTAATGAAACAAGCAATAGGTAAACGCGACGATGTTGCGTGGAAAAACGTACGCATTACTCAAGATGCAAGCAAGCCATTGGAGTATAATGTCATAGAACAGACATCTCGAACAAAATGTGTGTCCCGCCCGGGAGGTTCCATTTTCAAAATTGAGCCCCCGTTCTCCTTTCAAAATGGAACGAATCCATTGAAGATTGAAGCCACGTGGCGCCAATGCTTTGGACATACATGGTGTTCGGGGTGTCTGTTCTATACGCTAGTAATAGTACTTCAATGAAGCAAGCGACAATTATTGACGATAGCTTGCATATAACATACGTCAACAATCTATGTAGATTCCTTACCTTCCTGATTGCTTCTTGCTTGTCTCCTGATTTCTTCTATGTAGATCCTGACCATGTGGTCAGGAGGCCGAAGTAAAAAAAAATATCTGCTTGCGTTAACATTAGGTACGTTCAATTTTCCGGCAAGATGTCAGGGATAAATGGGGATATTTTGGTTAGTAAATAGAGTGAGAGAAGAGTTACACCCCTTTGCTGCCACGAAAGAATAGGGAAGAAAGAACTGGCTCTGAAGTCCCCAGCTGGAACTTGACGAAATAATCCTTATGCGAAGCCCTACCAGCACGCAAGGACGCCAGATTCTTTCGCCTTATGAGACGACCACGACATAAAAGTGTTTGTAACAAACCTAATTCGAATAAAACTTATTTCATTTCAAACTTATTTCATTTCATTTCATAAGTGACTGGTCGTGATATTGGGTCACTATTCTAGGCCACTCCAATTCGGTCAATCAAAAATTTGGGACGTGGGCCTCGATATTTAATTAACTATCCTTCTTAATCTGTACTTTTGTCGTGAATTGTGGGTTTATGACATGACCAAGGATATTACTGAAAACGTTGTAACAATAATCTAAAATTTTAACAAAAAAAAACCGACTTCAAATGAAGTACATCCAATAAAAAAAGAATCATCGAAATCGGTTGGCGTGATATTGAGTTATTCGTCCATTTATCGCGCACATACTTAATGCAAATTTAAGACTTATATGCTTTTGACATGGGTGCGACACACGACAAGCACCAGCTTTCGATTAAAAAAAGAATCATCAAAATCGGTTCACCCAGTCGAAAGTTCCGAGGAAACAAACATAAAAAAAATATAGTCGAATTGAGAACCTCCTGCTTTTTTGAAGTCGGTTAAAAATAATAAGTTTCGTTCCAAGTTACTGTTTTATTTAAACTTCAATTATTTTTAATTGCATAGTCTGTCAGATCAAGCATACCAACCGTTTTAAATTGTGTTCTGACCGTGAGAAATAGAATGGACATTTGATACTCTATTGTTCTGAATATTTGCAACTGTTGAAAGTTACTCATTTCATGGGAAAATATTTGAGTATTTTACTTCAATAGTTAGAAACTTTTTATGGGCTATCTTTTCTGACACATATTAACAATATTATCATCAGTTTATCATCGCCACAGTCACTGATGCCTCCTTGGTCATAAAGAGACCTAAACACCATAGAAGTATTGGAACGAAGTTCCTTATCGCGCGTTGTGAAAGGGGGCTAGACGGAAAAATATGACACTTTTTGATTCTTACGAATGACGACACTTTTTTTGAAGTGATTCAGAGAGTTTTACAGAGATGGCGCTGTAAAACTTTCTGAATTACGCTAGTAGTGTGAGCTCGTTTCATATTGCTGAATCACACTGCTGAGCGCGTAAAATACTTAAATCGAAAGGAACTTCGTTCCATCCGGGTGTCCCTTGACACCTCTCAAGTTTTTATTACTAGCATATAGAACCGTCACCGCGAACTCAATGTATATCCCAATGCATTGGCGACACGTGACTTCAATCTTCAATGGATTCGTTCCATTTTGAAAGGAGAACGGGGGCTCGATTTTGAAAATGGAACCTCCCGGCGGGACACACATTTTGTTCGAGATGTCTGTTCTATGACATTATACTTCAATGCTAAACACTCATTTTAACTGAGTATTTGTTTATCCAAACAAGTTAAAAAAATTACATCCGCAAAAAAGATGGAAATGAATCAAGGTACCTACTTAATTTTGAAAGATTTTAGGGTATGTGAGTTCAATAAATCGTGTGACGATTATCAAGTAGATAATCATTGAAAAAATATTCAGTAAGTATAATATAACCATTTTAAAACAGATTATTACTGATAAGAAAATAATAATATTACAAATTATAGACTAAATGAATGATAAGATCGCTTGGAAAGAACTGTACTGCATCCAGTCCCGCGTAGGTTAGTATATTACTTTGTAATGCTTCTATGTGTTGAGGAGTTTCTTTCGCCATTTGTTATCCTCCTTGAAAAATCACCTTTGCGAAATGATGGTATATCAATTCATTGCTGCAATTCAATTGACTTCATTGCTACTTAACGTCAGGTGGGATAACAGGCAAGCATTTCTTAGTACGTCCAAGACGAGGGATTTTTGATCTTTTATCAAGTAACCCAGATTATCTCCAATGCAATAAAAGCCATCTTCAGCCCATAGACCTTTATTTAAGTCGTTGCTTCGGCCTAATTGAACTACAATCAAGCACAGCTGTCAAGTAAAAATTCGGTGGCATAATTACAGTTCAGATTTTTATATAAAATTAGCAAACTTTATCCATATTGACAGATGTTTTATCAAAGCTCGGATAAGTCGATCACAGCTGGCCGGATGCGCGGATTGTGCGGTCAGCTGTGCTGTAACCGCCATTTTGTTTTAGCGATATCGGAATGTTGGCATTACCCTTTTTGTAATCATGATGGAAAGAATGTTTTGTATTCGATAGCTATATTGTTGGTTATTGGTTAAAGAAAGAAATAAACTGAGAAAGGCAGAATGTGACTGGAATTTAACGAGGTTATGTATGGGTTATTCAGGACAGGACTAAAATTGTTTTTGTTGAACTTGGAGAATGTAGTATATTGTATGGGTTTCCTGCTAGGCTGCAACTATGTAGGATAATGTTCCGCTTCGATTTCCTTCATAAATATTATATTATAATATAATATCTTATTATATCATACATGAAAATACACTTACAATGAGTGGATTCAGTCAATTTTGAAAAGAGAACGGTTCCTTGATTTTGCCTATAGAACCTCCCGGCGTGACATAAATTTTGTTTGTGATGTCTGTTTTAGTACTTCTAGTACCTCAGTAAATTACGCTTCAATGGTTTTCTAACCATTTTTATGTTTTTTTCAGAATCAACTAAGAGATGTCGCTAGCAGACGTAACGTCGGGCCGCAGCTCGCCCGCCTGTCCCGACTGCGACACCGGCGCCTCCGTTACTTCTGATCTGCATAAAGTAGGAATTTAACATTACTTCTTGTTTAATAAATGGTGAGGCAAATGGTTTCAACCCATTAATGGCCCACTACTAATTAATGGTGAATGGGTTTCTCTTCTTGAGGAAACCTAGAGGCTAGGGCACATTTCACCACGCCGCGTCCAGTGCGGATTGTTGGAGGGGTTAATAGCCAACCGAATGTCAGAAGTTTTCATGCAGCCCGAGGACCTCAAACATCGCTTAACGACTATTATCTTCAATAATAGCAAGCACGGAAGCGCTCAAGAAATTTTTGCCACTAGCGGTCACGCATCCAACTACCGACCGCGATTACATAGGATCGACAAGACCCATTACAGTATCTCAATACCCTAACATTACCAAACATGTTCCAGTACCAAGTAGCGTGCACATGCAAGCCCTCGTCGCCACAGTACGCGAGCGCGGACGACCCCGGCCCCCCCGCGCCCGCCGCCAAGACCGACACCCCCCCCGCGCTGCCGCCGCGCCCCCCCGCCAGCGTACTGGCTAGTAACCGGCGGAATAATGGTAATTGTTACACCTTTATATCTTAGTAACCGGATGACCGAGCTTTGCTAAAAAATTAGACTTTAATCATGTAACAATAATATTAGTGACTATACATAAAAATAAAATACCTCTAACTACAACACATAACACAGAAAAATATCTCAACTAAATGATTATTATATTATAGCTTTGCTTGGATTGGATACCATCAACTGAAGTAGCTTTAGTTTTGCTACCCGCTAATAGATGTCAGGAAGAGTCTATTGTAGCTGTTTTTCATTGCCTGAAAATACGGATAAAATGACATTTTCTGCGGCGCGTTCGGCGCGCACGGTGGGGATTATGTGCGTAATCACCTTTGTTTTGATTCGGGTAACGAATTACTTGCTAACTTGTTAGCGCGAACTTGATAAAAGGTCATCGTATTCAGTCATGGGAAGTTTCGCCTTTAGCTAATTTAGCCATGGTTTTAAATTTCAGTATTAAATTTTAGCCGTGAAATCGCTGTAACCAGATTGCAGTTACAATTTTAGCTGCAAATATTTTTTTATGTAAATAATCGATAAACGAGTGATCGGCCACCTGACGGTGATTTGCAAGTTTGACCACAGGGCGTCGTTATAAACACTGTTGTGACCACGGAACACAGAGACAAGAGGTGGAAGTGCGAAGTAGGCGGGGCACAGCGACTAACAGTAAGCGTAGCTCCGCTTACTTGCCCGCATAACATATCTGTCACTGAGCTGCGTCGGTTGTGCATTACATAAATTAAAATTTGACTTAAATTATAATAATATGACTTATTGTGCAATTTTGGGTGCAAAAATGATAGCAGAGCTAAGAATTTATTTAATGGCAGTGTTTCATACCACAGCCACCCACAGCTAAGCCTAGTTTTATATTTATTTTGTATTAATTCAAATTCAAAACATAAAATTAAAGGAAATAATACATTTTTATGATCAAAAAGCTACTCTATTTACACGGCAATAAGGTTATTTTTATGTTTTAAATGGTACTGCTACTCGACTATTGTTTTCCAGAACATTCTTTGAAAACATTCTTTGCTACTCGGGAAGGGATGGGATAAATTTATCGATATCGGTGTGTTGTAATTTTATTTACGATGTAATATTATACGACCAAGACCCGACTGATTAGGGTTTAAATGGCTATTTATAGAGAAAATATGTTTGTAACCTATAGTTAATACATATAAATAGTATAATGCCAGTTGGCAATCTCTAACAGTGAACTTGGTCAATATTATAATATTATTATGAATAATTATAATAATTATTTGAATATTATGCTTATTTTGGTTTCTATAGTTACTTCTTAGATTTCCTTAAGACGCATAAAGAAAAGAAGACTGGCTTAAAACTACTGGGCGGATCAATTGGTTCCCAGTAAAATCTAGTACCATGCTCAGAGCATTTTTTATAAGAAGAATTCATAGTTTCAGTGACCGTCAATACGGTTTCCGCCACGGCAGATCAGCTGGTGATCTTTTAGTATATCTTACTCATTGCTGGGCAGAAGCAAAAAGGTTGTAAGTTTGGATGTTGCAATTGCGCTCAAAAAATTTTTGGACTAGCGGTCACCCATCCAACTACCGACCGCGCCCGCTGTTGCTTAACTTCTTCGATCGCTTAGGATCGACGCAATCCGCCGGGCTATGAGAGCTTCAAAGCTAGGAAATATAATTCCACGAAAATAAAGGTGTTTAAACTATTCCTTGGCGACACTAGATGGCGCAATTGGTTCTACTACTAAACGTTGTAGGTCGAACAAAAGGAGAATGCCCATTTAGTATGGAGAAATGACTGTACTGACTTTAACATTTTTGTGTCTTGTAAATTACACATACTAACTTTAGTCAGTGTTTATTAACCTACTATTGTAGGAAATACGAGATTTTCAACAAAATTAGTTTGAATTTAGGTTATAGTAAACTCACAGTAATATGGAGCCTATGCCGGCGTATTAAAGTCGATTGCGTATGTAATGTCGTTCTTTTAAGTTTCAAATTCATTTGACAGTCCCAAAACGCCATGTAGTTTATAATGTATTATAATCACAGAACACTATTACTCCTGGCTGATTATAATAATTTTCTAATTCATTTGACAGTCCCCTTAAGTCATCTATTGTTGTATCATAATCATAATGGAATCAATGCAACCTATTGACCCGAAGGATCTTAAAATATTTCTGATTGGCCCTTATCCAAACATAAATGGCCCAATGGTTTTCTTTTGTAAAACGGAAGTAAAGTTACTTATTAATTTCAGAAAATTATTCTCAAAGAGGATTTTTTTAGAAAATACGGTATATACTTGAAATATTTTAATTTAATTTTTTGTCCAAAAATCATTGTGACACAATAATTTTTTTGAGAGTACTGGCTATGGGCATTCTTTTTTACCTTTTTTGTATAACGTTAAGGTTGAAATTCATCCTAATTCACATCATTGTTTTTATAGCTAAGCTACGTTGAGCTACATTGAAATTTCACTTATCGACATACTGTTTAGTTAGCTAACGTTAATATAAAAAAGCTACGGCCACGTCTACGCCTTGTAATAGATATAAGCTTTCAAAATTTTGAGCACGTTTTCACATACACACACACAAGTTGTACAAGAACAAGTACCAACATTACCTTGTAGTATACCAGTTTCGATAAATATCGATAATTGTCGATAACGCGGTAAAAGCACCACGCACATCCCTAGGCCTAATTAACCAAAAATATAACTTACCGCTATACATTTAAGGTTGATATTAGATTCCAGTCACGACATCTAGCGTTCAGAAGACGGTATTATTTAATCATTTTCCAATAAGATTGACATTGTAATACAACCAACTGCAATTCAATGTCAACCTTATTACTATATATTAAGTATAGAATTATTTATTACGTAGAATATTGCCATCTAGCGGTGTATAGCTGTGGTATAGCAGAACTTGAAAAGTATTATGATCTTAATTGATAAAGGTACTAAGTTCACTGAATATGACATTGAAAAATAAGAATTAACATCAAATATTAAAGTGAATTTTCAAACATAAATAGCAGGTTTCTCGGACTATTCGTAGTTGACAACTAACAACCAATCAAAATGTAAGTTTGTTAGTTGTAAGTAATACGATTATCCATTTACTTGTGTTTTTTTGGCTAGAACGGTTCCCATACTAATCAACACTTATACCATTTCCACCTCTTGTCTCTGTGTTCCGTGGTTGTGACTTTTACTGATAGATATGAAAAGTTTGTTTAAAAAATTTTGAATAGCATTGTAGTATTATTACTAGCGTATAGAACCGACACCGCGAACACCATGTAAAATTTGTCCCAATGCATTGCCGCCACGTGGCTTCAATCTTCAATGGATTCATTCCATTTTGAAAGGAGAACGGGGGCTCAATTTTGAAAATGGAACCTCCCGGGCGGGACACACATTTTGTTCGAGATGTCTGTTCCATGATATTATACTTCAATGCGCAGATCAACTTCAATGATACTTAACATGATTTTTAAAAGATTTTATTTTTAAAACATGATACTTCAAAAATGTACGAAAGTTAAACCTAGGTATTTTCAGAATCGACGTTACTTAGTTAAGTAGTATAATGAGTACTAAATATTTTTCACGTCGTTTCCCTTGCTATTTTTACTGATACTGATAGATTCCGGTCAGAGATCAATTTATCAACAAATGGCCGACTGAAAAAACGCGGCAAGCCATTGACCAACATAACAATAGAACCGTAGTGATGGGAGATTCTAACCAGAATTGAATATTGTTATATCGAGATACCGAATTCTTCCCACGAAACCAATATTGTCACAGAGTCTACTTAACCTATGTATAAAAAAAGTATGAAAGGAATTTGTAAAGACGTTTTGGTTAGATAGACAAAGAATGTAAACAATGAAAACTACCTGTGATTCTGTTCAAGAATACGAAACCTGTTTTTACTTTCATGAATTTTATTGTACAATACAAATGCGAAGAAAAGATCTTCGTATCATAGAAATTTGCACCCATTGATGGTTATCAAAAGATTTTTCGGCAAGCAGTGGCGGCCTTAGGGGGTGGCGAACGGGGCAACCGCCCGGGGCCTCGCGCTTGCAGGGGCCTCGCGCTATCATCCGAGTTAAAAAAAAACTTTATATAGCAAAAAAAAATTTAATTGCATAACTACGAACGGAATACCTACTATGATATACAGTCTTCGATCAGTAGCTCAAGTGTGAGTTTTCGCAAGCATTTACTTCACCAACGCGTTTGCGTCTATGCAATCAAAATGTATGGAGTTATTGTCAGCGCCTCTAGCGGACAGTTAAAACAACTACACTGCGAGTGTGAGTTTCAAAATATCGTTTACGTGAACTTTTTAGTCAACATTGAATGTAACCATTCGAGTGGAGGTATTTTGACGTGTGCGATGTTTGACAAGTGAAACGCATTGTTTGGTAATAGGTCGTCATAGTAACAAAACATAATAGTAGTCATAGTAACAGATGCTATGCTATTGTTTTATCTCATTTGTTCTTTAAGCTTAAAGCGAAACAGCTATAGCTCATTGATAAAAAAAACATAATGCGCCTAAAATAAGTTTCACTTGACTGCCTTTGTAAGCTTAGGAATAGTGTACTTTTAAAATAAGTAGCTCGAGTGTAAGTTTCTAAAAAAAAACTAAAAACTCAACTATCACGGGAATCGAGATGACTCAAACATTTTAGTACACGTATTTTATGCGAGTGTGAGTTCCTTAAACATCAACGAAAAAGTTATTCGTTTGCTCACTTCGTTATTAGCATAGTTGCACTTACAACTCATCTTATTTTAAAAGTACACTATTACTAAGCTTACAGAGGCAGTCAAGCGAAACTTATTTTAGGCGCATTATGTTTTTTTATGAATGAGCTATAGGTGTTCCGCTTTAAACTTAAAGAAGAAATGAGATAAAACAATAGCATCGTGATGCTATGATATCAAACATTTGACGTTTTTGTTACGGACATTACATGAAAATAAAAAAGTTTCATACCTTATGAATATTACTTTAATTACGAAGATGCATATATAGCACGAGTTGAGTTGGCGTAGCGCCTAAGAGCTCGGACTCGAAATTCGATGGTCGTGGGTATTCCCCGTATGGTAGATTTTTCAATTTCTCAATTTTTATATAATTCATTGGCCAATTATGCAAAGAAGTTAATAATTAATTTTATTAATTTATTTATATGCAAAGATAGACAAGGTAAAAATTAGGATTTTCGAAATAAAGAGCATACGAAAAAACTTTGTACATGAAAATTCAAAACTTTATTCATTGACATTCAATTATTTACATGTGTCGGGAATCGGGATGATAATATAATGGGATGCTTTAAAAGAGGCTCGGAATATAGGCCGTTGTTTTCGCTGATGATTGCGCTTATCTTGAGCCTGGGCTTCCGCCAACATCTTCCAAGCAAAGTAGGTAATTACGCGCTGCTCCACTCAACATATTGCAATTCTCACTTCATACTGTAAGCCTATTTTAATAAATGAATGTTTAGCGACCCTACATTTGTACATTGTAGATGAGCAACCCTGTTTTGGTTACCATAGTATTTGAGAATAACACTATTGTCATTTCATTGTCAAGTTAAAAATAGCAAAATAGTATTGTATTATTGGAAATATTGAAAATATAAATATGCAAAGAGAAGGAAAAATTTATGTGTAATTTTATTGTAAATAATCCCTGAGGCTATCCATAATAAAATCAAATAAACTATTACCAAAAAATGCGTTTCACTTGTCAAACATCAAGTGAGTAACTCTACTACTATGGTTGCGTATTTTTTCAATAGTTAACTACAAAATAGTAACTTACACTCGCGCACACGTCAAAATGGCTCCACTCGTATGTTAAGTTACATTCAACGTTGACGATGTATAAGGAACACACTCGCATAAAATATGTTTACTAAAATGTTTGAGTCATCTCGATTAACGCGATAGTTGCGTTTAGCCGTTTTATGTTAGAAACTCACACTCGAGCTACAGGTGTATTATACTCGTAGATCGATGTATACAGTGAAATAACAATAAAAATAGATAACAATGTTTATTTTTTGTTATTTGTCTGTATATATAACAAAACCGAAACCTTTACAATATGTATCTATGTCGTACCTACCTCTAGTTACCATTTTAGTTTATCTCTGGGTTTCAGTCGTGATCGTAATAGGTTTTTTGTGAATCTTACGCATTAAAATTACAAAAGCGTATTTAATGTATGTGCGCATTAAAACTAATAAAATGATTATTTACGTGATCGTGATTCCAGAAGAAAATTTGAATCGGGCAGTTCGAAAAGAAAACTAGTTCTCAAAGGAAAAGGGTAAATTTATACGAGCGAGTTCAAGGTCAAATTAAAGGTGTTAAAAAAACTGAATAATTATTAATTACTACTGAAATACTAAGTGGACAGATTGTGGGCGACTACAAATATTAAAAACGGTGACTTGAAAATACTTTGTGTAGTTTGTATTGAAATTTTGACAACTCATATTATACTCAAAATTTTGCATATATTTAATCTGACTACGTTTTGCGGGATCCTTCCCAATTTTTTGCGTAAAATAAAATTATTCAACCTAACCTAACATTTGAGTTCAGTGTTTCTTCATGGTAGGGTGCATCGCTCCCTAAACTCCCTTTAAATTTTATAAGCTAGTTTACAGTAATTTTTTTGCACTCAGAAATTAATTTTCTTTTTTCTAATGTTTATGAACGAATATTCACTATCGCCAGTTAAAAATTTTTTTCGCAAATACATAATTTCCCCACTTGGCTGAGTATTTACAGGGTGTCCAGTAAATAGCACGACATACTGCAGGGGGTGATAGCTTGGGTCAAACAACACAATATATTATGTTCAGCAAAATCTTACGGATTCAGAGATTTACAAAATTTTCCGAAATATCGAAAAATCTCTACCTTGAAACAGATTTTTAAGTATCTCGGAATGGTTGAAAAGAAAATAGTTCTGTGAAAATTTAAACAAAAAATATTATTTCTTAAAAACATTCTTATTTTTGATAGGAAAAACACTTATCAATGACTAAAGTAGCTATTCACGAATAATTTGATGTAAAAAAATACTAGAAAAGGAAGTTTTCATTCCGAGATGCTTAAAAATTTGTTTCAAGGTAGAGATTTTTCGTATTTCGGAAAATTTTGTAAATATCTAAATCCGTAAGATGTTGCTGAACATATATTGTATTGTTTTGGTAGGTATTGACCCAAGCTATCACCCCCTGCAGTATGTCGTGCTATTTACTGGACACCCTGTATAACCTACCTTTAAGAGTCGCCCATTTTTTTATTATTAACCCGATTAATAATATCTCAAAAGAAAACAGCTTGAACATGACCTACGTGGGTCCGCGTTTTAATATCTGAAAAATGATGATCGGGAAACCTTTAAAAACCTAACACAGACTTAAAGTGACATATTGCAATCCAATCCTCATTAAATCCACGGGCGTGCGGGGTTCGAAAAAGCATGGATGGGCACATGCAGTAGTAATGTGGGCGAATATCGCGGCATCAGGTACTCGTGGCGTTCGCCCATGCTTGGACTTGGCCATTGTGGTTGGCCACAATAAAAAAAACACTCAAATCAAATCTAAACACACACATTTTACGGAAAGGACAAGGGCCTCGCAAGCATCTGCCGCCCTGGGCCTCGCAATGACTAAGGCCGCCACTGTCGGCAGGTATATTTTCAGTGGTATTGATAGTTACATTTAAAATGGATCGATTTGATTAATGTTGGACTGCAAACTACTAAATAAGAACCTGAGCAGGTAGGCAAGCCATCGTGTATCAAGACTTGAGTAAGAGGTCTCTGGGCAATGGGCAATCGCACTTCATTTGGCGATTGCATGCAAGCTGCATAATGAAACATATGCAATAGGCAAACGCGACGTTGCCGTTCCGTGGAAAAAATGAAAAAATTAAAAGTCCGGAGAAAAAGCCTCAGTTCCATTGAAAAATCCTGAGATTTTTGGAGTTGGAGAATTTTCTCCGAAACCAACTATACAATGTGTCTTCAGTTCGAGCTATAATATTAATTCAATATAATTTGAAGTTTTACATGAGAGGCATTCTATAATTAAAAAAATAAAAAAATACCTTACTTATAAAGGTGTCTTCACATATTAAGTATGATAAAGCTGATTTTGGCTTCAATCTTCAATGGATTCGTTCCATTTTGAAAGGAGAACGGGGGCTCAATTTTGAAAATGGAACCTCCCGGCGGGACACACATTTTGTTCGAGATGTCTGTTCTATGACATTATACTACAATGACGTGATATGACATAAACCTCATAATTTCAATGCTTTTATAAGAGTTGTAATGGATTTGGTGATATATATATGGTGGTATAGCAGTGATAGCCTAGCGGTTAGAACATTGGTCTCCCAAACCAAGGGGCCCGGGTTCAAATCCTGGCACGCACCTCTTATTTTCAAATATTATGTGCGTATTACAAGTTAATTACCACTTGCTTCGGTTAAGGAAAACATTGTGAGGAAACCTGCACACCTGAGAGTTCTCCATAAAGTTCTCGTAGGTGTGTGAAGTCTACCAATCCGCACTTGGCCAGCGTGGTAGACTATGGCCTGTACCCCTCACATTGTGAAAGGAGACCCCGAGCCCAGCAGTGGGACAATTATGGGTTGTTGCTTTGCTTTTTTTATGGATTTGGTGTATTGAGCGAAGACCTTACCTCTCGTGTTTCTGTTCTTGTGTCAGGGAGTCACTTTTAATAATGTATAAGATTTAATGTGGATCTCCCGAGACTTGTCTAGTCGGCAACTGATGTTCCTTATTTAAATGATGTCCATGAGCTCGTTGACCACAAATCATCAGGTTGTTAAATTAAAAAAGGCTCAACTATACAGGCTGAATTTTCCAAGTGTGCGTGGAGGGCAAATCCGAAACTACGAGGATTAGCGAAAAATGCTCAATGGTGTAATACTACAGGATGAGTTTTTTTTCAAAATCAACGGGTTTGATTCTTGGTCAGGAATATTAATTTTTGTAAAATGTAATGATGCAGTTTTAGTTTTTATTAAAATCGGCCCCGAGACTCCTTTGACCATTTTTTGATATTCCTTATAGTTTAGAATTTAGCCATCCACGCATATTTGAAAAATTCACCCTGCATACTTGAAATTTTCATTTAAAATTTTTTTTTCTTTGAATTACATGATAATTACATGGATAAATATAGAATCATTAAGAGAACCACAAAATCGTTTACTATTGTCACCTCAGAACGGAATACAGTATTCTGAAATGTTCACATGTTAAATAAAAGTTAAAAGATCCCTATAATCACCAAAACTGTCCTTTTCTTCTTTTCGCAACGTAACCCATATACATATTCTATCCAGTCGGCATTCATATCCGAAACATCTATTACGCATGTGTTTTGACCTGTGCGTTTGAATTGAATCCGTAGCATTTTGTTCGTATTTCACGCGAACCTTACCTGCGATTGGAATCTACTGCTTCTGCGCGAAGCGGCCATTGTACTTCCTAACCTAGTCATCGTAGCTTGATAAATAAATCGGAATTATACAATGACAACATAACTACGATTTTAGCAGCTGTGTTCTTTAATCTAACTTCTGTGTTTTACAGTGCTTTATGTATTAACTATTAAAGTGTCTCTATTTAATGATTATGTACACAAAGCGGGGATTTCTTTATTCTTATGAATAAAAAGGGAAATGTTGTAGCGACATAATTGTGTCTTAAAAAGCAGTGCTTATGTTGAATACATTAGTTTTTATAAATAGTGTTGATTCTACGCTGGGGTCATTGTTCCTTTGGAAAGATATCGATTTTATAAAATGGCGCGGAATTCGAATATTGCTGATTGAGAATTCAGTTTTAAAAACAAACAATGAGAAGTAATGAAATAACGTCCTTGTAATGTCTTAATTTAAAATTACGTTTGAGTATGATTATAGTTGTTATGTGGACAAAAAGTGCACAAAAATATTTTTTTAATCTGTTGTGATGAGTGATTCTGTTAAGTTTTGTTTTGGACATGTAACTGGATTTTGAATTTTTATAGTTTAGCTGTGGATATTAAAAAGTTAAAAAAACGCGAAACATGCAAAGTAAATTCAAATAAAAGTCAACTCCATGTAGTTAATATTCGAATATGCCTTAAGAAACAGAAATAAAAAAAGTTAAAAACATAGTGCTATGCAAACGTGCGTTATGCAAGTACTACAATACCAGGTATCTACGGCGACGCAGCAGGCGACTATAGCAGCGGATGTGGCACAACACTATGTGCCGCCGCCGCCATATTTTGGTAATTTTCTTTTTAAAATTCCCGCCAAAATTTAAAAATGATAAGTACAAGTTCATTCAGCCAAACAAAAATAAGGAACTTATTTTTATTTGATTTGATGGCTCTGCTATTAAACCTATTGCAAATCATTTTTTTTTCGATTATTTCCTAAATATTTTAAACGGCACGCATCAAAAATTCCGTTCGAAAAGTAGGAATAATTATTATAATATAATGGGTATATCACAGAAATTGAAATCGTCACATAGTATTATTGTTTTTACATATTTTATGTTTATCTTTTAGGTATTAAAAAATAAATCTTCATTTATTTTTCACTAATGGGGTGAATAGAAACAGCGAAGAATATGAATTTTTGGCCTTGGCTGTCTGCTTGAACATGAAACCAGTATAGTTATCTGTGTATAGACTATAGTACTACTTACACAACCAGGAAAAAAATTAATTTGTGTGTGTGTCTGTATCGGTATCGGTATCGGTATCTATATCGGTATTTATATATCTGTATTTCCAGCGTCAGTAGGCTGCAACGACACCACGAACCGCCGTCGCAAGTACGCGTGGTGGTGTGTTGGCTGTGGCGCGCTGGCGGCCGCGCTGGGCGGGCTGCTGGCCGCGCAGCACATCCTGCTGCGAGCATACACCGCGTCTCCACAGCATCTGGAGACTGTGCCGGCGGCTGTGCCCGCTGCTATGGTGAGTGGAGGCTTCTGTATAAAAAAATTCCTGTACACCTTGTGGAGGTCACCAATATGGGGGTGTGCGTACTGTGCGTGTTCTGGTGTGACCTGGTGTGACCTGGTGACTGGTATAGTTACGGTGTTCAGGTTAGGCGAGTATGATGGGAACACACGAATGATGCGCACGAGATTTGATTTCATGCTCATTTAATTTGTTATTTGTACCTAATAATATAATGCATTTTTGCGTGTTCAGTCACCTCAATCGAACGTTGCATAAACAGGGGGCAACGATATTTATTTATGCTACTACACTCCCAAAAAAACAAATACACAAAACTCAAAAAAAACGAAATCTCAAAATACCCAAAATTCCTCAAAAACCCCACAAAAAACTGAAAACTCAAAAAAATCCAAAAACTCCCAAAAACCCAATAACACCCGAAAAACACAAAAAATACAACTACCCCGCTGTCGTAAGTACGCGTGCTGGTGGCGCCAGCGCGCCACAGCCGACACACAAAAACACAAAAAAAATGTCTCTAAATTTAAGTTTTTCTATTATATATAATTGTATGGTGTGCATAAATCATTAAATAAATAAAATAAATAAAAAATACAAAAAAATCAATTATAATAAAAACATAACTAGCCGCGCCATCTGGAGACCTGCTACTATGTCCACTGCTATGGTGGGTTGAAGGTGGATGTGATGGTTGATTTGTACCGTACAAGGTTTCTTTTTGTACCGTACAAAACTGAAACTAGGCATAGTTGCTGTGCTTGGCGGGTGTTTGTGGTTTTTGCGTTCAAAAACTGCAAAAACGAAAAACAAATTGACGGCTTCAAAGACTAGGTACTTTACAAACAATAAAAACTTTTAAATTACAAAACGAACCGCCTTCAAAATGAAAACAAATTGACTTTTAAAAGTGAAAAATAATTCATAACACCATTATAAAACCATTATCAACCTCATAAAACCATTCAAGTTCCAGGTAATTCATTTATCGGGCTTTGAACGATGTACGATTGGCTAAAAAGTGTCACGTGACCGCTTTGGTAATATGAATTTGACGTTTACACTGGAACATGGTTTTAAGAGTTCAAAATAGAACCGCTGATGACCTTGAAACATTCATATTCAATCATAAGTTATAGCTAAGAACCATATCTATTTTCAAACAACCGTATCATAGTCGGTCCATTTGTTAAGAGCTACGATCAATGATGTTTAAATAAATATAGATACGTTATGCCCTTACAAATCAACCGAAAAATCTGTTCCGATGTCCGCAAGGCACGCTTTATTGCTTTATCGCACGTCTTTATCGCTCTCGCGTCAAAACTACATCGCTATCTCTTTCTTCACCTGAATAAGAGTTCCCAATTGGGAACTTTTTGAATCACGCAACGCGCGCGCTTATGACATATCTGCCTCTTTTTATTATATAATATCATTGGCTACGATGCCATAAACAGACACATAAACACGTCAAACTTATAACACTCCTCTTTTTGCATCGGGGTTAAAAAATAAAGTCTTCCTATTTGGGAGATAAATGATTTGGTTGATAAATGACGGGCTTTTGAGGTAACAATATTAAAAAAAAATTGAGAGGTATCAAGGGACACCCGGATGGAACGAAGTTCCTTTCGATTTAAGTATTGTTTTTTGAAGTGATTCAGAAAGTTTTACAGAGATGGCGCTTGTACAAATTGTACAGTCAGAAAGTTGTACAGCGCCATCTCTATAAAACTGTCTGAATTACTTCAAAAAGTATCGTGGAAAATTTTCGTAAGAAAATTCTCCGTCTAGCCCCCTTTCATAACGCGCGATAAGGAACTTCGTTCCAAAAATGCGTCGAAAATCAGAATCTCCTCCTATTCAAAAAAACTTGAGGATAATTTGAAAAAAAAATTATAACTTAATGTCCATAATGTCCTTTAACTTAATGTCCTTATGTCCATTTCAGTTAGTGTTGACTGGTGTCTGCATCATGAGTTTGGCGCGCCGCAGAAACCGATACAGCTATATGGTAAGAAAAGTATGTAGTTATTGCATTGAAGTATAATGTCATAGAACAGACATCTCGAACAAAATGTGTGTCCACCCGGGAGGTTCCATTTTCAAAATTGAGCCCCCGTTCTCCTTTCAAAATGGAACGAATCCATTGAAGATTGAAGCCACGTGGCGCCAATGCATTGGGATAGGTATACATGGTGTTCGCGGTGTCTGTTCTATACGCTAGTACCTAATAATAGTTACTTAAGAGTTATTGTCGTATTGTTTTTTATGAGAGGAATTGGTTGGCCTTCCTTAGCATAACGTTTGGATCTTTATTTGAGACTTGGCGTCTACCATCTATTAGTTTTTTTTTGTTAAGAGTAGCAGACGATTTTATTGTGCCATCATCTCCTGGTATGTTTTCCTGTTACTATTAGGCACAGAGTACTTAATCACTACGTGTATTAGGTGTTAAAATTATCTGAGTAAGAGGACTGGAGATTTGGACTAACCTAAGTCCTGTTAGTAAATATGTATGTATTTAATTGTTTGTCACAGATGCATTGCTATCCTTAATAACAGATTGATGGTAGCCTCTTGTATAGTGTAACTGGCAACCGACACAGTTCCGACATGATTCAATTTTTTTTTTATTGATATTTCAATTGATGAATTAATTGGAGAGTGTTTTTTAATAATAGCTGTTTTTGCTATGACAGTCAGGGAAAAATGGGGGTAAGCTAAGCTCGTGTTATTATATCTCACACTTTTAAACTTACGCTCTTTTTCTTCAAGTTTTTGTATATTTTTGACGTGATAACGTCTATTAAAACGATGCTGGGTGCACGCACGAAAAATCGTGACTCATCTGTCGCGTTACGCGAGCGAGCGAACATTGGAGAAAGCGCCATCTATGAAAAAAACTATAAACACAATTAAGTCAGAAAGGAACTTGCTGAAAAAATAGTTTAGTTCAGGATTTCTAGATGGCGTTGTAGTATAAAGATAAAAGTTTCTAATTATAAGTTAATTTCCAGAGATAATATTGTATTCGAGCACTACTTCATCAATGTTTTGTCATGACGTTGTCACGTTAAACTACCGTCCGTAAACCGACTTTACAGACAACCATTTTTTTATATTTCAGATTAAAGTGGTCGGCGCTTGCTGCCTCGTGTGCGCTCTGACTTGTGTGTTGGTGACTATCACCACCACCGTCATACATATGAACAAGTTAGTTGTATTCTTTATTGTGTTTTACTTCTTATACTGGACATACACGATCAAGTGTACTCGTCAAGTTTGCAGCGGATTTGACGCGGCATCCAGTTTGCATGAGATAGCTATATGGCCAGATAGCCATACCGTGGCCGTACACCGTTAAGTTTACTGGATGCCGCGTCAAGTCCGCTGCAAACTTGACAAGTATACTTGATCGTGTATGGCCAGCATTAGGTTACATTGTGTTGTAGATACACTAATTATAGTAGGTAAGATTTATAGAAGAAAAACATTCAACAATTTATAGACAGATGGAAAAATAAACTCTACTCTTTGTGCACAACAGATGTGCAAGTAAATTAAATGAATAAGAAGTACCTAGGTACAAAACAGCAGGTGAACTTATCAGTAAGTAGTGATTTCTTCCAGCCAACCCATGAATACAAGAGTAATAGAGATTTAGAGTTGAAACTGTTATATTGGTAATTATATTTTTATTTCATTTACGCGGCGAACTGCATTAATCGTCCGAACAGCGATACAAAAAAGGTCGCACTGAAAACCAGTAGCCGTGGTTCGCCGCGGCATGATGCTAAGTGCGTACCTTTTTTGTAGAGTATTGCTGCAACAGATTATGTCAATATGTATAACGTAATTACTGTTTTAATTACATTTTGTAGCCTGTTGCATTATGCTTTACAAAATAAATAATTTCTTTCTTTCTTTCTTAATACAAAAAGAGTTATTGCGTTCTGAAGCTCAGCAAATACAAAAGAACTGCATCATAATCGGCCCATCCATGTCGAAGCTATGATACTACAAACAAACACAGTGACACAAAGACATATCAAACATATAACCACCCTTCATTTTACGTCGATGGTTAATGGTGAACGCACATACACGCCGAACGCGCCGCACTTATACGAAATTATTATGATAATATGATGCCGTTCAGAGCGTATAATGTGGACATATGTGCGTTGAGCATTAAACGTTTAAAAATATGTATGTGTTTGTGTTTCCAGGCTACAAACCCTGAAGTTCTGCGAGTACACGAAGCTGACAAGAACGTGCACCTGCTTCTCCATGTCTCCCGACTCGCAGCATGGAGCCAACGATGATGATGGTGAGGAATGAGGATACACTATGCCATTAATGGCTCACTATTGAGCACAGGTCTCTCTTGAGGAGGCCTAGAGTATACTCCATCTTGCTCCAGTGTGGATTGGTGGAGGGGTTAGTGGCCAACCCGAGTATCGGAAGTTCTCATGCCACCCGAGGGCTTCCGACATGGCTTAACAACTGTTTTACTATTATAACCAGAACCGATTGCTTTATGTGCCCTCCGAAGCACGGAAACGCTCAAGATATTTTTGCCACTAGCCCTCATCTATCCAACTACCGACTGCGCCCGCAACTTGTATCGAACATGTTGATGGGATGAGCAATAATAATATTAATAATACTTATGTAAAACGAGCGTTTTTAAAAACGTGCGTGACGTTTTTCGTCACCGTCGTTTTTGTGTCACCGTCCGTGTTACAAATCTTAAAATTTCACTCTCATCATTTTTTCCATTTATTTCTGATGTGTATACATGTGTGCATGAGCGTGTGTGACGTGTGTGTGCGTGCGTGCGAGCTGCGTCTCGCGATTAAGTGCAATGAGCAATAAATCAGTGCGCATCAAGCTACCGCGTTGTTAGGCTGTTCTCCCCGCGTCCCTTATTATACGGCTATCTAACAATTTCATAACGCGCCTAAAGAAGTATAACTTCAAAAGAATCATCAATTGAATTGAGAACCTCCTCCTTTTTTTGAAGTCGGTAAAAACGCCCCTCTATACCCCCCATGTTACCCCCGTTCCCCCCAGGAGTCCGGTGCGTGTTCGAGGGGGTGTCGGACTGCGGGGTGGTGCACGGGGCGCTGTACTGGTGTCTCCGAGGGGTGTTCGCGCTCTCCGTGTCCGCGGTGCTGGTCTGCATCTTCAGCTGTATGCTGGCGTATCAACTGCTGAGGTCAGTTGTGTTATAATGACAGTTATAATTGTATTTTTTATGGAAATAGCCGGTAAACGAGCTGACGATCCACCTGATGGTATGTGGCTATCGTTGCTCATGGATATCAAAAAGAAAGAAAGAAAAACATTTATTCCAGGGCACTGCAATAGATACAACAATATGCTAAAAAGCAATACAAACTATGCTTAAAAATTAATCGCAGTGCCAAACAGGAGCACTGAAAAAGGTCACATTCAGCGACGGGCGCTGCTTTTCAATGTGACCTACGGTGTCACGCGGGGCGCACGCAGGTGCATGGCGAACTCGCTGATTCTGAATTATAATATAAGTTACACCAACCATCACTGATGCGTTGCCGGCCAAGAAAGAGAGAAGAAAAAGGAAGAAGGAACTGTCTCTCAAGATTTTGTTCATGTGATTCATTAATTAAGCTAAGGCTAATTCAGCGCCTTTAATGCGTGAGCTTGTATGTCGGCTATTTCCATTAAAAATATTAGTATATCAACATATAAATTAAATACAAAAACATAGTTAATAGTATCAATCGTTACTTTGCGGAAATCCATTGTTATTAAGTTAGTATTAGTGTACTTTGCAACAATCCGCGGTTAACATGTATGATGGTATATACTCTAACACATGCGCGGCATCTCCCTCCCTCCCTCCCTCCCTCCCTCCCACAACGGAAACATGCGCTACAATAATTAAAATTTAAAAGTATATACCAACATACATACATACCAACACCAACAAGTATTTCGCCCCAAAACGGAGCATCAGGGTAAGTTGACTCTATGATGGTCAGTCGGAAAGATGGTACTTTGAGAGTGGACTAATACTAACTTAAATACAAAAACTTCAACAGTTATTGTATAATTTTCTAGTATCAACATTTTTAGACTCAACAAAACCCTATAATGTGTACAGCCACGAACGCAAAAAGATGTACTGGGAGCAGTTGGAGCTGCGCTGTCGCTCGCTGTACCGTCCGCCCGCCGGCCAGCCGCCTGCCGCCGGCAGACCGCCGCAGGTTGGTACCGGGAGAGGGGAAGGGGGTTGGGGATGGAGAGGGGCAAGGGGGGAATTGGGAGGGGGATTGTGGATTCCGAGGAGGGCATGGAGGCTTTGGTCAAGTTTACTGGATGCCACATCAAGTCCGCTGCAAACTTGACAAGTATACTTGATCATATATGGCCAACATTTAGCTAGCAGACTCGCTAAGGCAGTATTATCATTATTATTACTATGGGATTGTGGTCAAGCATTAACTTATTTTAAGTAAAAAAAAGTAGGAGGCCTGTTGGGGAAGGAAAATTTGAAATTTTTAGGTTTGGTTTGATTTGTTTTTATTGTTTTGATTTGATTTCGTCTAGAAATGAGATGATGAAATCCGACCTGATTTCAACTCATCTCATCTCACCCAATCTCATCTCATTTCGTCTCATCTCATATGATTGTTTTGTTGTCAGAACAACTGCAGCTGCTGCGCGCAGTGCGCGGCGCCGCCCGCTTGGGACTTCAGTCTGCAGCATCGCTTCTGGGCGCCTGGTATTTTCCATACATTCAAAATTCAAAATAATTTATTCATATAGGTATCACTGATACACTTATGCACGTCATTTTTTGACTTTTCGGAAAGGTGCTCTGTCATGGAAAAGAAGAAAAGCCGTGAAGAAACTCCTTAGCACATCTTTTAAAAATAAAAATAAAAATTACTTTACATTAAAATACAATGTGTCCACCGTCCAGTAACCAACTGACGATAATTTAAGGGCGTAACATACACCTAATTTTATGGACAAAAATGTCCACATGTTGGTTCTAATCCTCTTACGCCTCAATTGAGAGTAGTTAACGATTACTTTAATCGTTCCTTAGTAAAGAATTACCATACAAATTCTGTAATAAGGAGCGATTTAAGTAACCGTTAGTGATTCTGTCATTACTTCACAGAATTTGATCCTTGTTAGCAATACCATCGAATGGTAATAATACAGGCTGTGTTTTTTTCAAAATTAACGGGTTTAGTTCCTGGCTAGGAATATTGATTTTTCAAATATGTATAAAGATGCAGTTTTAGTTTTCATCAAAAAAAAATTTTTTTTTCGAATGATAAGTTGCTGTTGGCCCTAAACGCGGACTGGGGGCGCAAAATTGGCTCCGAGACTCTTTTCAGCATTTTTCTCTATTCCTCATAGTTCATAGTTTCGGATTTAGCCATCCACGCATACTTGAAAAATTCACCCTGTATATCCTTATAACAAATCTCCTCTGATTCCAGGTCGTATAGGCAACCTATACTCTCCGAACCCAGGCTCGGGGCGGAAGACGTCTCCTTGGAGCTGGTTTCCCTGGCCCAGAGGAAATAGTCAGAAGTGAGTTGTCTATACTATCATACTTACTAATATTATAAATGTGAAAATTGTGACGATGTTTGGATGTTTGTTTTTTCAAGTAGCCGTTGTACAGATTAAGACAAAACTTCGCACACATATAGTCTGTATCCAAGACAAGACAATAGGGCAGATCTTGTTTGTGTTTTCCTGCAATAATAAACACTTCCCAGAATTTGATCATTATTAACAACACTATCGAATTATGTAATAATACAGGTTGAGTTTTTTTTTTGAAATCAACAGGTTCGATTCCTATAAATATAATTTTTTCATAAACCTAATGATGCAGTTTTAGTTTTCATCAAAATCGGCCCCGAGATTCCTTTGACCACTTTTCGTTATTCCTCATAGTTGAGAACTTGGCCATCCACTACACACTTGAAATATTCATCCTGTATACGTTTATGATATTGTTGTGGGTCAGTTTCGATAACTTTTTAAGTTAAACTTACATCAAGACAGTACAAAAACTGTAAGCAAACCCATACAATGATTTTTCCCCTCATTAATACCCCTTCGAAATTGTCTTCGAAGTAATTTTCTATTTAATTCGTACACTAGTGCCGTATGCAACTACGAAAAAATGTTGTATGAGAAAAGTCAAAAATCGACTACAGTAATGAAACGAATATGCCTAATAGCCTAATATATGCCTTTTAGTGGACTAAAACTATTTCTGCATTATTGCCTTTCAAATGAAACCGGTTTAGGGCACATCGGTTAGATGGTATCAAGTCTATAACGGAAAAAGGTACCTACCTAGAAATGATTTTTGTGTTGTATATATGCGTCTAACTGCCTATAAATCTAAACTACACATTCTAGCTCCAGATGCCGCATGGCGGTTCCACAGTCAGGCGACAGCGCGTACGGGTTCTGTGAGAGCGATCAACCCGCGCAGTATGACGAGCGTGGCTACCCCTTCTTCCAGCGCGCTAACTCAGGCAACTTCGCGCAAAACTCAGGCACCTTCACGCAAACACAGGCGTTTACGCAAAGTACTGGTAGGTTTGGTTTTGTGTGGGGTTTTAACAGGGTTAATAGGTAGGTTGATGCTTTTGTGAGTCCGTTTTTTATATGAGTTTTATTCGGTAAGCAATCTGGTACACTTTTTATAAAAATACTAAATTATTTCAGTTCAAAAAAAAAAATTAATAGTATACAGTAATTACGTTTAGGATTAAATTATACTTTACGTTTGAATTATTTTTGAATTCCAAATTAAGATTGTGTTTTTTCACTGCAATATTGTTTACCAAACAAGACTGGTCAAAAAAATTGGATTAAAAATATTTTTTTTGTATACGATAAGCAACTTTCAATATGCCGAATATTGAAAAAAATCTTATTATCAATACCATAAATATATTTTTCTGAGGGATAATAACCTATAAGGATAATTACCTAATAGGCAGTCCTGCGTAATAATAAAAACACAATTAAATTCTCAGGCAACTTCCCGCAAGCGCAAGGCAACTTCGCGCCAAACACGAGTTTCGCGGGAAGTCAGTTTCAAGAGGGCTTCTCGGAGGCCAGCGGGAGCTTGGACGCCACGACGGGCGTGTGGGGCCCGCCGCCACCCTACAGCCCGCAGGGGAGGTCTGGGAGCAGGTATACCTTCTTACTTTATGTGTTCCTGGTACTGATATTAAACTATAGATAAAAAAAAAATAACGCTTCACACTCATAGCCCCACACTAGGAATCCCTGTGTCGTGGGTGCCATGGACAACACACAAGACAAGGACACTCACACCCAGACCGAGAACAGAAATTCAAACTCATCATTCAAATTTCCGCCTCGCTGGCAATCGAACCCAGGACCCTTGGCGCGGCGATCCGGCATGGTAACCATTGCGCCACACGGGTCGTCAAACCCTTACAAATTACCCTTACGTCATGCCCTTACAAATCAACCAAAAAATCAGTTCCGACCGAGTTACAACACACACACGTTTTTCATTTGTTTCACTACATCAATCACTATTACATTGGTAAATTATGTAAAAGGGATGGCACTACTAAAACCATAATAGTGAAAAAGACAACTAGACGGCCTCACTCAGAGCCTCAGAGGCAGCTATCAACTGTCTGAATTGAAATCGCTACACTTGTCTAAATTCGACTGACGTAATTTCAGCGCCATCTTGGCATATCTTGTATATAATATCATTGGTTCCTGGTAATAAAAAAATAATAAAAAATTAAAATCTTTATTCAGTTTGTCATTTACATTAAAGTTATACAATTGATGAAGCAACCTAGTAAGCATAAAATAATTTATATTTATGTAATTATAGCATTTTTTTAATTTTCTTCTGACAAATAAGGTTTAACATGTTTCCGTATGCAAAGCTGCGGGCAACAGTAACATTATAATGGTTGTATCGTTTTGACAGGCTAGGCAACTGAATTGTAGTTTATGGATAGATAGAATTAACACATAAATAAAAAGTCAATAATAAAAAGTTAAAATAATTTATTCACATACTAGATATCACTAATACACTTATGACCATCATCATTTCTTAATATACCAGCTTTCCGGAAAGGTGCTTTGTCATGGAGAAGAATAAAAGCATAAAGGAACCTCAGCACATCTTTTTAAAAATATATAAAAAAATGATAATATTACAAAAATATAAAATAAAAGATTATTTTTTTCCAGGCACCATCTTCATCATCAAGACCCTGCTGCTACCACTCTTCTTCACCATCACCACATAGACGTCCATCGAAACACCATTCCCATACACGAGCACCCCAACATACAACCTCACACTTGCAGAAACTCCTATCTCCACATGCCCCAAACTATACCAGAGTTAAGTCGCTTAAACCCGGAAATAACTCGCTTAAACCCGGACATAAGTCGAATAAACCCGGACATAAGACTCAATCCCGAATTAAGCAGGTTAAATCCAGAAATAGTGCGACTTAACCCCGAAATAAGCCGCATCAATCCGGAAATAGCTCGTCTAAACCCGGATATAAGTCGTTTAAACCCGGATATAAGTCGAATTAACCCGGATATGAGCCATATATCCCAAATGTACCCGAGTGACCCGAATGAGATAGCGAGGTTGCAAGAAATGGCTCATTTGGGGCAAGAAAGGTTTAGTACCCTGAGGGGACATTTGGTGCCCTATAGGGGTTGTCAGAGGTCCTTGGGGATGAGCGCAGGGAACCTCCACAGAGACTGTAGAATAGATGAGAACATTACTATTGAGTGTCTGCATCAGAAGAGTGCCAGTAAAGGTAAGTCGATCCTACTATAATCTATACTATAATAAAATTCAAAGGGCAAATTTTCTGTACATTGAATATTTAAAAAAAAATTAATTAGAAGGCAATTCCATAACGTGTTAGAGCACAAAAATATTTTTTTTAGAATTATTTTCTGTCTGTCTGTTTGTCTGTCCGGGCATCACATGAAAACCCTTGATCAGATTTCGATGAAAATTGGTAAAGTTGTTACTTATACTCCGGGTCATATTTTAGGATTTTTTATCCCGGAAAATTAAAAGGTTTCCCTGGGAAACGGGATGAAAGTTTGTATGGACTATTTTTAAAACATCAACCTATTTGCTTCAAATTTTGCAACTAAGGTAAAACATGATTTCCGTATGCGAAGCTGCGGGCAACAGCTAGTAATATTATAAATGTGAAAATTTGTATGGATGTACTTTTTCACGAAAAAACTATTAAACGGATTTTTATGTTTTGCACAAAGGATGCTAGTTTCTTTGATAAAAGCACGGAGACTCCTTTTCATCTTTGGAGTCAACGATAGAACCTCTTTCTCCCCAAAAGCCTTAATAACTTCATAATAATAAATAAAATAAACATATAACATAACAAATAAAATAAACAATAATAATAAAGAAACTTGACAAGTGCTTGATCGTGTATGGCACCATTAGGAATATAATTTTGTTGTTCAGTTTCAGACCAGAGCAGCGATTCTTGTCAGAAGCAGGGCAAAGAGAACTTGGGATTCCAGAACGATAAGCACTCTCCCATACGGTAAGAGAATCAGTGGACAAGTTTTACACTTTTTTAGACAATTAATTGTAAAAAAAAACAAAAATGAAACATAAATGTGAAAGAAATCGAAAAAGTTACGGAACTTTGAAGTTGCGTATTCAAGAATATTTTTGCTTATGGTTCTAGGCTTTGTGAAGTCATACGGCCTAGACAACAAGGCTCGTAATTAGAACTCCTTTTCAACTGACTTCAAAAAAGGAGGTTCTCAATTCGACTGTATTTCGAATGTTTATTACCTCAGAACTTTCGACTGAATGAACAGATTTTGATTATCTGTTTTTTATTCGAAAGCTGGTGCTTGTCATGTGGTCCCACTTAAATTTGAGCGAGATCTGACGAGTAGTTTTTGAGTTATCACTAATTTTGAAGTCGGTTATTTTTCGTCAAGAATTATATTCTGAAGCTTTCTGCTGATTCTGAACATTTAGCTCGTTATGAAAATCAGAATGAATGTGAATTTTTCGGAATGAAACAAACGTTGGACGCGCAGATGTGGCATAGGGAATTTTTGTCAGTCAAATTGAGAACCTTCTCCTTTTTTTGAAGTCGGTTAACAAACAATGAACAAACACAAGTGTATTGTACAAGGGGATCGGCGGGCCCCACAACACAAACCCTAAAACGAGTACGTAAACAGTTGTATGTGAATACTTGGTTAGAGACTAGCGACTCACCTGTGCGCTCCAACCGCAATGAGTTTGCTGAAGAAGTCACTAGTCAGTCTGTACAGTCTAGGGATTTTGGGGTTCCCCAGGGGGGTGGATAACTAAAATACTACAATCGCCAAAGGGAATTCTCAATTAATGGGTAAAAGGATATGTGTGTTCCGTCGCGTGACCTCCGTTACAACGCACACAGCGAGTGGTAGACAGCACTGGATACGTCAGTTTCGTCACTGCAGCCAATTCTACCACTTCCACTCACAACAATAATTAAATCCAACTATCCGAAAATTCTATTTAACCCGATTGATTATCCACCAACTTTTCCGTATCTAATTTTACGTTTATATTCCATGACAGCTTTTTCTCGACTTCACAGAGTACTTTTCGCGATTCCGTTTTGTTTCATAATTCGAACCCTATCGCGAGTTTGACTGCCAGTTTTGTTTTTATACGCCTACCTATTCCGAACAACAAGTATTGAAGTAATCCCGTGTAATATTCCGAACGACAGGTCGTCGCTGCAGGAGTGCCACCGCGCGGTGAACGCCAACGCGGAGTCCGAGGTGTACTTCGCCGACGTCTCCAGTTGCTGCAACATGTCCGTTAAGGTAAATGTTACTACTGCCAACACTACCAAATATCGCACCCTCAGTGGAAAGAAACTTTTAGTTATTAACATGATTGGAAAGAGGGACAAAAGCTGCATATGCTCAATTTTTTTCAAATTTTAATCATTAATCTTGACGGTTTTGTGCAAGAAATCGTAATGTAAATTCCTTAGACTACTTAATTTACTGATACTAACAGTTTTTTGCTGTCCTGTAAAATTGCAATTTTCATCTTATGCCTTTTTTCCACTGAGCGTGCGATATTATAGATGGCGTCACATTATAATTAGCTACTTGATTATAAATTTTAAAAAATGTTATTAATATTATTAATGTTTTTGTGTGTACAAATTAAATAAATAAATAAATAAACATTATTTATTTCATAGATATGTATTAAATATTTTGATATTTTGAATTTTAAATGAATGTAAGATAATATGTCTTGATGAGACATTGTATTGACTCTGATTTTTCTGTATAAGCCTGAGGCAATAAGACGTGGAAGGTCTTACTCTGCCCAAATATATAGTCATACGGAAAGTAATTAATTATCTATTTTATTTAGGGCCATCTGACCTACCTTTTAGTATCCAGCTTCATGTTGCTTTGTACTTTGTTACTATCCTCAACAACTCCTATTCTAAGCAATGGACAAAGTTTATTTATTTATTTATTTATTAAAATCACACTACATCCAACATTACAGGTGTCCCCAATTCGATAGAGTAGTTAAAAAATATGCAAATTATAACCAAAAGGAACCACTATACAATGTCAACATTAAAAATAACATATGTTTGTGTAAATTACATATTATGTATGTCAGCACAGAGTACTTAATCACTATGTATGTCTATTTATGTAAGTAAATAAATGATGTCAAATTTTGATAATTAAATAAATGTCAAATTTTGCAATTTTGCAATTTTTTGTCAAGTTAAGCAACAGCGGGCAGTCGGTAGTTGGATGGGTGACCGCTAGTGGGAAATTCTTGAGCGTTTCCGTGCTTCGGAGGGCACGTAAAGCCGTCGGTCCCGGTTGTTATCATAAGGTAACAGTCGTTAAACTTCGAAGGGCCTCGGGCAGTTTGAAAACTTCCAACAAGTGTTGGCCACTAATCCCTCCACCAACCACTACAACAAATGAATGAAAACTGCATCCAAATCGGTTTAGCTCTTTGTGAGATTAGTGGGAACAAAGTGAACAAACGCAGAGACTATCTAAAATCTTTTCGGGATCTAGGTATATGCATATATTTTTTCAGTTTTTGTTTACACTTGCAGTCAGAGCCAGTTACTAATACACAACTAATAAATAACTTCTTGTTTCAGGCTGACTGCTGCCTCAACCCTAACGTATCGGCTCTCGTGGGAACGATCGAGAACCATCCCGAGTCCACATCGGAGTCCGACACCGGCTCCTTCACCCTAACGCGACAGCAGCGCCCCCAACCACAAGTCGGCTCCAAACGAAGACCGCGACAAACTGACAAGCACATGAAAAATCAAGAAAAAATAAGACAGGACCTCAACAGTTCGTTACGCCTTACCGAACAACAAATAGAACATTTAAATAATTCCATGCGAATGGAACGATGTGACCGGATGAATGAACAACGTATGACTGAACGAAACAACGATTCGAGGGAACGAATCGACTCTAGTAGGCTGAATGAGCGGTTAGAACGAATGAATGATTTAGTTGAACGGTTGAATGAATCGCGGGACAGATTGAACGATTCTCGAAGTGGAATGTGTGATAGGTTGAACGATTCTAGAATAGAACGAATGAGTGATAGATTAAATGATTCACGTATCGAACGCATGAGTGATAGATTAAACGACTCGCGAGTTGAGAGAATGAGTGAGAAGGAGAGATTGAATGATTCAAGATTGGATCGAATGTGTGACAGAGACCGACTGAATGATTCGAGGGTTGAACGCCTCAGCGACAAAGATAGATTGAACGATTCAAGGTTGGATCGAATGAGTGACAGAGACCGACTTAATGATTCAAGAATCGAACGACTTAGTGAGAAAGATAGGTTGAATGATTCGAGAATCGAACGATTGAGCGAGAAAGATAGATTGAATGATTCCAGGTTAGACCGGATGAGTGAACGGGACCGATTGAATGACTCGCGGGTTTTAGAGCGATTTGAGGACCGTAGGATGTCAGATCTGAATTCTAGTATCAGGGAGGACAGTCCTAAGATGCGTTCTCACATTAGTCCGTTAAGAATTCCCAGGATGAGTCCTAAAAATTTACCTAAAGACCATCCTAGGCAGTCGAGTACAGATTCCTCGAAGCCAGATTTCTTCGTTCCTCCACCACCAAATCATTCGCCCTTATCTCCTAATACAGAAGAGTCATTATTGTCTGATGAGGACGAACGGCGACAGGACACAGTGTACTCTAATGAGCCTGAGGCCTCCAAATGCCTTGGTCCTGACTCTCAATACGAGCCTGTCAGGGAATCCAAGGATGACATTTTAAAACCCAACCACCATCATTGTTATAGTGACACGAATACTATGGATTCTGGATGGCAGAGCGGCTCTGAGAAGCAGGTCACAGATTAATAATAATTTTGACAGATTCATCTGTCAAATGTCAATGTCATGTCAAAGTTTTCCCGCCAATGCCGACTCGTGAGTATCTGATTTATCTTGTGGGTATATATCGGCGTTGAAATAATATAAGAAGACGGGAAACATACTTTATTAACAATTTTTTATTAACAATGTAGTAAATATGAGCTTACAGCGTGATATTTTGTGTTCAAAATCACTGTAATATATGTCGAATACAATATAATCAATTCTGATTATGAAAATGAATTTTAAACACTGACATTTCAAATAACGTCTTATGGCTCTAGATCGTCTTCGGAAAATTCGTCGAAAACAATTCGTCGAAAATTGTTTTCGACGAATTTTCTGCAAATCCTCTAGATAGCCTTTGATCCATTTAAAAAGGGATATAGAGGATACATAAAATTTTAAAGTGTTTTTTCTTTGACACTTAAAAGATTTCATACTTGGATAAAAAAATTACTCTTATTTAAAATTCAATTATGATTATTAATTACGAACTCTTTCAACGTGTAAATTGGCCTGATTGTTATTTTTAATACATTGTATTGATTGCTTGTAGTTATATTAAACTCTCGAAATCTGATATTAAACTGAGATTATCTAAATTAAGAATATTTTATACTCAGCATTTAAAAATTAATAAACAATACTCTAAAAATGTATGGAATTTTACCATTGTAAATATTTTGTCCTACTTAAACTTTTAGTAATAGATTGTAAGGTAACCTAACTTAACCTAAAAGTTTTGTAAATAAATAAAAAACTTCTCGATTAAACGTATACCTTGAAGTGTTCAAAACGAGCGCACATATAAGAACGTAAAAGTCGTCATTTTGTATGGAATTACTCATACATTTAATTCCATAAAAATACAACAAATTTAAAAGTCATTTCGGCGTCAAATTGGCGCGAATCAAGTTATTAATGTTTTTATTCTTTGTGACGAATTAGTCGAAAAGATGATCTCCATCCATTGTATATTATTACTAGCGTATAGAACCGACACCGCGAACCTGAAGTTTGTGCTGTGAATTGTAGCCAACTGGCTACAGTTTTCAGCGCATTCAGTCGAATTTGAAAATAGAACTTCCCGGCGCGACACATTTTGTTCGCGATGTCTGTTCTTGTACTTTATGGAGGCCATATGATCATGTGTACTTGAATTGAACAAGTCTGCAGTTTGACTTGTCAAAGCAGTTTGACTTGACGCGTCATCCAGTATGTATGAGATAAATATCGCATCCTCAGTGGAAAAAAGCATAAGTCGTCTTACGTTGAAGTTTAGTTATTAATATGATTGGAAAGAGGGACAAAAGCTGCACATGCTCAATTTTTTTCAAATTTTTATCATTAATTTTAACGGTTTTGTGCAAGAAATCGTAATGTAAATTCCTTTGACTACTTCTGACGTTTTAACAGTTTTTTTGCTCTCCTGTAAAATTGCAATTTTCAACTTATGCCTTTTTTCCACTGAGGGTGCGATATATGGCCAGATAGCTTACCGTGGCCATACACGATCAAGTATACTGGATGCCGGGTCAAGTCCGCTTGACGCTTGACCAAGTACACATGATCGTATATGGCCTCTATTACTACATTGTATTTCGATGTCTCCACTCTCCTCTCCATCCAATGTATCTTATTTGTCACAGATACTTACCTATTCATCAGGTATGTATTTATATTAGAGGTCTGTGACGTGAGTTATTTAGAAATTTCAATCCCACCAAAAACATAAATGTAAAAACGGAGAGCCAAGTTCAATACAAAAAATATGCTTGGCTGTGGGCTTCGCCGCAAAAAGAATGGAGATCTAAATGAGTGCCAAGTTCTATGTAAAATCGAAATATGTATTTATAGGAACAAAACAACATTATGAACAACTGTTAAACTCTATTTCTTTGCTTTGTTGGATACCTATAACAACTGCTGTTATTTAAAAAAGTGAGATCTTAAAGTAGGTTAGATTTGACTTGGCCAGTTTTCATTACATCAGTCATTTTATAAAGTTATTCAACATTTTAATTCTGATAAAAACTGGCCAAGTCAAATCTAACCTACTTTAAGATCTCACTTTTTTAAATAACAGCAGTTGTTATAGGTATCCAACAAAGCAAAGAAATAGAGTTTAACACTTGTTCATAATGTTGTTTTGTTCCTATAAATACATATTTCGATTTTACATAGAACTTGGCACTCATTTAGATCTCCATTCTTTTTGCGGCGAAGCCCACAGCCAAGCATATTTTTTGTATTGAACTTGGCTCTCCGTTTTTACATTTATGTTTTTGGTGGGATATCATTACTTTTTGTAAAGAAAAATATACCCTTTCCACAAATCTTAGAGACTAAATTGACGTTTCATGGGTTGCGTTTTCGTTTCGGGTGTAAATTAAATAGTGATGACCATAAACCGGAAATTGAACCGGGAAAACATTAGCTTTTACGGTGAGTCGAATATTTGTATGATTATTGAAGAGTCCCTAAAACTGGTATAAAAATAAGTTTAAGCAACCATATTATCATATATAATTATATTCATAATATATTTACCCTGATTAACTGAATACAAAAGTTATTCTGCTTAGAAGAACGAGTATTTGATTATGGTTATATTCGGTATACAGCTAATTTTATACTATTTAGCCGAGTACTAAATATCTAGATAAATATGACAAACAGGCGATTCTCACACTGCTCCACGCCCCACCACACAGTTTTAATGGTGTACCAAAGTATATCAGCTTCTATGGAAAACACGCATGGTTTGTTGCGTTGAATGTGTTGTACATTACAACGACTTTCCGCGAGGGACAGCAAAGGGAAAAGTATCCGTAAAACGCGTAAAATTACGGGTGGGGCTGCGGTGCGGTCTACAACAGCTATGTTCGAATATCTATTTGGCGGAAACTAGCGCCATTAATTAGGGTGGCATAACTCAGCAAACTTCACTCCGTTTACAACAGCCATGTTCATATATCTATTTGTCACAAACTAGCGCCATTTAGAAATGGCCATTATTGGAACCTCTATTTTCTGTAAACAGCTGGAAACTTTTTCTATTTTTCCTTCATATGAGATGGCCCTCGTTCTACCTCAATACTCCATGCGCTGAAGTATGCCATATTGAGCCCCACGTGCACAGAGGCCTTAGTGCGAGTTTTACGTGACATAACGGGCTCACAATGTAAATGCGAGTTTGCTAAGATTTGTATGGGACCGAAGCTTTTCTTTTCACTGCCGCTAGATGGCTCTGCTTTGGTCCCATACAAACTTTGTATGGGGACACCACTTATTTTTCGACTTTTTTTATTTTTTTGATTTTTTCCTACGCTTACACACAATTACCGAGCTGGATTCCAAATTTCATCCTTCTAGGTTATCTGGAAGTAGGTTAGATTTAGGTACTATATGTCAGTCAGTCAGTGCTAAAATTTACGACTTTTTGACCTTCATATCTTTGTAACCGTTTAAGCTAGCTTCATGAAATTTGGGCTTCTACATGTCCTTATGGATATAATCAAACACACGTAGTTTTATGTGTTTACGTTAAAGAGGTTTTGAGTTATAGAAGGGTCAAAAGTGACACCAAGTGGTTCGTGTAATATTACACTCGGCGCTGGCTAGCCAGTTCCTTTGCTTGAACTTGGCTTGACACGCTGCCGCGTGTCTAGATTCTATATGTAAAAATCCACTTGTTCCGTTTTCGTAACCATTTTTCGTAACCAGCTACGAAAAAGGATTTTTTTTTCATTGTTTCGTAACTGGTTATCAAACAAGAAAAAAAATTGCCGTTTTCATAACCGGTTTGGCAGTAGTTCCGAAAAAGGAATATTTATTTCTTGTTTCATAACTGGTTATTAAACAAGAATATTTTTTTCCGTTTTCATAACCATTTGTTAACTTACTACTTAACTTACAATATAGTTTCATCTTCGTATCGATGTTTTTAGTTACCAGAAACAAAGGGGTAGATTTAAGAGGATATGATTATCTGTCATATCATATCAATTAGGGAAGAAAGGTCCTCGAATGACACCCACGTCTCGGAAAATGGAGTATAGGACACCCCCCGACCAGATGGACCGACGACCTGAAGAAGACAGCGGACATCCGCTGGATTCAGAGGCCTCAGGACCGGTCAGAGTGGCGTAAGTTAGGGGAGGCCTATGTCCAGCAGTGGACCTCAAAGGGCTGATGGATGAATGGATGGATTTCAGATTTGTGATCAGCAACCTTAAAAACGTACCTATATGAAGGTGTTTTCAGATATATCCTCTTAAACCTACCCCTTTGTTTCTGGTAACTAAAAACATCGATACGAAGATGAAACTATATTGTAAGTTAAGTAGTAAGTTAACAAATGGTTATGAAAACGGAAAAAATATTCTTGTTTAATAACCAGCTATGAAACAAGAAATAAATATTCCTTTTTCGGAAATACTGCCAAACCGGTTACGAAAACGGCAATTTTTTTCTTGTTTAATAACCAGTTACGAAACAATGAAAAAAAAATCCTTTTTCGTAGCTGGTTACGAAAAATGGTTACGAAAACGGAACAAGTGTAAAAATCATTGAAGTACCTACTATTTTACTAGCGTATAGAACATACACCCCGAACACCATGTATGTCCCAATGCATTGGCGCCACGTGGCTTCAATCTTCAATGGATTCGTTCCATTTTGAAAGGAGAACGGGGGCTCCATTTTGAAAATGGAACCTCCCGGCGGGACACACATTTTGTTCGAGATGTCTGTTCTATGACATTATACTTCAATGGTAAAAATTACACGAATTTTATTGTTTAAAAGTAATACTTACGCCACCTTGCCATTATTCAAAATGAGTAGATTATTGTGCCAATTAAAAGTTTAGATGTTTTTTATATGTAACGACCAAAATTTCTAATGGTTATATTACTATGAAAAACCTTCTTAAAATACATTATTAAGTATTTAGATGGTGCGTATTCGTATTTGACTTATGTGTTTACCATCTTGTAGTTTTGAAAGAAAATAACATGCGCTAAAGTGATTTTAAATTTGGGTTACGAAATTGTACAAATTATTTTGTATTTTAATATTTAGTTATTTAAAAAAATATTGATCAATAATTTCTGTTGAAGACTGTAATAGTAAGTATATTTTATGACTTTAAATTTTAACCTCATTACTGGTAGTAAGGGAACATACCAAAACCACGTAACCCATTTTTTCCAACTTTTTACCCCCCCCCCCCTTCGTGACCATCCGTACTATATGAGAAGACCCCCCCCCTCCCCCCTAGTTTTCACGTGGTAATTGATAAATACGGTTTTCAATACTTTGACGACTTGTGCGGCGCAATGGTTGCTAAAATATTGACTACGTGACAAAAACCTAAACCCCCTCTCCCCTCTGTGACCAATCGTGGTGTTTTGAAGACCCCCCTCCCCCCCAAATGAGGCACGTGGTTTTGGTATGTTCCTTAATTTCATATTTAAAATATCCGTTGCCAATAAAAAATCTTCAACTCATTCAAAGCAATTTATATTTTGTAAATATTTTTTATATGTCCATACGTATTTATGTCCATTTCAATAAACTCTAAACAAATCTATTTTAAATAACTGTGTTATGATTTGAGATATTTTTGATAATTTCTAATGTTTCTAATGACATGCCAGATGTCATTGAATTAGCGAGATTTTTTTAAAATCTGATATGTATTTATCCATACTTTGTCGCAAACTGTAGTTCTAGATTTAAGTGTCCAATACTATTCTGCAAAAAGGAATTGTACACTTATATTTTAAGTTTTTGTTCTGTTCAAATCAAAGCTAGTTTTGCGCGGGAAAATTTTGGTGCGCTAAAGTCGCGCCATTTGCATTTTTGGATTGCATTTTTCTTTTTTCTTCTCTATGGTCAATTTTTTTTGTTTTTCTTTCAATGTTAAGCAGCCTATGCCTCACTTATATACGTAAGGATAATATTGAAACTACAAAAAATTTTGCTCTGTATTTCTATTATTAATAATTTAGGTATAACTTTATCCTCTTCCTCTAAAGTGAAAAGAATTTTCTATCGACTTAAAAGTTCTGCTTTGAACAGATCTGTGCTACCAATAAACTGTTATTAAGTTTAATTAAGCCCGTTAAGTTATAAAGAAAACCACTTCACTAACAATAAGATAACAATGTTATTTTCTGTATCATAATATCTTTGTATAATAATTTCATGATATTTTTAAATATGGTTAAAAAATTTACAAATGTCGCTTTTTTAGAATTTTGTAATTTTTCTCATTATTTTTCAATTGTTTTGTATTCGATTTTGTATTATTGTATTTTTTGTACTCGAAAAAATCCGCTCAGTTATCTCGATTTTTTGATACTATTGAAATGTTTAATGTTAATTTTCCTTGATTAGTGTGTAATAATATTATTGTTAGATTGATCAGTTAAAATGATTCTATTAAAAGACTGAATCTTAAACATTTTTTATTTTTCATCTATACTCAGTAACACAAAATTATTTCTTTCTTTTTCTTCTCTCTCTCTTGGCCGGCATCGCATCAGTGTTGCTTTGGTGTCCCTGATATTCATTGGCGACAATAGCCACTTACCATCAGGTGGATCGTCAGCTCGTTTGCCGGCTATTTCCATAAAATAAAATTGGATATTTTTAGAAACTTTAATACAGACAAGCTTTGGTATCGATTTAGAGACGAAACCATGGAACCATGGAACTCATATGGGGGGAAAGTTGCAAGTGTCCAACTTGCTATAAATAACAGTTCGAAAACCCTCCACAATGGCGCTAGCGTATGCAAATGTCGTCGGAATGGCCGGTGGCCCAGTATTTTTATCGCCCGTTGCTACCGTGGCGCCACCAATTTAACGCAGTTTGACGGATACTTGCACAACAGAGTCATTTCTCCTTTACCTTACTCTATGGTCAACATGTTTTAGTGGGTTATTAATTGTCTGTCTGATACAGTTTATAAATGAACTTAAAGGATAAAATACATCAAAAAATAAATAAAACATCAAATTAATAAGAATTAGGTATTTATTACACTTTTTCTTTTAATGTTGTTAACAAAATATTGTTACGTTACAAAAACGTACAGAAAACGCACGACTTATCACAAGTTGTGAAAAATCAAGCTATTGCAATACATACATATGTATTTAGTAAAATTAAAAAATATGGCCAATTTATTATTAAGTGTTACAATATTATAGATACTAAATATAGCGGAAACTCTTGAGGTAAATGTACCTACTACGTAGTTAAGTAGAACTAAATTGTCAACTTATAGAAGCATGCTAATTAAAGTCTGATGCAATTTAATTCCATTGGCAGTGAGAAAAATAAAAATTACTAAGACAACTCCACACAAAAATTTTGACTAAAAGTCGCAATTATATTCACATTCTATTTCTTAGTGTAAAAATATTTTATTTTAAGACTAGCGGACTTAATGCGTTAGCACTAAACTATTAGGTAAATATTAAGAAGGCACTTATTTTATGTTACAGAAAATCACCTTCCTTCATTGAAGTATAATGTCATAGAACAGACATTTCGAACAAAATGTGTGTCCCGCCGGGAGGTTTCATTTTCAAAATTGAGCCCCCGTTCTCCTTTCAAAATGGAACGAATCCATTGAAGATTGAAGCCACGTGGCGCCAATGCATTGGGACATACATGGTGTTCGCGGTGTCGGTTCTATACGCTAGTAATAATACTTCAATGCCTCCCTTAAAACTAACTCGAGTTTTGTCCCTTGGTAAAAAGTACAACCTAAGAATCCTGAGTTGAGTAAAACAGACCTTCGTTTCATTTTTAACCCCCGACGAAAAAAGAGGAGTGTTATAAGTTTTCGTGTCTGTATATCTGTATGTCTGTCTGTGGCATCGTAGCTCCGAAACGAATGAACCGATTTTGATCTAGTTTTTTTTTGGAACGAAGTTCCTTATCGCGCGTTATGAAAGGGGGCTAGACGGAAAAAATTCTTACGAAAAGTTGTCACGACACTTTTTGAAGTGATTCAGTAATATGAAACTAGATCTAGCATCAATGTTAATAGCAATAGTTTCATATTGCTGAATCACACTGCTGAGTGCGTAAAACAATACTTAAATCGAAAGGAACTTCGTTCCATCCGGGTGTCCTTGACACCTCTCAAGTTTTTTTTTATAAAAGGTGTTGTTTAGTGTTAATAAAACTGTCGGGGATTTTTAAATTTTTAATTTAAGGTTTTTAATTATTTAAAATAATTGTGAAGGTTATTTGAGTTAAATGTAATCCCAATTTTTATCATTATAATCACAGAACATCTAATAATTAGTTAGAAGGGGCATAGCACGTAATTTGTATGGGAATCGCTGTCGCCGTTTCAATAAACACTACTAACGAAAATGAACAAATACGCACGAGGATTGTTATGTGTGCATGAAGTAAGCGTGACTCTGTAGCTAGGGATTCATTGTCGATAAATTTTTATCGGTATTTATTTTCGCAAGGTATACTTATTCATTATATACTTTTATACTTTTTGATTGAAATTACTTACTTCGTCGACAGACTCATATTTCATCATGGCCTCCGAAACAAAGTTTTTTCCAATTACCGCACATGAAGGCATTTTTACGTAATTAAGTCGCAGTATTTTGCAGTACTTTTCTCCGTTGGAGTTTGCGAGTCACTAAACAGCGCAATCGCGTGTTTTTGTGCGATGTGCGCATTTGATCACAGTATTGGCGCGCCTACCTTGCCCACAATTCCTTTCTAACTAATTATTAGATGTTCTGTGATTATAATAATGATGCAATGAGACCATTTCAATATGTTATTAAAATCGAGTCACCTTTTAAATACTGAACATAAATTTTCAAACCGTCCTTAAAAAAGGTAATTAAATATGCCAGCAATAAAACGGTATGTTACTTATTCGTACTGTTTTAATTTTTTAAGTTATGACGCGTTTGGAAAAAAATATAAGAGTAAAATTTTTACGATGTGCGCACTCACCGACAGCCAAATAGCGACATGATGAAGTTAACAGATAACTGATTCCTTTTACAAACAAAGAGTTGTGGCATACAGGATGGAATCTTTAGCTATTCTTGTTCTGTTACGCCAAAAAAGTATAACTTCTCACGTGCGTATATAAGTACATACATATGTTTTTTATGTATTACAATTTTGAGCCAAAGCTAATGCTCGATCTAAATGTCCGGGACACAGACTTGAAAAAAGAACCAGACGTCACCTTGTCTTATCGAGAGTGACGCCGCCCGCTTACCATGTGTGCGTAATTTTTAGTGCGGTCCGACCAATCCGACGCGGTAATGGCGGCGGATTATAACAGCATGGTGTCAATGTGTGCGTGTGATACTTGTACGAATAGAGGAGTTGGTATTACTATGGGTGCTTCACTGAATTTGTTGCTGACAATCCGTCTGGGTTCTTTTTTTAAGTCTGTGGGCCGGGACTAATTTCTAAGAATCTATATACTTAGCATCTATATTAGATCCTTTGAAAAAATACGGTACCTAATAGGATATTAATATCTTTAATCTTGTGACTCGACCTTAGCATTCAATTTTTAAAATTGTAACTTTAATGAGTTATATTAACTACGAAACTTGTTTGCTTAAAGACTTATAACTATGATTGTGGTAATCAGTTTAAAAGAAAATAACGGTTATTGTTACGGTTATCTTAAACCGAAACTCAATGTGACTCAAAGTTATGGTTGTTTGAGATAAAACATTTGCCGTATTTTTAAAACTATAAGTCGCATTTGGCGCGAAATTATCTCATGACTACGATTTTGAAACATGCTTAGTCAAATATTACACTGGTGTTCCAATTAATATTTAATTTATTATTATACGAGACTTACACCAAAGCCAGAAATTGAAAAGAGGCTATCAAAATTATTCCAATGGAAACTAAGAAAAATATTTCCAATACTTCCCATTCACATTTTCTTAAAATTTGATCGCGCCTTTTTACCTACAGACATTTTTCTTTTTTTTGATAGCACCTTTTCAAACATAGACAACCAAACCAGAGACATTTTTTTTTGATTAGCACGTTAATGCTTTAGGAATTTTCCTATACATACAATACAATATCGCTAAACTAGACACCAGGAGTATTAGGCTGAATGAAGCTATATTCGCGCTGTTTCTTTCTAGCTCTGACACGAAGGTGTGGTCATCTATGATCACGTGATCTCTTTCTGTCTGTTCGTCCGTTCGTTCTCCCAACATTTGGTTCGCCACTTGCAGGTTTTTTAGATGAGCGAAGACATCCTCTGCAAACATAAAATTAAGTACATTAAGTTATAAAGAAAACCACTTCACTAACAATAAGATAACAATGTTATTTTCTGTATCATAATATCTTTGTATAATAATTGCATCATATTTTTAATTATGGTTGAAAAATTTACAAATATCGCTTTTTTTAGAATTTTGTAATTTTTCTCATTATTTTTTAATTGTTTTGTATTCGATTTTGTATTATTGTATTTTTTGTACTCGAAAAAATCCGCTCATTTATCGCGATTTTTTGATACTATTGAAATGTTTAATGTTAATTTTCCTTGATTAGTGTGTAATAATATTATTGTTAGATTGATCAGTTAAAATGATTCTATTAAAAGACTGAATCTTAAACATTTTTTATTTTTCATCTATACTCAGTAACACAAAATTATTTCTTTCTTTTTCTTCTCTCTCTTTTGACCGGCAACGCATCAGTGTTGCTTTGGTGTCCCTGATATTCATTGGCAACAATAGCCACTTACCATCAGGTGGATCGTCAGCTCGTTTGCCGGCTATTTCCATAAAATAAAATTGGATATTTTTAGAAACTTTAATACAGACAAGCTTTGGTATCGATTTAGAGACGAAACCATGGAACTCATATGGGGGGAAAGTTGCAAGTGTCCAACTTGCTATAAATAACAGTTCGAAAACCCTCCACAATGGCGCTAGCGTATGCAAATGTCGTCGGAATGGCTGGTGGCCCAGTATTTTGATCGCCCGTTGCTACCGTGGCGCCACCAATTTAACGCAGTTGACGGATACTTGCACAACAGTCATTTCTCCTTTACCTTACTCTATGGTCGAAACTTGTTTTAGTGGGTTATTAATTGTCTGTCTGATACAGTTTATAAATGAACTTAAAGGATAAAATACATCAAAAAACAAATAAAACATCAGATTGATAAGAATTAGGTATTTATTACACTTTTTCTTTTAATGTTGTTAACAAAATATTGTTACGTTACAAAAACGTACAGAAAACGCACGACTTATCACAAGTTGTGAAAAATCAAGCTATTGCAATACATACATATTTAGTAAAATTAAAAAATATGGCCAATTTATTATTAAGTGTTACAATATTATAGATACTAAATATAGCGGAAACTCTTGAGGTAAATGTACTACGTAGTATAGTAGAACTAAATTGTCAACTTATAGAAGCATGCTAATTAATTAATACAAATTTTCTTTCTAGCTGCTGTAAATCTTAATAAAAAGTCTGATGCAATTTAATTCCATTGGCAGTGAGAAAAATAAAAATTACTAAGACAACGCCACACAAAAATTTTGACTAAAAGTCGCAATTATATTCACATTCTATTTCTTAGTGTAAAAATGTTTTATTTTAAGACTAGCGGACTTAAATGCGTTAGCACTAAACTATTAGGTAAATATTAAGAAGGCACTTATTTTATGTTACAGAAAATCACCTTCCTTCATTGAAGTATAATGTCATAGAACAGACATTTCGAACAAAATGTGTGTCCCGCCGGGAGGTTCTATTTTCAAAATTGAGCCCCCGTTCTCCTTTCAAAATGGAACGAATCCATTGAAGATTGAAGCCACGTGGCGCCAATGTATTTGGACATACATGGTGTTCGCGGTGTCGGTTCTATACGCTAGTAATAATACTTCAATGCCTTCCTTAAAACTAACTCGAGTTTTGTCCCTTGGTAAAAAGTACAACCTAAGAATCCTGAGTTGAGTAAAACAGACCTTCGTTTCATTTTTAACCCCCGACGAAAAAAGAGGAGTGTTATAAGTTTTCGTGTCTGTATATCTGTATGTCATTCTGTGGCATCGAAGCTCCGAAACGAATGAACCGATTTTGATCTAGTTTTTTTTGGAACGAAGTTCCTTATCGCGCGTTATGAAAGGGGGCTAGACGGAAAAAATTCTTACGAAAAGTTGTCACGACACTTTTTGAAGTGATTCAGTAATATGAAACTAGATCTAGCATCTAGTTTCATATTGCTGAATCACACTGCTGAGTGCGTAAAACAATACTTAAATCGAAAGGAACTTCGTTCCATCCGGGTGTCCCTTGACACCTCTCAAGTTTTTTTTTATAAAAGGTGTTGTTTAGTGTAAATAAAACTGTCGGGGATTTTTAAATTTTTAATTTAAGGTTTTTAATTATTTAAAATAATTGTGAAGGTTATTTGAGTTAAATGTAATCCCAATTTTTATCATTATAATAATGATGCAATGAGACCATTTCAATAATATGTTATTAAAATCGAGTCACCTTTTAAATACTGAACATAAATTTTCAAACCGTCCTTAAAAAAGGTAATTAAATATGCCAGCAATAAAACGGTATGTTACTTATTCGTACTGTTTTAATTTTTTAAGTTATGACGCGTTTGGAAAAAAATATAAGAGTAAAATTTTTACGATGTGCGCACTCACCGACAGCCAAATAGCGACATGATGAAGTTAACAGATAACTGAATCCTTTTACAAACAAAGAGTTGTGGCATACAGGATGAAATCTTTAGCTATTCTTGTTCTGTTACGCCAAAGAAGTATAACTTCTCACGTGCGTATATAAGTACATACATATGTTTTTTATGTATTACAATTTTCAGCCAAAGCTAATGCTCGATCTAAATGTCCGGGACACAGACTTGAAAAAAGAACCAGACTTCACCTTGTCTTATCGAGAGTGACGCCGCCCGCTTACCATGTGTGCGTAATTTTTAGTGCGGTCCGACCAATCCGACGCGGTAATGGCGGCGGATTATAACAGTATGGTGTCAATGTGTGCGTGTGATACTTGTACGAATAGAGGAGTTGGTATTACTATGGGTGCTTCACTGAATTTGTTGCTGACAATCCGTCTGGGTTCTTTTTTTAAGTCTGTGGGCCGGGACTAATTTCTAAGAATCTATATACTTAGCATCTATATTAGATCCTTTGAAAAAATACGGTACCTAATAGGATATTAATATCTTTAATCTTGTGACTCGACCTTAGCATTCAATTTTTAAAATTGTAACTTTAATGAGTTATATTAACTACGAAACTTGTTTGCTTAAAGACTTATAACTATGATTGTGGTAATCAGTTTAAAAGAAAATAACGGTTATTGTTACGGTTATCTTAAACCGAAACTCAATGTGACTCAAAGTTATGGTTGTTTGAGATAAAACATTTGCCGTATTTTTAAAACTATAAGTCGCATTTGGCGCGAAATTATCTCATGACTACGATTTTGAAACATGCTTAGTCAAATATTACACTGGTGTTCCAATTAATATTTAATTTATTATTATACGAGACTTACACCAAAGCCAGAAATTGAAAAGAGGCTATCAAAATTATTCCAATGGAAACTAAGAAAAATATTTCCAATACTTCCCATTCACATTTTCTTAAAATTTGATCGCGCCTTTTTACCTACAGACATTTTTCTTTTTTTTTGATAGCACCTTTTCAAACATAGACAACCAAACCAGAGACATTTTTTTTTGATTAGCACGTTAATGCTTTAGGAATTTTCCTATACATACAATATCGCTAAACTAGACACCAGGAGTATTAGGCTGAATGAAGCTATATTCGCGCTGTTTCTTTGTAGCTCTGACACGAAGGTGTGGTCATCTATGATCACGTGATCTCTTTCTGTCTGTTCGTCCGTTCGTTCTCCCAACATTTGGTTCGCCACTTGCAGGTTTTTTAGATGAGCGAAGACATCCTCTGCAAACAAAATTAAGTACATTAAGTTATAAAGAAAACCACTTCACTAACAATAAGATAACAATGCTATTTTCTGTATCATAATATCTTTGTATAATAATTGCAACATATTTTTAAATATGGTTGAAAAATTTACAAATATCGCTTTTTTTAGAATTTTGTAATTTTTCTCATTATTTTTTAATTGTTTTGTATTCGATTTTGTATTATTGTATTTTTTGTACTCGAAAAAATCCGCTCATTTATCGCGATTTTTTGATACTATTGAAATGTTTAATGTTAATTTTCCTTGATTAGTGTGTAATAATATTATTGTTAGATTGATCAGTTAAAATGATTCTATTAAAAGACTGAATCTTAAACATTTTTTATTTTTCATCTATACTCAGTAACACAAAATTATTTCTTTCTTTTTCTTCTCTCTCTCTTGGCCGGCAACGCATCAGTGTTGCTACAATAGCCACTTACTATCAGGCGGATCCTTAGCTCGTTTGCCGGCTATTTCCATAAAACAAAATTGGATATTTTTGGTGGATAGCTTTGGTATCGATTTAGAGACGAAACCATGGAACCATGGAACTTATATGGGGGGAAAGTTGCAAGTGTCCAACTTGCTATAAATAACAGTTCGAAAACCCTCCACAATGGCGCTAGCGTATGCAAATGTCGTCGGAATGGCTGGTGGCCCAGTATTTTGATAAGCCGTTGCTACCGTGGCGCCACCAATTTAACGCAGTTTGACGGATACTTGCACAACAGTCATTTCTCCTTTACCTTACTCTATGGTCGAAACATGTTTTAGTGGATTATTAATTGTCTGTCTGATACAGTTTATAAATGAATGTAAAGGATAAATAATACATCAAAAAACAAATAAAACATCAGATTGATAAGAATTAGGTATTTATTACACTTTTTCTTTTAATGTTGTTAACAAAATATTGTTACGTTACAAAAACGTACAGAAAACGCACGACTTATCACAAGTTGTGAAAAATCAAGCTATTGCAATACATACATATTTAGTAAAATTAAAAAATATGGCCAATTTATTATTAAGTGTTACAATATTATAGATACTAAATATAGCGGAAACTCTTGAGGTAAAATGTACTACGTAGTTAAGTAGCACTAAATTGTCAACTTATAGAAGCATGCTAATTAATTAATACAAATTTTCTTTCTAGCTGCTCAAGTAAATCTTAATAAAAAGTCTGATGCAATTTAATTCCATTGGCAGTGAGAAAAATAAAAATTACTAAGACAACGCCACACAAAAATTTTGACTAAAAGTTGCAATTATATTCACATTCTATTTCTTAGTGTAAAAATGTTTTATTTTAAGACTAGCGGACTTAAATGCGTTAGCACTAAACTATTAGGTAAATATTAAGAAGGCACTTATTTTATGTTACAGAAAATCACCTTCCTTCATTGAAGTATAATGTCATAGAACAGACATTTCGAACAAAATGTGTGTCCCGCCGGGAGGTTCCATTTTCAAAATTGAGCCCCCGTTCTCCTTTCAAAATGGAACGAATCCATTGAAGATTGAAGCCACGTGGCGCCAGTGCATTGGGACATACATGGTGTTCGCGGTGTCGGTTCTATACGCTAGTAATAATACTTCAATGCCTTCCTTAAAACTAACTCGAGTTTTGTCCCTTGGTAAAAAGTACAACCTAAGAATCCTGAATACCTGAGTAAAACATATTATCTTCGTTTCATTTTTAACCCCCGACGAAAAAAGAAGGGTGCTATAAGTTTGCGTGTCTGTATATCTGTATGTCTGTCTGTGACATCGTAGCTCCGAAACGAATGAACCGATTTTGATCTAGTTTTTTTTTTATAAAAGGTGTTGTTTTTTAATTTTTCATTTAAGGTTATTAATGTTTTAAAATAATTGTGATGGTTACTTAGCCAAATGTATCCCAATTTTTATCATTATAATAATGATGCAACGAGTGCATTTCAATATGTTATTAAAATCGAGTCACCTTTTAAATATTGAACATAAATTTTGAAACCGTCCTTAAAAAAGGTAATTAAATATGCCAGCAATAAAACGGTATGATACTTATTCGTTTTGTTTTAATTTTTGAAGTTATGGCGCGTTTGGAAAAAATTATAGAGTAAAATGTTTCCGTGTTGCGATGCGCGCACACCGATAGCCAAATAGCGACATGTCGAAGTTAACAGATAACTGATTCCTTTTACAAACAAAGAGTTGTGGCATACAGGATGAAATCTTTAGCTATTCTTGTTCTGTTACGCCAAAGAAGTATAACTTCTTATGTATTAGATTTTTCAGCTAAAGCTAATGCTCGATCTAAATGTCCGGGACACAGACTTGAAAAAAGAACCAGACTTCACCTTGTCTTATCGAGAGTGACGCCGCCCGCTTACCATGTGTGCGTAATTTTTAGTGCGGTCCGACCAATCCGACGCGGTAATACAGCATGGTGTCAATGTGTGCGTGTGATACTTGTACGAATACAGGAGTTGGTATTACTATGGGTGCTTCACTGAATTTGTTGCTGACAATCCGTCTGGTTCTTTTTTTAAGTCTGTGGTCCGGGACTAATTTCTAAGAATCTATATAGGTACTTAGCATCTATATTAGATCCTTTGAAAAATACAGTACATAATAGGATATTAACATCTTTAATCTTGCGACTCGACCTTAATATTAAATTTTTAAAATTGTAACTTTAATGAGTTATATTAACTACGAAACTTGTTTGCTTAAAGACTTATAACTATGATTGTGGTAATCAGTTTAAAAGAAAATAACGGTTATTGTTACGGTTATCTTAAACCGAAACTCAATGTGACTCAAAGTTATGGTTGTTTGAGATAAAACATTTGCCGTATTTTTAAAACTATAAGTCGCATTTGGCGCGAAATTATCTCATGACTACGATTTTGAAACATGCTTAGTCAAATATTACACTGGTGTTCCAATTAATATTTAATTTATTATTATACGAGACTTACACCAAAGCCAGAAATTGAAAAGAGGCTATCAAAATTATTCCAATGGAAACTAAGAAAAATATTTCCAATACTTCCCATTCACATTTTCTTAAAATTTGATCGCGCCTTTTTACCTACAGACATTTTTCTTTTTTTTGATAGCACCTTTTCAAACATAGACAACCAAACCAGAGACATTTTTTTTTGATTAGCACGTTAATGCTTTAGGAATTTTTCTATACATACAATATCGCTAAACTAGACACCAGGAGTATTAGGCTGAATGAAGCTATATTCGCGCTGTTTCTTTCTAGCTCTGACACGAAGGTGTGGTCATCTATGATCACGTGATCTCTTTCTGTCTGTTCGTCCGTTCGTTCTCCCAACATTTGGTTCGCCACTTGCAGGTTTTTTAGATGAGCGAAGACATCCTCTGCAAACATAAAATTAAGTACATTAAGTTATAAAGAAAACCACTTCACTAACAATAAGATAACAATGTTATTTTCTGTATCATAATATCTTTGTATAATAATTGCATCATATTTTTAAATATGGTTGAAAAATTTACAAATATCGCTTTTTTTAGAATTTTGTAATTTTTCTCATTATTTTTTAATTGTTTTGTATTCGATTTTGTATTATTGTATTTTTTGTACTCGAAAAAATCCGCTCATTTATCGCGATTTTTTGATACTATTGAAATGTTTAATGTTAATTTTCCTTGATTAGTGTGTAATAATATTATTGTTAGATTGATCAGTTAAAATGATTCTATTAAAAGACTGAATCTTAAACATTTTTTATTTTTCATCTATACTCAGTAACACAAAATTATTTCTTTCTTTTTCTTCTCTCTCTTTTGACCGGCAACGCATCAGTGTTGCTTTGGTGTCCCTGATGTTCATGGGCGACAATAGCCACTTACCATCAGGTGGATCGTCAGCTCGTTTGCCGGCTATTTCCATAAAATAAAATTGGATATTTTTAGAAACTTTAATACAGACAAGCTTTGGTATCGATTTAGAGACGAAACCATGGAACCATGGAACTCATATGGGGGGAAAGATGCAAGTGTCCAACTTGCTATAAATAACAGTTCGAAAACCCTCCACAATGGCGCTAGCGTATGCAAATGTCGTCGGAATGGCTGGTGGGCCAGTATTTTGATCGCCCGTTGCTACCGTGGCGCCACCAATTTAACGCAGTTGACGGATACTCGCACAACAGAGTCATTTCTCCTTTACCTTACTCTATGGTCGAAACATGTTTTAGTGGGTTATTAATTGTCTGTCTGATACAGTTTATAAATGAACTTAAAGGATAAAATACATCAAAAAATAAATAAAACATCAAATTAATAAGAATTAGGTATTTATTACACTTTTTCTTTTAATGTTGTTAACAAAATTTTGTTACGTTACAAAAACGTACAGAAAACGCACGACTTATCACAAGTTGTGAAAAATCAAGCTATTGCATTACATACATATTTAGTAAAATTAAAAAATATGGCCAATTTATTATTAAGTGTTACAATATTATAGATACTAAATATAGCGGAAACTCTTGAGGTAAATGTACCTACTACGTAGTTAAGTAGAACTAAATTGTCAACTTATAGAAGCATGCTAATTAATTAATACAAATTTTCTTTCTAGCTGCTCAAGTAAATCTTAATAAAAAGTCTGATGCAATTTAATTCCATTGGCAGTGAGAAAAATAAAAATTACTAAGACAACGCCACACAAAAATTTTGACTAAAAGTCGCAATTATATTCACATTCTATTTCTTAGTTTAAAAATGTTTTATTTTAAGACTAGCGGACTTAAATGCGTTAGCACTAAACTATTAGGTAAATATTAAGAAGGCACTTATTTTATGTTACAGAAAATCACCTTCCTTCATTGAAGTATAATGCCATAGAACAGACATTTCGAACAAAATGTGTGTCTCGCCCGGGAGGTTCCATTTTCAAAATTGAGCCCCCGTTCTCCTTTCAAAATGGAACGAATCCATTGAAGATTGAAGCCACGTGGTGCCAATGCATTGGGACATACATGGTGTTCGCGGTGTCGGTTCTATACGCTAGTAATAATAATACTTCAATGCCTTCCTTAAAACTAACTCGAGTTTTGTCCCTTGGTAAAAAGTACAACCTAAGAATCCTGAGTTGAGTAAAACAGACCTTCGTTTCATTTTTAACCCCCGATGAAAAAAGAGGGGTGTTATAAGTTTGCGTGTCTGTATATCTGTATGTCTGTCTGTGGCATCGTAGCTCCGAAACGAATGAACCAATTTTGATCTAGTTTTTTCTTTTTTTATAAAAGGTGTTGTTTAGTGTAAATAAAACTGTCGGGGATTTTTTAATTTTTAATTTAAGGTTTTTAATGTTTTAAAATAATTGTGAAGGTTATTTGAGTCAAATGTAATCCCAATTTTTATCATTATAATAATGATGCAATGAGTGCATTTCAATATGTTATTAAAATCGAGTCACCTTTTAAATATTGAACATAAATTTTGAAACCGTCCTAAAAAAAGGTAATTAAATATGCCAGCAAAAGAACGGTATGATACTTATTAGTTTTGTTTTAATTTTTTAAGTTATGACGCGTTTGGAAAAAATTATAAGAGTAAAATTTTTACGATGTGCGCACTCACCGACAGCCAAATAGCGACATGATGAAGTTAACAGATAACTGATTCCTTTTACAAACAAAGAGTTGTGGCATACAGGATGAAATCTTTAGCTATTCTTGTTCTGTTACGCCAAAGAAGTATAACTTCTCACGTGCGTATATAAGTACATACATAATATGTTTTTTATGTATTACAATTTTCAGCCAAAGCTATTTCTCGATCTAAATGTCCGGGACACAGACTTGAAAAAAGAACCAGACGTCACCTTGTCTTATCGAGAGCGACGCTGCCCGCTTACCATGTGTGCGTAATTTTTAGTGCGGTCTGACCAATCCGACGTGGTAATGACGGCCGATTATAACAGCATGGTGTCAATGTGTGCGTGTGATACTTGTACGAATAGAGGAGTTGGTATTACTATGGGTGCTTCACTGAATTTGTTGCTGACAATCCGTCTGGGTTCTTTTTTTAAGTCTGTGTCCCGGACATTTAGATCGACTAATTTCTAAGAATCTATATACTTAGCATCTATATTAGATCCTTTGAAAAAATACGGTACCTAATAGGATATTAATATCTTGTGACTCGACCTTAGCATTCAATTTTTAAAATTGTAACTTTAATGAGTTATATTAACTACGAAACTTGTTTGCTTAAAGACTTATAACTATGATTGTGGTAATCAGTTTAAAAGAAAATAACGGCTATTGTTACGGTTATCTTAAACCGAAACTCAATGTGACTCAAAGTTATGGTTGTTTGAGATAAAACATTTGCCGTATTTTTAAAACTATAAGTCGCATTTGGCGCGAAATTATCTCATGACTACGATTTTGAAACATGCTTAGTCAAATATTACACTGGTGTTCCAATCAACATTTAATTTATTATTTTACGAGACTTACACCAAAGCCAGAAATTGAAAAGAGGCTATCAAAATTATTTCAATGGAAACTAAGAAAAATATTTCCAATACTTCCCATTCACATTTTCTTAAAATTTGATCGCGCCTTTTTACCTACAGACATTTTTTTTTGATAGCACCTTTTCAAACATAGACAACCAAACCAGAGACAATTTTTTTTTGATTAGCACGTTTATGCTTTAGGAATTTTCCTATACATACAAAATAGCTAAACTAGACACCAGAAGTATTAGGCTGAATGAAGCTATATTCGCGCTGTTTCGCGACAAAAATCTATGATGGCCATCTATGATCACGTGATCTCTTTCTGTCTGTTCGTCTGTTCGTTCTCCTAACATTTGGTTCGCCACTTGCAGGTTTTTTAGATGAGCGAAGACGTCCTCTGCAAATATAAAATTACAAATATACCATGTAAATTGAATTTTCAATTGAAGAGGTAGGGAACTTAGTAAAAGCTTATTCATTAACATATTTTAAAAAGGTAAAGGTATTTTAAAAAGGTCTGCAATGCTATTCCAGGTAATAAACTTGACGGCGGTGATAGGAGGGTTTTATACATGACCTAGATATTCCAGAATAAGCTAGTTATTACCTGGAATAACTAGGTCATGTATAAAACCCTCCTATTATCCACGAATACTTGGAATTAAACATAAAGCATGGAGTATAGAGGTAAGGAGAGCCCGGTTTATAAAAAGGGTCCGTAAAAACGCGTCCAATAACGGATGGCTCTGCGGTGCTCTAGGATAATATTATATGCTATAGGATAATTTATTGAACTCAGCAAACTTCTATGTTATGTTAAGCATTGTTGTAGGATGGTGGTAGGTACTGGAACTAATTCTATTTTCAGTAAACAGCTGGATACTATATTTATATTTATAACAGTCCCAAAGGTAAATAATTATTATGGGAAAAGAGAGAGGCGATGGGTAACACCGATCTTTTTAAATGAACTACCACAAGATATCTTGGATTGTCATAATAAGGTTAGTAGGTTTAAGCTTAAAGCTATGTTACGTAAGCACTATTTGTCGCTGTGTCCGTGGTCCAACAGGTCCTAACCAGCTGGACCACGCACACAACGACAACCGCTAGTTAAAGGCCATTGTATGTATAGATAATATATATATAGACTTAGCGTTATTAATAATGTTACCTCCACGAGAACCGCTGCCAACAAACTGCTCTGTAGTTTGGCAGAAATGTACGCTGAATAATGTTTGCACTTTGTTAATGAATAAAAAAAAAAAAAACTTTCCAATCATCTAAGATGGCTCTCTTTTCCTATATACTCCATGACATAAAGGTACAGAACTCGGCGACATAATTTTCTAACCACAAAAAGAATATTGTCATTTTGACATACTATCTCTCTCTTTCCATCTCTCTCTACTTCTCTCTCTTCTCTCTGTGTGTATTAATGTGTCTATCTGTATGTACCTACAGTGGGAGATGCGCCAAACGACTCGTCGTGTTCCGGCTGGGGGCTTGAGAGCCAGTTCTTTCTTTCTTTTTCTTCTTTCTTTCTTGGCCGGCAACGCATCAGTGATGCCTTTGGTGTTGCTGATGTTCATGGGCGGCGATAGCCACTTACCATCAGGTGGATCTTCAGCTCGTTTGCCGGCTATTTCCATAAAAAAAAACTATGGGAGATATCTAATGACCGTCACGACTCACCAGATTTCCTCTCCCCCTCCTTCCAGTCCACCTTGATGAAGGTGGTGAGCGACACCTCGTACACATTGGCGCCGGCGCCCGACGGTATTGACCGTCGTCGACGGCCGTACGCCGTTACACCGTTGCTGCATTGTACCTGAGGAGTTAAGATTATAATATTTGATACTGTTAATAAAAAAACATAAACGTGTACTTATGTACGCGCGTGAGAAGTTACACTTCTTTGGCATGAAAAAAACAATTAAAAAAATATTAAAAAAACCATTTAAAAAAAAATGAAAAAAAAATTATTAAAAAAAATTTTCAAAAAGAAAGTTATAAAAAATTGAAAATATTTTTTCACAAAAAAAACATTAAAAAACCTTATAAAAACAATACTCAAAAAACTATATAAAAAACAATATTAAAAAAACAATATTCTAACAACATTAAAAAAAAACAATATAATAATAATAATTTTTTCAAAACGCGCGTGACATTTTTCGTCACCGTCGTTTTTGTGTCACCCTCCGTGTTACAAATCTTAAAATTTCACTCTCATCATTTTTTCCGTTTATTTCCTAATGAATCTTTCGCGCATTCCTCCGCGCCTTTTAAGAATAACTTCAAAAATGCTAACTGATCTTCCCGCAAAAAAAAGCAAAGCAACAACCCATTATTGTCCCACTGCTGGGCTCGGGGTCTCCTCTCACAATGTGAGGGGTACAGGCCATAGTCTACCACGCTGGCCAACTGCGGATTGGTAGACTTCACACACCATTGAGAAATTATGGAGAACTCTCCGGTGTGCAGGTTTCCTCACGATGTTTTCCTTCACCGAAGCAAGTGATAATTAACTTGTAATACGCACATAATATTTGAAAATTAGAGGTGCGTGCCAGGATTTGAACTCGGGCCCCCGCGTTCGGAAGACCAACGTTCTAACCACTAGGCTATCACTGCTTTTCCGCATATCTTCCCGCAGTAGATAATAAATCAATGATAGTAAGCTGGGCTTTTCGGCTTGTATGGCTGTACCGCCATTGGATGATGATACATTGATCTATATAGATATAGGTATAGACTTACCCCCTGACATTTGTCCAGACACACAGATACAGTCCCCTTGAACTGCACATAGGTAGTATCTGGGAATTTGAAGGCTCGGAATTTAGCCGTCAAGTTGTCGCCGTCTGTCGTCAGAAAGTTGTCGAACAGGTACGGGTCCACAGAACATCTGGAAAGGGTAATGTAATAATAATAATACTACGTTTCGGCCCGTAAACTACTGAAAATAATCATAATAAAAACATTTATTGCCTCAAAAAAGAAATGTATGTATGTCTGTGGTATGGGACACATTGTACAAGTGAAACTTCAACGGACAAGTGGAATTCAATAACATTTTGTACAAAAAAAAATTTCAATAAAAATATTCAGAGAAAAAACATTCCAGAAAATATTTAAAAAAATTCGAACAAAATATTAAAAAAAATATTTTAAAAAATCCCCATAATACGTGGCGTACTAAGAGTAACTAGCGTAGTAGCGTAATTCAGAGTCATTAACGGTTACTTAAATTGCTTCTTAATACAGAATTTGTATCATCCATCATCCATCCATCCATCAGCCCTTGGAGGACCACTGCTGGACATAGGCATCCCCTAACTTGCGCCACTCTGACCGGTCCTGAGCCTTCTGAATCCAGCGGATGCCCGCTGTCTTCTTCAGGTCGTCAGTCCGCCTGGTCGAATTTGTATGGAGATTTATTTACTAAGGAACGATTCAAGTAACCGTTAGTGACTTTTGAGTTAGGGCGATAATTATGTATATGAAGCGGAAATGAGTATTCTACGGTATTAGTCATTCAATAATATGCCTTTTACTTTGCACCATGATATACGAGTATTTCCAGTTCTCCTAACGTTCTCATCAATAACAATCTTTATAACTCCGTGATCAATAATCGATCCCATAGAATGTCCTACGTATCTTCCAAACAGATTGACATATTCCATATTCTAAATATTTAGTTTTTCTACATGACTTTTTGTATGACAGCATCTGCATCGACTGATCGTTATTGAACCAAAGAGGTCGCTCGCCGACATTATACGTAACGTATGATTTAACCTTAGAATAAGAATAAACGATTTAACATTGATAGTAACAGAAACACTCTATAACTCGATCACCTAGGACCCAGACAAGCCTCTTCTAAATTCCTTATAGGATACCCCTAGTCCAGCCAATTCTTGGACTGTTACTCACCCATTAAACACGATAGTTTCCTGCTGTTTCCCAGTATCAGTAACATGCATGTAGTTCACCAATAACCCATAGACTGGCGCTGATGTGTTGTCCAGGAAGATCTCCATGGACAACGGGGTTCCGGGACTCACTGAGATCTCGCCTGATACCCTGGAAGAAGAAAGAGATACTTAACAGCCTGGCTAGTTAGTTTGCTGGATTCAGCCGCTAAACGACTCGCCGTGTTCCGGATGGGGACTTGAGAGCCAGTTCTGTCTTTCTTTTGCTTCTTTCTTTGGCTGTCAACGCATCAGTGATGCCTTTGGCGTTGCTGATGTCCATGGGCGACGATAGCCACTTACCATTAGGTGGATCGTCAGCTCGTTTGTGAGGTTGCTACCAACTAAACTACAGGGATCACTAAATAGATGAAGGAGTTTTAAGAAAACATACAAAAAATACAAACGAATTGGGATTCTCCTTTTTTAAAGTCAATAAATACCCGATAATTTGCCTGTTGTACCTATCATTTTGTCTATAAACTTAAGTTACAACTATATTTTGGTGTACAATAAAGAGTTTTGTTGTTGTTGTTTTTTTTTGTTAGTCCCTATCGACAAAGTGGGTATATAGAAGTTTACTTTAAATTAAAATATCTGTAACATACTGTTTTCCGTTCTGTTTGACGACCGCTCCCAGAACTGGTTCTGGCGCGCGCCCTTCTTCATACCGCGTGATGTTCAGAACACTGAAATATAAAAGAAAATATTCAGCAAACAAATATTTATCACACGCTTCGTGGAAGTAGAGTAGGATACATTGATGAATTGTCCTATAATCTAGGACATTGTTCCATAATCTAGGACATACATAGATAAGACAATTTTGCACACACAGCGCGCTTGACCAACGCATAAACTGACATCAGTAGTTCAATACGAATCTGTGGTACAAATAACGAAATGTCCTAGATTATAGGGCAATTCGTCATTGTATCCTACTTGATTCCTTGAGCTCTAGTCCTGTTCCAAAGCTTTCCGCAACATTCAGACGCAAACACATTTCTGACAATATTATAGAGGCTGTACAACGGAATACAGATTGTAGTATCAAAACGGAATTGCAAAAACCAACTGGGGCCTTGCTCTTTTCTACAAACATTCAGGCCTCTCCTATTCACTGAAAAAGCGTGGTCGAATGTCTTCGCCCTTGTGAACCACAACAAAAGACGCATGCTTTTAATGTCTCCAATAGTTTTAACACTTTCGTTGCGTTAAGAGATTTATCCGATCTCTTGCAAGGCTTGCAAGGCTATCTTGAACCCACAAGAAATTCATAAATATATCATTGGTTTTAAGGAAGATATAAGTTATTTTCAATATGGTTGTTTTAGGAGACTGATCAGGTACTCATACGCACCACAGGATAGGTTAGTTTCGAGATCTTTTAGGTCTCCAACGCACCAGATGAAAGATATTTGAAAAGGATGCTGCAGGGATCGTGTTAAGGTTCTATTGCTTCTACTGAACCAATATTGTTCTAGACCAGGTCTACTCACTCAGGCTCATTGAAGTCCAAGGGGAAGGGCTCCACAGCCCGGGACAGCCGCAGCTTGCCGGTGACCACACAGCGCGCGGTGACCGTCTCCCTACCACCCGCGTTCTCTATCACCACCTTGTGGTAGAATGTGCGTTTACCCTGGAAGAGAGTATTATACGTTGATACGTTTGAAACCACAGAACATCTAATAATTAGTTAGAAAGGAGTTGTGGGCAAGGCAGGCGCGCCAATACTGTGATCAAATGCGCACATCGCACAAAAACACGCGATCGCGCGCTGTTTAGTGACTCGCAAACTCCAACGGAGAAAAGTACTGCAAAATACTGCGACTTAATTAGGTACGTAAAAATGCCTTCATGTGCGGTAATTGGAAAAGACTTTGTTTCGGAGGCCATGATGAAATAAGTCTGTCGACGGAGTAAGTAATTACAATCAAAAAGTATAAAAGTATATAATGAATAAGTATACCTTGCGAAAATAAATACCGATAAAAGTTTATCGACAATCAATCCCTAGCTACAGAGTCACGCCTACATCACGAACACATAACAACCCTCGTGCGTATTTGTTCATTTTCGTTAGGAGTGGTTATTGAAACGGCGACAGCGGTTCCCATACAAATTACGTGCTATGCCCTTTCTAACTAATTATTAGATGTTCTGTGTTTGAAACTCTTTTTTACCCACGACTCGTCTGCTCGTAGTCACTCTGTCAATACAAGACGATAGGCACAGTTTTGTTGTTGTCAGAAGTGCTTGAGATTTGACATACAACGTTAAATTGCCTTCGTGTATTATTGTAGTGTGATTGGTGTAGTGAAACAAAAGATAAACGTGTGTGTGTTGTAGCTCTTTTCGGAACAGATTTTTTGGTTGATTTGTAAGGGCATGACGTATTTATAGTTTTTAAACATTATTGGATAAGTTGAATTTGTTTTTTTTCAACTCCAAATAGGTGCACTATTTGTTGTCGTCGCATAAAATGCCTAGAAGTGTTATCAGTGGGCGCATGTCTACTCTTCAGCCCACTGCTGGGCATAATTTTTTTATGGAACTGACGATCCACCTGATGGTAAGTGGCTATCGTCGTCCATGAACAAAAGCACCACAACCAACCACCAAAGGCATCACTGACGACTAAGAGAGAAGAAAAATAAAGAAACAAAGAAAGTCAATGAGCTCACCGTGATGCTGTTGAGAACCCTCATGACTCCACATTTGTGATGGTCCTGTAGGTCCAGCATGAACACTGCTACGTTGCCTTCCATCACTGGCTGGCAGGGGGGGTACTCTGGAAATTGAAGAGAAAATAAATAGACACACACCATTGAAGTATAATGTCATAGAACAGACATCTCGAACAAAATGTGTGTCTCGCCGGAAGGTTCTATTTTCAAAATTGAGCCCCCGTTCTCCTTTCAAAATGGAACGAATCCATTGAAGATTGAAGCCACGTGGCGCCAATGCATTGGGACATACATGGTGTTCGCGGTGTCGGTTCTATACGCTAGTAATAATACTTCAATGACACACACAGATTTAGTATGGGGTCGTAAGTTTTATATGAGTTAAAATAATTACTATTACTAATGAGAAAAAATTTCTCACTAGTTCTACGATCAAACTAACAAATCTAACTACTTAGTGAGAAGTTGAGAACAAAGCAAAACAAACCCGACTGCAAGAAGAGGTTAGGTTTTTCGCACTTATCTTGTATGTATGTACTCGTATATTTGTAATATTCTTTATGACGTCATGCATGCTCGTCATACAAGTCTAAATAAGTACGTGAAGAGCAGTGGTGGTACAGCCATAATAAATGAAAAGCCCAGCTTACTATCATTGCTTTACTATCATCACTCTGCAGCTGTTAACACTCATATTGTTTGTTGGTAAATATTGTACGTATGGAATGGAGTGTTCTGTGCTGTCGGGCCAGAGATCCCGAGATACTGGGTTGTGACACAACTGGGCTTGCCTTGTTTTGAACGGCCTAGGTACGCTGGTGAAGAGTTCTCCTGTTAATAACAACAGGGTAACAACTAAAAATATATGTCAAGCTGCATGATCATGTAGACAGACAGTATTCGGGTAGTGTTGACTAGGGTTTCCACCCGTACTATATAATATAGTATCGTGCTATATTTCCGTCAATTGTACTCTATGTTATAGAAAAATAATATAGTACGAATAATACTATATTTTCATCGGTAATTTAGTTGTCGAGCTTTTTGTAACTGTGACTGAAATGTACCCGCAACGCAACATTGGGAATTTCAGAACGAAACGCATTCACGTCGTTGGATTATGGATCTAAATTGCTCAGATTCCTGTAATTATTTTAAAAATAATAAGACTTTGTTAACCAAAACTAATAACAAATACACATGGAATAAGTTGAATCCTAAAAAAATTTTTTTTTTTAAACGCTTTTATTTCAATAATGTTTAGTTTATAAAATTAGCTACAAGTTGTGAAAATTTCAAGTCTCTACGTAAAATAGAACATAGAGAATTATGCGTCTAAAGTCTGAAAATCGTTTTTTTTAATTTAATTTTTTTTTTTTTTTTTTTTAATTTTCGTGTATTGTCATCGGAAATACACATGTCCGCCAAATTTCATCAATTTTCATTAAAGGGAAGTCATTCAAATTAACGTTACAAGATTTGATTTGATGCTTTGATGCTCCGAAGTGAAGCTAAATAAAAGCGTTTAAAAATAAATAATTATAATATTAAAAATAAATGTGTAAGTACTATATTTTTCCCTGAATTTCCCAATAGTACTTACTATATTTTTTGCAATGTTTTGAAAAAAATACTATTTTACCTTCAGAAAAGGTAGCAACCCTAGTGCTGACTGCAGACAAACTGACTGACAAAACCTAGCTTTAAATTAAAATAATCACGACATGTAGTAGCAGGTAGTTTATTAATAGAAATAGCGGTTAACCGTCGCGTCCCAGTTTACCGCCACAAATATTAACGAACCATTCAGTTGTCAAAACATGTCGTTTCACATACAACCAACCAATTAAACAATCCAATTCGCACACAATATGACGTATTTAACACGTGCGAAAATGAAAACTTTCACTAGAATTATTGTTATGTCCATTGAAGTATAATGTCATAGAACAGACATCTCGAACAAAATGTGTCTCGCCGGGAGGTTCCATTTTCAAAATTGAGCCCCCGTTCTCCTTTCAAAATGGAACGAATCCATTGAAGATTGAAGCCACGTGGCGCCAATGCATTGGGACATAGGTACATCCTGTTCAGGTCGTAGCCCATCTAAACGACACCGCTCCCACCCAACCAAAGTTTGAGAATTCAAATATAAACTTAAAATCGTGCTCTGTAGGTGCAACTATTGAGTGGCAAGGTTGCGGTAAGCTTGCTTCCCGCGCGCGGGCTGCTAATTTTTGTTGTTACTGTAAAGTGCACCGACAGAGCACGACTTTAAGTCTATATTTGAATTCTCATACTTTGGTTGGGTGGGAGCGGTGTCGTGTAGATGAGTTACGACCTGAACGCCGTGTTGGTTCTATACTCTAGTAATAATACTTCAATGATTAAGACAGTTATTACAACGTCACGAATATGTTATTACGCGCTTTGGACGCGTTTTTCGGGATGATAAGTACCTGTGTGCAAAACTTCATGAAAATCTGTTCAGTAGTTTTGTGTGAAAGAGAAACAAACCATACGTCCTCACATTGTGAGAGGAGACCCCGAGCTCAGCAAAAAAAAAGCAAAGCAACAACCCATAATTGTCCCACTGCTGGGCTCGGGGTCTCCTCTCACAATGTGGGGGGTACAGGCCATAGTCTACCACGCTGGCCAAGTGCGGATTGGTAGACCACACACCTTTGAGAACATTATGGAGAACTCTCCGGTGTGCAGGTTTCCTCACGAAGTTTTCCTTCATCGAAGCAAGTGATAATTAACTTGTAATACGCACATAATATTTGAAAATTAGAGGTGCGTGCCAGGATTTTGAACTCAGGCCCCCGCGTTCGGAAGACCAACGTTCTAACTACTAGGCTATCACTGCTTTGAGCCCAGCAGTGGGACAATAATTATGTGTTGTTTTGCTTCACTTTCCTTTTATTGGTTACCCGAAGCGAGGCTTACTAATATCCTATTAATCCCTAGAATATAAATTACACAGTGAAGACTTCACAAGATTGACATTTGTATAGACACGACGCACAAATAATTCATGGTGTGACTCAATCCGAGTTCCGAAGTCCTGTGGGAATTATTAACAGGGTTCGATGACCCGGTCGGGGAATGTACTGACATGTTGGTTGAATCACGCGAATTTAATTTTCTAAGTGTTTATAGTACTAGGAACAAATAGGTTTTTGTTAGTACAAAAATGTTACCAAAAAAATCGCTAAGCATAAAAATTGCCATAATCTATTACTTAAAACAAAAAGAGCAAATTTTCTGTACATTGAATATTTTTTAAAAATTTCGATTAGGGGGCACTTCAATAACGTGTTAAAGCACAAAAACATTTTTTTAGAATCTGTCTGTCTATCCGGGCATCACATGAAAACCCTTAATCGGATTTAGATGAAAATTGGTAAAGTTGTTACTTATACTCCGGGACATATTTTAGGATACTTTTTATCCCGGAAAATTAAAAGGTTTCCCTGGGAAACGGGATGAAAGCTTGTATGGAATATTTTTAAAACATCAACCGATTTGTTTAAAATTTTGCAAATAAGGTAAAACATAATTTCCGTATGCGAAGCTGCGGGCAACAGCTAGTTGTATTATATATTTGACGAGTATTCTCAATTGCTTCCATTGGATCCATAATTAGACCAGAATTTTGATAAATATGGAAGTATCTCATTTCAACAAAAAAATTGCCAAATTGGTTGATAAATGACAGAGTTCTGAGGAAATACCAAAAAAAAAATAAACCAAATTGATAGCCTCTTTTTTGAAGTCGTTTAAAGATATATCGCACCCTCAGTGAAAAAAAACATAAGCCCTCTTACGTTGAATTTTAGTTATTAACATGATTGGAAAGAGGGACAAAAGCTGCATATTATGCTCAATTTTTTTCAATTTTTATCATTAATCTTGACGGTTTTGTGCAAGAAATCGTAATGTAAATTCCTTTGACTACTTACTGATATTTTAACAGTTTTTTTGCTCTCCGGTAAGATTGCAATTTTCAACTTATGCCTTTTTTCTACTGAGGGTGCGAAATAATTTTGTGTTTTAGTAACTTACGTTTAAGCTGGTCCAAGTAAGCCACCTGCCTATCTCCATCCATGGGGACTGTCACCTTCATGAACTCTGGAGTACATTGCACCTGGGCTTCCGATCCTGAAAAAGAAAAACATGTCATTAATAACCCTGGCATTACGTTGAGAGATTTCTTTTAATGCTACAAATAAAAAAAAAACAAATCACAACTGTCAGTTGGCTTTGCTAATTGCCATCTTTAAAAATAATAATTTAGGACCATTATGACTATTTGGAATCTCATTTGGCTGCGGTGAATTTTAGCTGTCAAAGTTCAAGTTTTGGAAAGATAACATCTATTTGTCAATTTATTTCTTTATCTCTTTTTATTCCTTTTTCTCTTCTCTCTTTCTTAGCCGGTGCCTTTGCCAATGCTTTTGGTGTTGCTGATGTCCATGGGCGACGATAGCCACTTAGGGAACATACCAAAACCACGTGCCTCATTTAGGGGGGGGAGGGGGGTCTTCAAAACACCACGATTGGTCACAGAGGGGAGGGGGGGGGTTAGGTTTTTGTCACGTAGTTAATATTTTAGCAACTATTGCGCCACAAAGTCGTCAAATATAAGCAAAATTATTATTTTTTAACTCTGTTTTTGCAAAAAAGTATTGAAAACCGTATTTATCAATTACCACGTGAAAACTAGGGGGGAGGGGGGGGGGTCTTCTCATATACTACGGATGGTCACGAAGGGGGGGGAGGGGGCTAAAAAGTTGGAAAAAATGGGTTACGTGGTTTTGGTATGTTCCCTTAGCATCAGGTGGATCGTCAGCTCGTTTGCCGGCTATTTGCATAAAAAACGATTTGAAAAATAAAATAAAAATATTTGAAATTGTAAGATTTTTGTAAAACTGACATGAATGAAACCTGACAAAATGTCATTAATCTGTGACATTGACAGCGTATACCACTATACAATATTTTAAATTAAATTTATTTATTTATTTAACACTTTATTGACCACAACATAGCAATAATGGGACAAATGGCGAGCTTAATGCTAATGCATTCTCTACCAGCTAACCATTAGGCCAAACAGAAAAAACCACGATGAGCGGTAAAAAGAAAAAAAAAAGTTGCTAATTGAATTCAATAATATATATAAAAATATTATAATATGAATACATGTATAAATATAATATATATTATTATACATAATTATAAATATATATACAGATATATATATAAAATTCATTTATATAAATAAATATACTATACTGATTTATGCAAATGACAACAATACACGAATAGATCTGCTGACATTTTGTTAAGAGCGACGTTCTAGCAGGTAAGCCTGTACCCTTTTTTTAAAAGTGAATTTACTAGCGGGCCCTCTAATTTCATTGGGGAGTGCATTCCAAAAGCGAATAGCCTGTACAGCAAAGGAACTAGAAATAAAGCCAGAACGATGAATAGGAAAGGATAACAAGTGTGATTCTGAGGAGCGGAGCTGACGGTCATGGGAAGAGCATAGGAACTGAAATTTTGACTTTAAATAGTCTGGCACAAGAGGATCGAAAAGGACAGAGGAGAGTGAGCAGAGGGCTCGTAGGTGCCGTCGTTCGCGGATCGTAAGCCATTTAAGCCTAGAACGGTAGCTAGAGATATGATCAAACTTTCGTAGGCAGAAAACGAAACGAACGGCACTATTTATTAGTCTATTTAAATTGATATTTTTTTCAATTTAATTTAAAATATTGTATAGTGGTATACAATATGTATGCGTTGTATTATACCAAACATCTTTAAAAATAACAACATACCTAGTTAAGCTTTACGAGGTAACTAAAATGTAAAGCTTTTCCTAACATTTATAAGAAGCCAAGAAAAACCTAAAGATTTCAGATCACGCAACCTAAGGCCGTAGACAGAACAATGGGCGTTATTCCCCGAAATAAAGCTATGTTCACACGCGTCTGCGCCAGACTGGAACGGACGATGACCTTAGCCGTACCATGTGTGATCTGACTGATCACCTGACAGCTGATACTGATGCGTATATAGACGTCACAGGTTAATTATCGGTAAAAGAAAATAATGCTGGCCATACACGATCAAGTATACTTGTCAAGTTTGCAGCGGACTTGACGCGGCATCCAGTAAACTTGACGGTGTATAGCCACGGTATGGCTATCTGGCCATATAGCTATCTCATGCAAACTGGATGCCGCGTCAAGTCAAACTGCAAACTTGATCAGTACACTTTATCGTGTAAGGCCAGCTTAAACCTGATACATTTCCTAAAGACTAATATTATTTGCTAAGTTAGAAATCATCTACTTTAAAAACCTCCGCAGTATAACGCCGAGACCTTTAGTGCTAGAAAGCTGAAATTCTGGTCTACAGGTAAAGTGAGAATTAATTATTTTTTCTTGTGTACCCCATAGAATACCTATCGTTGAAAAGACAAAGATGTTTTACTAAGAGATACGTTATGCCCTTACAAATCGACCGAAAAATCTGTTCTGACCGAGCTACAACACACACACGTTTATCTTTTGTTTCCCTACACCAATCACTAGTACATTGGCAAATTATGTAAAAAGGATGGCATTACTAAAACCATAATAGTGAAAAAGACAGCTAGTGTTTGTCGCTCGCGTCAATCTATATACGCTACGGTCTTTATCGCTCTCGCGTCAAAATTAGATCGCTATCTCTTTCTTCATCTGAATATGGCGTCTTTGCATGATTATTAGATTGTTTAGAAAAATAATTGAAATATACTAAATAATCTAAGTATCTTAGCGTACTCACGCATGGTATGAGATTCCTTGTGTTTTGTTGACCTTGGAGTCATAATTGGTGCACTTTCTAAACACACAGGATGGCATTTTGTTATATTTTCATAACTACGTATTAACCTACGATGCGCCACGCTCGTGATTGCGCTCGACGCAGACTAATCACAAAAGTTCCCAATTGGGAACTTTTTCAATCATCACAACGCACGCGCTTATGACCTATCTGCCTCTTTTTATTATATAATATCATTGTGAAAAGATCTTTAAAAATATTATGGGTTATCTAAAAGCATTTTCTAATTTAGGGGCTCGTTTGGGAAATATTTGGCTTTAAAGCATTGAAGTATTATTACTAGCGTATAGAACCGACACCGCGAACACCATGTATGTCCCAATGCATTGGCGCCACGTGAGTTCAATCTTCAATGGATTCGTTCCATTTTGAAAGGAGAACGGGGGCTCAATTATGAAAATGGAACCTCCCGGCGGGACACACATTTTGTTCGAGATGTCTGTTCTATGACATTATACTTCAATGACTTTAATCCCTTATTTGTGACAGGAGAGTAAATTAAAATTTAAATTGTTGACAGCACGAAAAATTTTAAACTTTGAACTTCTTGAAGGTCAATTTATATTAGTGGTCCTCACGCCATAATGTTACATGATTACACGAAATAGGATTATATATGGGTTGTTCTACAAACTAAGGAAGAAAATGAGTCTGATTTCAGCCTGATATTTTTTGTTGATTCTAGTTGTGAAATTTAGCGTATTATAAAGAACACTACATCTTTTAACATAATGTGTTAAGTGGAACAGTCGAAATATTTTGAATTTTAGATTTATAGCCATTTTAACGAAATCGAGTTACAGGAATGTAATCAGAAAACTGAAAAAACACGAAAATGTACCGAAATCAATGTTTAATTATTATTTATTTCAGAAAAAAAATCTTACCAGTAACTTGTAATACTTTAATTATCTTGAATAATAACTGAAATTAGTTCTTTTTTTTTAATAATTCTACTTCTAATCTGAGTATTCTCCAATATTTGCGAACTTGTCTTTTTCACGAGTCGATATTTCAGTTGCTATTTTTTGCCAGTTCCTCTCAATTTTTTACTTTTGCTTTTTCTATTTTTTAGTTACTAATTAATAATTTTTCAGCTATCATAATATTTTCTAAAATTTCTTCTATAGCCTGCTTTTTCTTTGGTTTCGGGATTTTTGCCATAAAAACTATCTACTATATGAACTTTTAAATAATAAAAATAAATTAGTTATTGTGGTTTAATTTCCACTTCAACTTATACTACACCACTTGAAATCACAGAATAATATATTATACTAATATATAAAATAATGTAATTTTTGCCAGATATTGAGCGGAGACTAAAGCAAAATACCCGGATCCTGAGACCAGGTTCATGAGAATTTGTTAAATAATATTAAAAAAAAAACATCGACTAAGAGAAATATGAACAAAATTCAACAGAGATACTTACACATCAAAACGCTAAAATTATCATATAATATATTTACATATTTCGTGAGTCAATATCTTAACAGACCAACCGATATAAGTAAAGAATTTCATAGTCCCCATATCAGGGGGATCTTTTTTGTCAGTCCACTGCCCTTTAGATAAAAGTTCCTTTACCCAAGAGTACGTAGATACAATCTGTAGAAAGTTTCAAGGGTAAAAAGCCTAGACGTATCTGATGGCGAATCCTTAATGCGTTACGAACTTCGTGTACCTACAGGTACCTACAGTTCACGAATTGCTAATGAAAATAATCTATAATAATTTTACTAAAACAAATAACCTATTTCAAAGAAATAGTCTTCGAACTAATAATAAATTGAGAACATCAGCAGTGTAGTTAAAGTCAATTAAATAAGGCATTATTAGAAACTACTCGTCAGATCTCGCTAAAATGGGACCACATGACAAGCACCAGCTTTCGAATATAAAAATAATCATCAAAATCGGTACACCCAGTAAAATATTATGAGGTAACACACTTCCTCCTTTTTTATTTTTATTTACCCTTTATTGTTTCACACAATGAGCGCAATTAATGCCTAATGGCATTCTCTACCAGTCAACCCTTGGCGTTGTCGAGAATGTGCGGCAGGCTATTTAAATAAAATAAATAAATACCAATTATATCTACGTACCCTAAACATATACATAATACAAATACTACTAAACATAAAATACTAAGTATAATATATAAAATAAATACTATACATATATACAATTTATAACATACTCTATAGTCTTTAAATACAGTTGATGTTATCATGACTCTAAAATAAATATCTTTCTCGAACAAGCTTTTTGAACAATTTCTTGGTGCCGCTGCCGGCTTTCTTGATTTGTTTTTTTGAAGTAGGTTAATAAATCCTGCCGAGGTTTGGTCGCGTGCAGTCTAGTAAGATGTTTAGTAAAGTCGACTGATTAAGTCCTTTACTTGTTATAATCTAAAATCAATCATTATATTGCCAGGGTGGGTCATTCGATTCTCATCCTACCAATCCAACTATCCTGTTCTACTAATATTATAAATGTGAAAGTAAAAAATGTTTAATTATAAAACTTATTTTTTACAATCGCTCTGCCCGTGGTTTTGCCTGCATTTTTCAAGGTAATAAGTAGTCTATAAGTTTTTCCAGATCATGGTTAACTGGTGTGCTAAATATGAAAATCCGTTCAGGAATTTTTGCGTGAAAGAGTAATAAACATACATACAAACTTTCATATTTATAATATTAGTAGGAGTACCCGGATGACCGCGAGCTTTGCTCGGCTTAGTGTTGCTTATCAACGCCATATACTGAAGTAGCTTTAGTGTTGCTACTCGCCAATAGATGTTAGGAAGAGTCTATTGTAGCAGTTTTTCATTGCCTAAAAACACGGATAAAACGACATTTTCTAAAAATTAATTCTAGCTAGATCGATTTGTCGCCTCCGAAACCCTCTGCATACTAAATTTCATGAAAATCGTTGAAGCCGTTTCCGAGATTCCTAGAATATATATAAGAATTGCTCGTTTAAAGATATTAGTAGGATAAATACCACACCCTGTATACGATGGTAGTACCAGCCATCGTTATGGTCGACGTCACATACTACCATTCTAGTTGCGGTGCGTGATTCTCTAACTATACTACTTAGTATCATCCATTTCACCGAACATTTCACTCATCTTACCAATTTGAAAAAAGTAATCAAATCAAATAATGTATTTGTGATTAAGGTGTTCCAATAATACTAAATTCGTGAATATTTTTAGGAATAGACTTATAGAGAAATATACTAGGTATATGAAGAATAAATATATTACAAGATATGTGTGAAAAATAACCCTTCGTGGCAGTCGGGTAAAAAACAAATCTCATAAATGTATTATAAACTAGCCCGTGTTTTCTGGCATAATTTCTGGGATGTACCCTCTATTTTATTCCATCCCAGTTTTTGCATGAAAGAAGTAGGTCTTAAGCCAATGATATTATAAGTAAAAAAGAGGTAGATATGTCACTAGCGCGCCGAAAATGAAGATCGTAAGAGCGGTCAATTGACCTCGTCTGCTCGTGGTCGCTCTGTCAATACAAGACGATAGGCAGTTTTGTTGTTGTCAGAAGTGCTTGAAAGGACCCCGCAAAATCTCTATGGGAATTGGCTCTCGGCTAAATTAGCTGAAATTTTGCACAGAGGTAGCTTTCATCATGCTGATCAAAAGTCTCAATGGGCGCAACCCCCCAAAATCAAACCCAGACCCACCACTCCCCCCCAAATCTAAAAATACTCCCCAAAGCACATTTGATGAAAATCAATGCAAAAGGGATATATTCATATGAAACTTCGCATAGAGGTAGCTTTCATCATGTTGATCAAAAGTCTCAATGGGTGCAACCCCCCAAAATCAAACCTAGACCCACCACTTCTCCCAAACACCACCTGGCGTAAACAGGTCGGGTATCACCCAACACCTTGCCTTCATATGAATATATTAGCCGTATATTTTATTATATTTTAGCCGTATTAGGGCGGCTTAGAATACTAACCCCAATCCCACGCCGGAAGGGTGTCGTAAGAGGCGACTAAATCCGGCCCGCTGGTGGTAGGGCCCTCGGAGGGATTATATTGGTAGTATTTATTTTAATTGTTAATTAATACCATTATTACTATTATTATTTCTCCAGGGGTTCGCCTGGATAGCTACTACCCTCGAGTGTGAGTCAGACGACTCGTCGTGTCCCGGCTGGGGGCTTGAGAGCCAGTTCTTTCTTTATTTTTCTTTTTTCTTTCTTGGCCGGCAACGCATCGGTGATGCCTTTGGTGTTGCTGATGTTCATGGGCGGCGATAGCCACTTACCATCAGGTGGATCGTCAGCTCGTTTGCCGGCTATTTCCATAAAAAAATGTCCCTTATGCATTCCATCGTAATGTGCTTTGGGGAGTATTTTGAGATTTGGGGTGGTGAGTGGTGGGTCTGGGTTTGATTTTGGGGGGTTGCGCCCATTGAGACTTGATCAGCATGATGAAAGCTACCTCTTTGCGAAGTTTCATATGAATATATCCCTTATGCATTGATTTTCATCCAATGTGCTTTGGGGTGTATTTTGAGATTTTTTTGGAGGGTCTGGGTTTGATTTTAGGGGGTTGCGCCCATTCAGACTTTTGATCAGCATGATGAAAACTACCTCTGTGCGAAGTTTCATATGAATATATCCCTTATGCATTGATTTTCATCCAATGTGCTTTGGGGAGTATTTTGAGATTTGGAGAGGAGTGGTGGGTCTGGGTTTGATTTTGGTGGGTTGCGCCCATTGAGACTTTTGATCAGCATGATGAAAGCTACCTCTGTGCAAAATTTCAGCTAATTTAGCCGAGAGCCAATTCCCATAGAGATTTCCCGCAAAATCTCTATGGGAATTGGCTCTCGGCTAAATTAGCTGAAATTTTGCACAGAGGTAGCTTTCATCATGCTGATCAAAAGTCTCAATGGGCGCAACCCCCCAAAATCAAACCCAGACCCACCACTCCCCCCCAAATCTAAAAATACTCCCCAAAGCACATTTGATGAAAATCAATGCAAAAGGGATATATTCATATGAAACTTCGCATAGAGGTAGCTTTCATCATGTTGATCAAAAGTCTCAATGGGTGCAACCCCCCAAAATCAAACCTAGACCCACCACTTCTCCCAAACACCACCTGGCGTAAACAGGTCGGGTATCACCCAACACCTTGCCTTCATATGAATATATTAGCCGTATATTTTATTATATTTTAGCCGTATTAGGGCGGCTTAGAATACTAACCCCAATCCCACGCCGGAAGGGTGTCGTAAGAGGCGACTAAATCCGGCCCGCTGGTGGTAGGGCCCTCGGAGGGATTATATTGGTAGTATTTATTTTAATTGTTAATTAATACCATTATTACTATTATTATTTCTCCAGGGGTTCGCCTGGATAGCTACTACCCTCGAGTGTGAGTCAGACGACTCGTCGTGTCCCGGCTGGGGGCTTGAGAGCCAGTTCTTTCTTTATTTTTCTTTTTTCTTTCTTGGCCGGCAACGCATCGGTGATGCCTTTGGTGTTGCTGATGTTCATGGGCGGCGATAGCCACTTACCATCAGGTGGATCGTCAGCTCGTTTGCCGGCTATTTCCATAAAAAAATGTCCCTTATGCATTCCATCGTAATGTGCTTTGGGGAGTATTTTGAGATTTGGGGTGGTGAGTGGTGGGTCTGGGTTTGATTTTGGGGGGTTGCGCCCATTGAGACTTGATCAGCATGATGAAAGCTACCTCTTTGCGAAGTTTCATATGAATATATCCCTTATGCATTGATTTTCATCCAATGTGCTTTGGGGTGTATTTTGAGATTTTTTTGGAGGGTCTGGGTTTGATTTTAGGGGGTTGCGCCCATTCAGACTTTTGATCAGCATGATGAAAACTACCTCTGTGCGAAGTTTCATATGAATATATCCCTTATGCATTGATTTTCATCCAATGTGCTTTGGGGAGTATTTTGAGATTTGGAGAGGAGTGGTGGGTCTGGGTTTGATTTTGGTGGGTTGCGCCCATTGAGACTTTTGATCAGCATGATGAAAGCTACCTCTGTGCAAAATTTCAGCTAATTTAGCCGAGAGCCAATTCCCATAGAGATTTTGCGGGGTCCTTTGACATACAACGTTAATATACCTTCGTGTATTATTGTAGTGTGATTGGTGTAGTGAAACAAAAGATAAACGCGTGTGTGTTGTAGCTCTTTTCGGAACAGATTTTTCGGTTGATTTGTAAGGGCATGACGTATCTATAGTTTTTTAAACATCATTGCCTTGAAAGGTTAGAAAAAATAAATTATTTTACACTGCATTAATCAGAATCAGTCATCTACCACGGGCTTAATCCCCAGTAATGAACATGCAGGAGTCAGGACCTGAATGGCAAAGAGAAAAACATGATGATCATTGAAATATACGGCTATTATGAGGGATTATCATCACTCATTATGACATTGGAATTCAGGGTTGCTTTTAGGGGTTTTTTAATCTATACATAAGTTGGTAAAATATAAGTACCTGTCTGTGATTTCAAATTAACTGTGTTTAGTCTTATCTTTACACGATACTAAAACACAAACAGTTAAAAAAAAATCTGTCTGTCTGTCTTCCTGTTTCTCTATAACGGCTGGACAGATTTTAATGGCACTTTCACTGGAAGATAGATAAGGTTATAGGACAACATTAAGGCTACATCCTGGAATTCCTACGGGATCGGGAACTTCGAAAATAGCCGATAAAAAGATATAGAAAGACATCAAATTCACTACAACGTTTCATTTTACTTTTACAAAACAGTTAGGAAATACAAAGTGATACAAATACAAACACGGTCTGTCTGTCTGTGCGTCCGGTGACCGTGTAACGTCAAAGCGTCGATTACACGACTCGCATGCTAATGTGGCGCCATCTGGAAAAATACTTTGAAACAATCCGAGCAAAACATTTGTATTGCACTTTCAATATTATTGCGAATTGTCTTCAACTATTTGTTGATATGTACACTAATATTATTAACGCTAAATGCCCCCTCGCTAAACTTCCTCTAAAGACCCCTGAATTCAATTTTCAAAATACCTTTTCAACGATACCCCCCCACGTTAATACCTGTAGTTAGTATTGTTGACTAACCGGTCAACAGAACTGAAGATATTTCATCAAATCCGCTCTAAACTGCTAATATTAAAAGAATTCCACTTCACTTCAATAGGGATGTTGACTAATTTTAGGATTCAATTTTATTTTATAGATAGAACCTCAATATTCACGAAAAAAATATTATAAAAATAATAATCTTCAATTTAAAAACAAAAATTGATAAATAAAAATCATTATCAAATTTCTCACCAAAAACGTCACGTGACGTCACTAAACTATATTCAATACTATCTGTCTACTAAGTTTGTTGAATTTCCATATAAAATTGTTCCAATGACGTCATATTCTCAAAATGGCGTTTGAGGTCACATGACAGTGAGTACAATTTTTAACATTTTAAATTAATGATATTTAATTTATTGTGATTGATTTCGATAAAAGAATCATATTTTAGGCCTTTAAATGTTACCACTAATATTTTAGACATAAATTTATATTAATTTATAATTAGTGTCAACATCCCTATTAAACCTTAAAACGTAAGGCAAGCTAAGGCTGCTACAAATTTCCCAACAATTCCCTATCTATATACGGTCATTCCTAACCCTTTAACGGTGAAGTTGACCGGCGGACATTGAATGGCAAGATTTACGCTCTCCGCACTCAGCTTTTATGGAGTATCTGTTAGAGGCAGTAGATACAGAGCTTTGAGTACGTACAAAAGGTTCCCAATTAGGTTATAAACTATGCTTTCATAGTTAATAAAAAAATAATAAAAAAATCATCAATCAGTTTTATTGATTTGTATATTTTTTATAATGAAAGTAAATGAAAGATTTTTTTATAAAGCTTAAGCTTATATTTAAGCTGTGTTTAAATTCGTAATTTGGACAGACAAGGCTTTCGATCAAAAATACGTTTTTTTTCTCCATTCGTTTAGGAGTTGCGAAGCCACAGTCACAGTAAAGTATTGTAATATAAATATATATTATTGAACTGTGCCACAGTAGTATACTGAACGGCTCGTAAATGTTATAACATCCATTGAACATATCAACATTTCTAAAAATTCCAACTTTAAACTGCTCTCCTGTAAAGTTAGCTCAATGTCGCTTAGTCAATGTTTCCGTTCAAGCGTCGATATTATTTATTACTAGCGTATAGAACGGACATCGCGAACTCGATGTTTGCACAGTGAGCAATTGGCAATAGTTTTCAGTGGATTCAGTCGATTTTGAAAAAAATCTGTTCTGATACTTGAGTACTTCAATAAGCGTAGGCACTAAAGCCTGCTAAACCTACAAAACCTGTATCTACTTAATCTTTGACCACATTCACGCATAGAGGAATTAATTGTATGCGATTGAAGCGATAGCTTTGTTAGACGCACATTTGTTGGGATAATATATTTTTAGATTTTACTTAACTTGTGCGTGCGGCGGCAATGGGCAATTGTTTGCATGCCTGCGTTAGGATGTAGGCAGTTTTGTTGACATTCATAGAGTATCCAATGGGCATAGAATAATAAATACAGCGGTGATCGATCATATAAAAATATTATTATAGTACAGTCACGTGTAATAATATGTATACATTGTCACGTTTTCAAAAATATCTAAACTTGTAACAATCCAGAAAGAAGTGAACGACAATTCGTTCAAAATTAAGTAACCATTAAACGATGTCAAAATAAGGTATACACGTTTATTCCACATTAATGTAATCGAAACAAAATCATAAATATATTCACACTTCGAATATCATTTTTAACTATCCATGACAATTTCTATAACATGTATACAATTGTACACATGTAATAGACATTGTCATGGCTACATTAAAATGATATTGGAAGTGTATACTTACTTTTGCCGTTTTTGTAACTTCCTTTCAAACCTAACCTTCCAAACTAGGCTTTTTATTTAAAATTTAGTTAAAATTTACCAAAATGCTTAAGTAATTAAGTAGGCTGTGAGCAAGTCGTAAACTTCTTTGCGTTGTTGATCATTAGTTTTTAGTAAACCAAAGGGCATTCAAGATTTATTTTAAGATATATGAATATTTTAATTTATTTTTATTATTTTAATATTTAATTGTTAAAATGTAATTTCTACCAATAACTCATTCTGCATACATTGTGCCTTATTTTATTACTATAGTATCTATCCCTTTTTCATTTTAATTTTTACCCACAGCGGAAGGAACGAAACGAACGCGGTATATGCATTAAGGTTTAGAGGTTGTTTGTTAGTTAGTTTGTATGTATGTATGTTACCGTTTTTTATGAAAACTACTGGGCCAATTTCATTGCAGTTTTTTGCATTCAAAAGGTATCACTAAAGAGCGGGTTTATAGATATATTTTATGTCGGTATGCCACCAGAGGGCGCTGCAATAGCGTGATACGAGGAGGGGTTTTTCAAAATTTGTATTTTTATCCTCTGCTGTCTGTACCTACACGCTGCTAACTATTCCAATTTTTTGTAATACGCTTTTATACACACCCTCGTAGTAAATTTTTACCTGTATCGTAGGTGGCATAGATGACACATAACAATCACAATAACACCTATGACTCGAGTACCAACAAATATTTAACTGTTTCATAAATATGTGCCCCAGCCGGGAATCGCACCCGGGAATCTAATCACTTCGCAGGCAGAGTCGCTCTCGCTACCAACTAGGGTACAGATAATTTCTACTTGGAAATTTGCAAGTATAATAATAATATCCAAATTCCGAATAAAACAATCAGAACGCCTTTTTATTAGTACAACATTAATTAAGAAAGTTACACGTCTTATTTTGAATTGCTTTATTTACAAAAAAAAAATCCTTTCTCCAAATTAATTAAGTACGCCGTAAATATGCTCACCAAAATGTGGCACTTTCATTGGTCCAATTGGACCAAGGCTACCACAAAGTATGTATTTTATTTTTAACCGACTTCAAAAAAAGGAGGAGGTTCTCAATTCGACTGTATTTCTTTTTATGTTTGTTACCTCAGAACTTTGGACTGGGTGAACCGATTTGGATGATTCTTTTTTTAATCGAAAGCTGGTGCTTGTGGTGTAGTCCCACATAAAGGAGAACCCCAATTTTCGGCCTCGAACCATATGAAATCTGTGTTAGAACATCGGACTAGACAAGAGTAAACTATATACCAAAAAATTCGTCTTATTTATAAGATAAACATGTTTAAATCTTAGCTTCAGCTGCTGTTGCCAAATGAACAAAATAATGCAAAAAAGTTTTCACAGTATTTACCTCATTACATACGATTTTATAATCGATTGAATCGATTGATATTGATCGATTGATTTAAAGATTAAAGATTTATTAAAAGTTTTTATTTTTCGTAAAAACAGTTTTACAATAGACATAATATGATTGTAAACAACGACAATAGTTGAGACTGTGTCGCCGCTGTTTACGCCCACCTCGGAGAAGCAAGAAATACAAAAAATACCTTAAATCTATTACAATGACATATTTGTGTGGATGTGCGTGTGTGTGTGTGTGCGTTTGTGTATGCATGCGTGTGTGTGTGTGTGTGTGTGCGCGTGTGTGTGTGTGTGTGTTTGTTTGATGGAACATAATAATATATTTTATATATTATTTATTGATAATTATAATATTAATTTATTTTTTACATATTTTCGTATTCCATATAAATCAAAACTATGTAATATATTATAATTACCATTTAATCGTTACGCTAATTTTATTAAATTACATTTCGAATATTTTGACATCGATTAATCGACTGACAATAAAGATGATGTAATCCCTAATAATGTCATTTAGGTAACCATAGTATTTATAAATAACACCACTGTATTGTCATATTTCTCATCGATCTTTCATCTTTCTACGCGTGTTTTGTATATTTTTTATTTATTTATCCAACTTTATTTATTTAATTCCTGGAAAACTAGTGAAAAAACACTGATATAACCAAGCACAGATTGTCATGCAGTTATTCAAAAATGATCTGCCATACGTAATATTTATCAGTTCTCATGATAGAATTTTCAAAAAATACAAAACCACGGTAACGGATAGTGGAATTCCACCCGAACCCTTTTTTGAAATTCATTTTTAACTCTATTTTCAGCAAATTTTCAGTACAAAACAGATTAAAAATTGACGTTTTTACAGTGTTGACATTCAGATAATGTTATTTATCCCCAAATTTGAATGCTTCCGATCAAACAAAACATGTTTTATCGCATGTTTTATAATCGAACGCTGCAGGGGACATCGCAAAACCGATGGTATTATTTTGTTTAATATAAAAATTTATATTAGGCAATAATTGCAACTTTTGTTGGTGTTACCGTAAATTTTAATAAAGAAGTTTACAAAAAAAATAAGATTTTATCTTTTTGAAATTTTATGTAATAAAATTCGAAGTATGAAGTCAGGGGACACGGTAAAAACGCAAGTTACAATTTTTGGCGAAAATGCCCAACTATTAATTTTTTGAAGGTAGTATGAATAATACGCTTTAAAAATTATTATAACACTAGCTGTTACCCGCGACTTCGTACGCCGAAAATAAAGATCCCTTCATTATAAAACATGTTTTTCGTAAATTGACTAACGAATAGATTGCAAACAGACCACTCAATCGAAAAATGGACTTAGCAGACCCATATTATTTTTGAGAGACCTTTTCAACGATGCCCCGCACTATGGGGGAAAAAAATGATCCCCATAATACCTCTAGGAGAGGTACCCTAAAAACATATTTTTAAAAATATTATTCTACCAATTTAAAGTTTAAATAAACATGTATATTCTTGCTAAATTACAGCTTTCTAGCACTAAGGGTATCTCCGAAATGCTACGGACGGATGGATGGATGGACGGACGGACGGGTATGACGAAACTCGGAAACTATGAGAATTCTGTTTTGACTTCGGAACCCTAAAAAGAGTCATAAAAGGCGCTTCATAAATAACGAATCAATCAACTACATATAGCAAAATTTTACCTTATCTCTCAGGAACAGGTTTATTTTCCGGGATAAAAAGTATCTTATGTCCTTTCCCGACCTCAATTCTATATCTGTACCAAACATCAAAATCGGTTCAGTGATTTAGGCGTGAAAGAGTTATCCCTCAGGAACAGGTCTATTTTCCGGGATAAAAAGTATCATTATGTTCTTTAGCTCAGTTCTATATCTGTACTAAATTTCATCAAAATCGGTTCAGTGGCTTGAAAGAGTTATCCCTCAGGAACAGGTCTATTTTCCGGGATAAAAAGTATCATGTGTCCTTTCCCGAGCTCAATTCTAATCAGTACTAAATTTCATCAAAATCGGTTCAGTGGCTTGAAAGAGCTATCCCTCAGGAACAGGTCTATTTTCCGGGATGAAAAGTATAATATGTCCTTTCCCGAGCTCAATTCTATATCTGTACCAAACGTCAAAACCGGTTCAGTGATTTAGGCCTGAAAGAGTTATCCCTCAGGAACAGGTCTTTTTTCCGGGATAAAAAGTATCCTATGTTCATTCCCGAGCTCAATCCTATATCTGTACTAAATTTAATCAAAATCGGTTCAGTGGCTTGAAAGAGTTATCCCTCAGGAACAGGTCTATTTTCCGGGATAAAAAGTATCATATGTTCTTTAGCTCAGTTCTATATCTGTACTAAATTTCATCAAAATCGGTTCAGTGGCTTGAAAGAGTTACCCCTCAGGAACAGGTCTATTTTCCGGGATAAAAAGTATCATTTGTCCTTTCCCGAGCTCCATTCTAATCAGTACTAAATTTCATCAAAATCGGTTCAGTGGCTTGAAAGAGCTATCCCTCAGGAACAGGTCTATTTTCCGGGATGAAAAGTATCATATGTCCTTTCCCGAGCTCAATTCTATATCTGTACCAAACATCAAAATCGGTTCAGTGATTTAGGCCTGAAAGAGTTATCCCTCAGGAACAGGTCTATTTTCCGAGATGAAAAGTATCATAATGTCCTTTCCCGAGCTCAATTCTACGAGTATATCTGTACCAAACATCAAAATCGCTTCAGTGATTTAGGCGTGAAAGAGTTATCCCTCAGGAACAGGTCTATTTTCCGGGATAAAAAGTATGATATGTTCTTTATGATATGCTCAGTTACATATCTGTACTAAATTTCATCATAATCGGTTCAGTGGTTTAGGCGTGAAAGAGTAGCAGACAGAGTTACTTTCGCATTTATAATATTAGTATAGATTGAGAAACGAATTAAAATAAACTGATTATATAAGCTCTTGTTTTATTGCAGTGGTCAACCAAAGGCTGAGATGATAATTAATAAAATTATTGTTGATAAAATTATTTCTTTGTTTCGCAGATTGGCTTCAACCCATTAATGGCCCACTACTGGGCACGGGTCTCTCCTCTTGAGGAGCTTAGAGTATACTCCACCACGCTGCTCCAGTTTTGGAGGGGTTAGTGGGCAACCCGAGTGTCGGAAGTTTTCAAACCGCCCAAGGGCCTCCGACATGGCTTAACGACTGTTATGTTACGATAACAACCGGGACCGACGGCTTTACGTGCACTCCAAAGCACGGAAACGCTCAAAAAATTTTTGCCACTAGCGGTCACCCATCCAACTACCGACCGCGCCCGCTGTTGCTTAACTTTGTCGATCGCTTAGGATCGACGCAAACATGAGCGATTAATAAGAGTAAATTTAAAATATTTTCAAAAAAATAATATTTTAATAATAATTATGGATCAATATAAATTGAATCACAACAGCCTAATAGGGCTTATTTGCAAAATCAGTAAATATCTTTAAAAATTAAATTGCCTATGACTGTATTTGTCATGATCACTGAATTCGACTAAAATAATGAGTAAAGTTACAAAAACGGCAAAAGTAAGTATACACTTCCAATATCATTTTAATGTAGCCATGACAATGTCTATTACATGTGTACAATTGTATACATGTTATAGAAATTGTCATGGATAGTTAAAAATGATATTCGAAGTATGAATATATTTATGATTTTGTTTCGATTACATTAATGTGGAATAAACGTGTATACCTTATTTTGACATTGTTTAATGGTTACTTAATTTTGAACGAATTGTCGTTCACTTCTTTCTGGATTGTTACAAGTTTAGATATTTTTGAAAACGTGACAATGTATACATATTATTACACGTGACTGTACATTGAAGTATAATGTCATAGAACAGACATCTCGAACAAAATGTGTGTTCCACCCGGGAGGTTCCATTTTCAAAATTGAGTCCCCGTTCTCCTTTCAAAATGGAACGAATCCATTGAAGATTGAAGCCACGTGGCGCCAATGCATTGGGGCATACATGGTGTTCGCGGTGTCGGTTCTATACGCTAGTAATAATACTTCAATGTTATAATTAATATATTATTCACTTCTCGATACTTAAATTATACAAAGTTATCGCCGGAACCAATTATAAAACACTTCTAGAAACATGGTTTATTTTATAGTCCGTTTTTTATCAGGCCTCACGGAAATAATAATTAGCTGTAATGATATTAGTGATAATGATAATGGCCAGATAATGGTATCTCATGTTATAATGTATCAACTAATATAAATAATAAATATAAAATATATATTAATATAAAACTAAGAAGCGACTGATCCAGACTTCTGGAGACCCGAAAGCTGGCAGCTATTTTGCTCAAAGAATTAGTTTAGCAATTTAGCGGGGCAATGCTGCCAGCGTTCTGGGTACAATGCCGAATTTAGGGATTTTGGATGATATATATTTCTTGTATAATTCTTATTTTTATAATCATTTAGTTATGATATTTTTCTGTGTTATGTGTGTTATGTAGTTAGAGGTATTTTATTTTTATGTATAGTCACTAATATTATTGTTACATGATAGGAAGGAATTACTTATTAGTAAAGTTACTAATATAAATAATACTAATGAAAACATGTGAGCGTTTAAAATATTACTAGAGACCCCCTCTATGGTGAAGATTAGACTGTATTCGTCAAAGGGTTCCTTTACATGACATTGTGTGGGTGGGTATCAAGCGTGGGTGTGACAAATGCACGGTAGTGTGTGTACTGTGTAGTTTATTTGTATTAAAATGTGTTTCTAACTTATACGTATCTATACTAATATTATAAAGAGGAAAGATTTGATTGTTTGCATTGAATAGGCTCCGAAACTACCGAACCGATTTGAAAAATTCTTTCACTGTTGGGAAGCTACATTATCCCGGGGTGACATAGGCTATATTTTTTTTTAATTTTGCCGAAGCAAAGCGAAGGCGATTTCCTAGTATTATATAAAAATACTAGCTTTCTGTATTCCTCCACATAAACTTTGACTTCAACCCAGGCACGGGTCTCTTTTCTTGAGGAGGCCTAGAGCATACTCCACCACGCCGATCCAGTGTGAATTGGTGAATGAATTTGTGAATTGGAGGGGTTAGTGGCCAACCCGAGAATCAGAAGTTTTCAAACCGCTCAAGGGCCTCCGACATGGTTTAACGACTGTTATCTTATGATAACAACCGGGGCCGACGGCTTTACGTGCCTTCCGAAGCACGGAAGAGCTCAACAAATGTTGGCCACTAGCGACCCCATCCTGTCGATCACTTAGGACGACGCAAGCCGGGCTATGAGCGCATATAAACATAAACACAGCGCCTTTCATACTCCTCCTTCCGCATTATTGCAAGGGGTAGGCAATGATGATTAAAAAAATATAGATACGTTATGCCCTTACAAATCAACCAAATAATCTGTTCCGAAAAGAGCTACAACACACACACGTTTATCTTTTGTTTCACTACACCAATCACACTACAATAATACACGAAGACATTTTAACGTTGTATGTCAAATCTCAAGCACTTCTGACAACAAAAGCGTTTATCGTCTTGTATTGACAGAGCGACCACGAGCAGACAGAGGTCAATTAACCTCTTTCTATCTTCATCTTCAGCGAGCTACTGACAATTATTATAATATCATTGGGGGTAGGTACAAAGTTTTCCTTCACGTATTAAGTAATACTAAGTAGGTAGATGAGAAATACTTCCTAGACAGCGTCGTGTAGGGCTCTAGCAAGAATTTTAATTACACATGTTACAACACATAATAATAATAAACTAAACAGCTTATGTGCAATTAGAACAGAAATGAGACGTGGCCGCGTGGGTAGGTTATTATAGGAAGTTGTAATGTGGAAATAAATAAGCTTATTAACATTTTATATTCGTTATAACATTTTAAAACCAATCTTATTAGTGCTCATCAATAATATTATAAGTAAAAAAGAGGTAGATGTTACAAGCGCGCCGAAGATGAAGATCGTAAGAGCAGTCAATTGACCTCTGTCTGATCGTGGTCGCTCTGTCAATACAAGACGATAGGCACAGTTTTGTTGTTGTCAGAAGTGCTTGAGATTTGACATACAACGTTAAAATGCCTTCGTGTATTATTGTAGTGTGATTGGTGTAGTGAAACAAAAGATAAACGTGTGTGTGTTGTAGCTCTTTTCGGAACAGATTATTTGGTTGATTTGTAAGGGCATGACGTATCTATAGTTTTTTAAACATCATTGGTGCTCATTTATTATAATATAACCGTCAGTTGTTTTAACCAGCTTGAAAATAAAGATTGTTTGTAATAGAAATAAAGATGAGTTTTGAACGAAACATGGTATGTCTTACGTTTGGGAATGAATAATGCGTATAGTATTAATGATTTATTTTTCAAATTAATAAACATTAATATTGTATGGCCGACTACTGATTCTAATTTGGAAAATCTTATGTCGAAAGAGGAGACTGAAATCGGCTCTGCGCTTCACCAAACTACGAATTTTCCAGAGCTTACCGGATGGATTATATTACCAGTATTATTTTCTAAGTTAATAAATTATGTTAACTAAGTTAATAAATTTCTGGGAAAACTTTCAACAATACAATGAAACAAGCGAAAAATTAGTCAATGTTTAATTAAAAAATTAAAAACTTTCGAATTCTGGTGCTATTTGTAATCCCAAGGCGTTCGATGAAGCGAAACGACGGCTTACTTACCATAATAAAAGGCTTACTGCCCTTAGGGGTCCGTCCGTTTGAGTAAGAAATATAAATAACCTCAAAGAGAAATGCTTTAAAGTATAATAAGTCTCAAAACAGGTCTTTGTTGAGCACAAAGATAACTAAATTATAAAGAGGTTCCGCTCTCAGTAAACATGCCGAGCAAATGTATGTTTTTCTAATTATGACTATTATAATTTTTTCCACGGACCTCTTCTTTGCGGACTTTGTATTTTTTAAACGACTTCAAAAAAGGAGGAGGTTCTCAATTCAACTGTATTTTTTATGTGTGTTACTTCATAACTTTTTACTGGGTGTACCGATGATATTATATATTAAAAAGAGGCAGATATGTCATAAGCGCGCGCGTTGTGTGACTCAAAAAGCTCCCAATTGGGAACTCTTATTCAGGTGAAGAAAGAGACAGCGATGTAGTTTTGACGCGAGAGCGATAAAGACGTGCGATAAAGCAATAAAGCGTGCCTTGCGGACATCGGAACAGATTTTTCGGTTGATTTGTAAGGGCATAACGTATCTATATTTATTTAAAAATCATTGGGGTGTACCGTGTATTTTGATGATTCTTTTTATATTTGAAAGCTGGTGCTTGTCATGTGGTCCCTTTTTAATTTGATCAAGATCCGATTAGTAGTTTTACAGTCATCCGAAATTTTGAAACAGTTATTTTTTTAGAATAATTATTTTCTTTATTTTTGTACCTTCGTCTTTGGGTCACAAAAAAGTACATGAGTACCTTTCAACTCATTTGGTCCAGTAGTTTCGGAGTGAATTGGCTGTGAACGGCGGTCGCCCAGACGCACGAGTGATCCTATAAGAGTTCCGTTTTTCGTTTTTTCGTACTAAACCCTAAAAAACTAAATCTATCGATATCTAAAAATCGCAAACAGGTACAACACTTACTCTTTTTACACTCCTTCTGATTCTATTTTAGGAATAGGTTATAAATATAAGCCGGTTTTAATTACATTCATAGCTATTCCATTTTCTTTTTTAATAATACCTTATTGGGACTACTTTTATTGGTTTCGTATAAAAATAACTACTAAGTATGTAAATTGGCTGTCTGTGACTAGTTGCATTTGTCTCTTTTTTTTAGTTGTTGACAGTCTGTGGGGCAAAGATATTATATATCTGTGGAGATTTACGCGGTGTTGGCGGGCGGGAGCCGGGAAATTATCATTTTAAATTCTGTAGTTTATGGAGTAGGTAACCTATGTAATTTATAATTATTAACTGAAGGGAAAATTTTTATGAATTTAAGAATAATAGAATAATGGATGCCTGTGAGTCTAAGTTGGAATAGTCAAAGTTAACATGGAGAAGAAATGCAATAACCAAATATTTTATAAAAATGTGTGTAAAAAACATTGAAGTATAATGTCATAGAACAGACATCTCGAATAAAATGTGTCCCGCCCGGGAGGTACGATTTAGTCAATGCTTGTGGAATTTCTGTTTAAATGTCAGATAAATGAGAAGACATGACATGTATTTATTAATTATTTTTTTAGGAATTGGATATGGCAACTCTATTTCTATAGTGGGGTAAGTCGAGGCGCAATATGACAGATAAGACAAATAAAAAATACTACTGCAAATGTCATATAACATAAGTCACGTTTTGTCCCGCCTAAGTGTGCTTCAAATAAAAGTGTTACCATATCCAATTTAGAAAAGTTTATTAAAAATATACATCGTCACATTTATGCACAAGCTAAGGTGGGTGGACCATGGAAGGCCATGCTCCTTGTAAGGCCAATTATTTAAAAGTCGTATTTATTGCCATCCAATGACAATTTCCTTCCATTTACACTAACATCCATCGAATTCAAGTACACAGACGTGGCGGCGAGTCCCTCGCACCACTATTTTATCAATGCGGGCCCTCTCTTTATTGACTTCGGTCATCGATGTAAAAATTGTAATATTTGCTCTTAGTAAACTGTAACTTTTCAAGTAAATAAACTATTGTTTTCTTTATTTTTTTTACTCTAAATTGATAATATAAGGATTTGCTACGGCACTGAAGAAAAAAATATTACTTTATTTCCAATACAATTAAAATATTGGTAGTTTTCCTAGGAAAGCCAATGGTTCCTTGTAAGGCCGATCAAAAAGTTGACAATTTGGCCTTGCTAGGGCACAAGGGTCTTCCTAGGAACATCTAGAAACTATGAAAATATTAACACTTAATTTTTACTTGTAAATACATATCTGGAAAAAAACAATGTGCAAGTTAATATAATTGCTACCACTTAGGTAAAGTCCCCCAATTCCGAGGTGTTCTAACATTTTGGCCTTGCAAGGAACAGACCCTTAAGAAGGCCATTTTAATCAGTTTTATATTTTTATCATTTTACTATAAAGGTTATTGGCAACTTATTCGATTTCGATTTATTACTCATTTATATTATTTTTAAAACAATTACACAAATACATTCTTAGTTTTACGATAGACTTCTAGTAATGTTCGTTGATTATTTTTTATCTGAATATGTTATGGTAGGCATTTAATATTCCGTTTTAATGAAGGACCTTTTTATATAGTTTAGGTATACATATGTAGATATTTTGTCACAATGTTACTTTTAAGTTAAACGACTGATTTATTATATTGGCCTTGTATGGAGCCTTATTCCTTGCAAGGCCATTTGGCAGAGGTTATTTAAATTTAAGTTTATTAAATAATGGTTAAACCTTTTATAAAAAAAATGTTTTATATGACACATAATAAAACAAAGCGTTACTTAATGATTTGTTTGATTCATTTAACCAGTAAATAACGAAGTAATGACTGTTTAATCGTTAGAGTGGCCTTCCATGGTCCACCCACCTTATATAAAATTATTTTAATCTATGGTAGTTGTCGGCAACTTGAATCATACTGCACAACGAACTATATAATAATTGTCATTGGGGACTATTATAACTTGATCCTTACACCTGCTCACTCAATTTTTGTTTCAGTCGGAAAAATTAACTCCCATGTAATTTTCATTTTAATAAATATTTTACTAAAGGAGATATGGCACTGCTTTTTTTCTTTCCTCTCTCTTTTTTTGGTCAATGATGCCTTTAGCGTTGCGAACGCTGACAACATGGTGACACATGTGCTAAGTTATAAAAAGAAACAATAACTATAGACCGTACATTTTAAAATTTAAAATAAATCAGACAATTTTATTTTCTCTTACAACCACTCGAACACGTCATCTGTATGAATACGCACACACACACACACATACACACACACACACACACATACACACACACACAACCAACAAAAACGTTATACTTAAACAACCCTCTATAACGTCGAAGGTTAAAAATACAGGTACAAATCATAATTTTACATGTGGGACCAGCACATCTTTCAGTAAAGTAGTGTTTTTTTTGATTTTTATTATTTTTTGTTTTTGTTTTTAGTTTCTACTAACACTAGTTTTCAAGTATATTCAATGTTAGTAACCAAAATATGGACGAAAGTCTGAAATAAATTACTTTATTATTATTATTATTATTTACTTCGATAACTGTAAGTATATAACGTCACATCACTAGCAAAGCAACCCATCAAACGACATTGCTGCATTGTACCAGTACATTGTAGGGCTAGGATGGTGTTTTTGTCCCATCGTATGTAGGATACAGTGCCAGTAGTGTCGTGGGGTACTAAACCGGACTTGACGGAAATCGAATATAGGCTTGTAACACTAATGCGTGTTATTTATAGATTTTATACGCGATGTATGTGTGTCCTACCCTACTTCTGTGTGAGTGATATGTCCCGTCCACACGTATTAAGTAGCAAAGCAAAAAAGCAAAGCAAACAACCCATAATTGTCCCACCGCTGGGCTCGGGGTCTCCTCTCACAATGTGAGGAGTACAGGCCATAGTCTACCACGCTGGCCAAGTGCGGATTGGTAGACTTCACACGCCTTTGAGAACATTATGGAGAACTCTCCGGTGTGCAGGTTTCCTCACGATGTTTTCCTTCACCGAAGCAAGTGATAATCAACTTGTAATACACACATAATATTTGAAAATTAGAGGTGCGTACCAGGATTTGAACCCGGGCCCCGCGTTCGGGAGACCAACGTTCTAACCACTAGGCTATCATTGCTAGACTCGTATTAAGTAGATAAGTAATTAACTAAATTTTAACTTAATTTTAAGTAAATTAATACGTGTAAACGGACATTTTAGTAGTTAAGTAGTTAAGTAATTTAGTACACAAGTAAATAAGTAATTTAGAAAATTTTCTATTTTTCTGTTAAGTAGGTGGGCGGAGCTTATCACTTAACACGTTTGGAAGGGCACATAGGGATGTTGATACTAATTGTAAATTAATATAAAATATGTTTAAAGTATTAGTAGCAACGTTTAAAGGCCTGAAATACTTATTATTCTTTTATCGAAATCAATCACAATAAATTAAATATTATTTATTTAAAATGTTAAAAATAGTACTCATTGACACGTGACCTCAAACGCCATTTTGAGAATATGACGTCATTATTCGTATTTTATAAGCAAATTCAACTAACTTTATTCAAACTAGTATTGAATATCGGTTAACTCTTTTAATTATACTAAGACAGATTTGAATACATTTTTCTAAGCCAAAACCGGTAGGTACATATGGTTTTTGTAAATTGACAAAAATATAAATCGATTTGAACAAATACTCGACCGTGGTTATATTGACTCAAGACATCGGTAGACATTACATTCAAACAATAACGCTATATTTATTTGTGTCAAGGCAAACGCACTGGATATATTATGCCTTTTTACTAATTCGTATCGATAGTTGTACAAAAATTTGTTGATATTATTGTTAATGATTTTTCATAATATACATATTGAAACAGCAGTGATAGCCTAGTGGTTAGAACGTTGGTCTCCCGAACGTAAGGGCTTGAGTTCAAATCCTGGCACGCACCTCTAATTTTCAAATACATATTATGTGCGTATTACAAGTTAATTATCACTTGCTTCGGTGAAGGAAAACATCGTGAGGAAACCTGCACACCAGAGAGTTCTCCATAATGTTCTCAAAGGTGTGTGAAGTCTACCAATCCGCACTTGGCCAGCGTGGTAGACTAGGGCCTGTACCCCTCACATTGTGAGATTTATGGGTTGTTGCTTTGCTTTGCTTTATACATATTGTACTACTTATATTATAGCATGTACAATATTATGGTACATATAAAGTGAAAAATTAAAAAAAAAATATCGCCTGCCATCATTCTGTACTACACACCCTGTATATCTTACAACCAAGAGAATCTATTCTTAATACATTGAAGTATAATGTCATAGAACAGACATCTCGAACAAAATGTGTGTCCCGCCGGGAGGTTCCATTTTCAAAATTGACCCCCCGTTCTCCTTTCAAAATGGAACGAATCCATTGAAGATTGAAGCCACGTGGCGCCAATGCATTTGGACATACATGGTGTTCGCGGTGTCGGTTCTATACGCTAGTAATAATACTTCAATGTCTTAATATTAACTCAAACTCAAACTTAGATAAACTCAAAAACTACTGGAGTAATTTCAAAAATTCTTTTATAATCTATACTAATATTATAAAGAGGAAAGATTTGATTGTTTGCATTGAATAGGCTCCGAAACTACCGTACCGATTTGGAAAATTCTTTCACTGTTGGAAAGCTACACTATCCCCGAGTGACATAGGCTATATTATATTTTCAAAAAAATTAGGGATCCTTAATAAACTTCCAATAATCTAACCCAAGGTGTAAAAAAATAAGAAAACCGAAGCAAAGCGAGGGCGGTTACTCGTATTTTATAATTTTATAATATTCTGTTTTATAATATTTTAAAACTTGCACCAACAAAATGAACACCATTACATTTAAGAATATTTTGCATGCACAAAATCATTATAACCAAGTGTCATTTAAATTATAGGTACATACAACATTATCTATACTAATATTATAAAGAGGAAAGATTTGATTGTTTGTTTGCATTGAATAGGCTCCGAAACTACCGAACCGATTTGAAAAATTCTTTCACTGTTGGGAAGCTACACTATCGCCGGGTGACATAGGCTGTATTATATTATTAGGGATCCTTAATAAAACTCCAATAATGTAACCCAAGGTGTAAAAAATAAAGAAAACCGAAGCAAAGCGAGGACGGTGACTAGTATAAGATAAAAACGATTTATCAGACTTTCATATCAGCCGGAAATGAACTTGGCACTGGCTAAGCAGAGACAACGTATCTTACTCACAGGTCACAAATCACTATCGGTCGTCAAAATCTTTCTCAACAAACGAACAAAAGGACTTTTCCGTCTACACCATTATTGTCACGCCATCATTAGTAATCTAAATGTTCCCATAGATTATATTCAGGTGGGTGAATTACAGATTCGTCATGGGAATTTATGGGATAATGTGACTTGAATTAAACATAAAAATAAAAATTGCATGTGTAGAAATCGTCTTACAACTGAACGCTCTTTGACTAACTAGAGGAAAGGTTTGTTTGTTTGTATTCTCTTTTCAAAATCGGCTGAATCTACTCAAAACTGTAGCCAATTGGCAACAGTTCATTGCGCAAACACCGAGTTCGTGGTGTCGGTTCTACAATCTACACGCTAGGGAACATACCAAAACCACGTAACCTATTTTTTCCAACTTTTTACCCCCTCCCCCCCCCTTCGTGACCATCCGTAGTATATGAGAAGACCCCCCCCCTCCCCCCTAGTTTTCACGTGGTAATTGAGAAATAATGTTTTCAATACTTTTTTGCAAAAACAGAGTTAAGAAATAATAATTTTGCTTATATTTGACGACTTTGTGGCGCAATGGTTGCTAAAACATTGACTACGTGACAAAAACCTAAACCCCCCCCCCCTGCCCTCTGTGACCAATCGTGGTGTTTTGAAGACCCCCCTCCCCCCCTAAATGAGGCACGTGGTTTTGGTATGTTCCCCTACTGATAGTTCAATAGTTTAGGGGCAAGCATGTGAGCACCACTCAGTAGCCAATGAGAATCAGGCCCCAGTGAAGTATGTCAATCAGATTGCATCAGATCACACGCCATGTCATTATCTTTGTTACCAAGCTTCTATCAATATGGGAACTGGGTAATATCGATTTATATCTTCAACGCTATGAGACATAGAGCTGTCATTAATTAATGCATAATTTATCTTAAGTGCGCTTAGCCGCTGACTTTGTGACGTCAGAGCCAGAGTTGGTGTATTGAATAATAATTCTATACCTAACCTACCCATTGAAGTATAATGTCATAGAACCGACACTGCGGACACCATGTATGTCCCAATGCATTGGCGCCACGTGGCTTCAATCTTCAATAAATTCGTTTAATTTTGAAAGGAGAACGGGGGCACAATTTTGAAAATGGAACCTCCCGGCGGGACACACATTTTGTTCGAGATGTCTGTTCTATACGCTAGTAATAATACATCAATGTACTAAAGTAGGTTACCTATTATAGTATCTAATACCTTTAAACAAGCAATTCATATATATTTTTTCTGAATCTCGGAAACGGTTCTGAAAAGTATGCAGGAGGTTTCAGGGGAGAAAAATCGATCTAGCTAGGATTCATTTTTAGAAAATGTTGTTTTTATCCGTATTTTCAGGCAATGAAAAACTGCTACAATACTCTTCCTGGTAGATTTAAATCACCTGGGTGCATAGGTGAATAAAGTACACTAAAAGTAGACTTAAGACACCTGGGTGAATTAACTCAGGTGAATGAAGTCGACGGCACCCTCTTCCTGACATCTATTGGCAAGTAGCAACACTAAAGCTACTTCAGTAGATGGCGTTGTTAAGCAACATCTTGGTCATCCGGGTTCTAATTTTATTGTTACATTAGTAAAAAGTAAAAATCGAGTCGAAACCGGTTAAAAATTCCGAGTTTACCTGGAGAGTAAACGCACCTGACAGAAAATTCTAAAAAATATTTTTGTTTTTGGATCTCGTAATTTCGTTGTTCAATATCCCCAAATTAGTAAAGTAATTGGTAGTAGTTTTTTTTAGAAAAGAATTAAGAACTTTACAGGAAATGAAATAAAATCGCTTTTACTCCTTAATGATAAGGTTACTGTAAAAGTGTAAACCAAATAGAATACTTTTCTTTATATTTCATATATAGACCCAAGATGAATATCAGCTAATGAAAATAAAGGTTGCGAGCGACAGGAGATAAATTAAATAAAGCTTACGAGACATTAGGGCTTCTTAAATCTGATTACGACGAGCGAAGACATAAAAATCTCGAGGTCCATGGATTTTTATTAGGGGTCCGTAGAATACCTCAACGATTTGTATCCAATGAAGAAAATATTAAAATTACTATCGCCCTTACCCGCGGTTTTTCCCGCGTTTTCCGGAATAATAAGTATCCTATATATTATTCTAGATTATAGTCTACCTGTGTGTAGTGCCAGATTTTGTACCTTTCTAAAATAATAATTTTCAAAGTCAAAGTCAAAATATTTTATTCATATAGGTATCACTGATACACTTATGCACGTCATTTTTTGGCTTTTCGGAAGGTGCTTTGTCGTGGAGGAGAAGAAATTCCATTCATAGTAAGGAAGGCACTGAATTAGTCACTAAGAAAGTGCGTAAAAAAACAAGAATTACAATTTTTTTACGGTACTTTTTTTTAGCAAAATCATCTATAATATCATCTTCTGAAATCTGTCGCTCCTAGGCCGCGGCCCATACGGCCTGTTGACTAATCCAGGACTGGTCTATCTGTGTGCTAAATTTCATGGAAATCCGTTCAGTAGTTGGAACGAAGTTCCTTATCGTGCGTTGTGAAAGGGGGCTAGACGGAAAAAATTCTTACGAAAAGTTGTCACGACACTTTTTGAAGTGATTCAGTAATATGAAAGTAGATGGCGTTTCATCTTGCTGAATCACACTGCTGAGCGCGTAAAACAATACTTAAATCGAAAGGAACTTCGTTCCATCCGGCTGTACAGCAACAGCGCCATCTCTGTAAAACTTTCTGAATCACGCCAAAAAAAGTGTCGTCATTCGTAAGAATCAAAAAGTGTCGTAATTTTCCGTCTAGCCCCCTTTCACAACGCGCGATAAGGAACTTCATTCCAATAAGTAATGGTAGAACTTGTAATTGTAGCGATAACGCAACAAAATCTATAATCCAACATTCTTTTCAATTTATTTTAAGTTGTTAACTTTCTGTCAAAAAATAAAAAAAATCTATGAAATTGATGCAGAAAGCTGTCCACGCTAAAAATACACTCGGATCTGTTTTAGCAAACACGTCGAAATATAGGTTCAGCAAGTTTAAAGTTATTACATGCTTATATATAGGAAAAAAATTACTAACCATTAAGAAGTTGCCTTGTCACAGACTTAAAAAAGACCAGACGTCACCTTGTCTTATCGAGAGTGACGCCGCCCGCTTACCATGTGTGCGTAATTTTTAGTGACCGTCCCGACCAATCCGACGCGGTAATGGCGGCCGATTAATAAATAATAATAATAATAATATTTTTATTTCAGACAATAATACAGTCCATATGTTTGATTAGTATACAATAAATATTCTTAAAAACTATGTTAGTAAAACAACACAACGAAAAACAGCACATGGGTTAGTATTATAGCTTAGCCTATGTTAGTTTAAAAAGAGATAAGAAAAAAAACAAACAAAACACAAAAAAAACCTAATAACTATATACACAAACGCCTATTGGCGAGCGTGTGTGCACCATTCCATCGGCCCCAGAGAGGGCTGTCTAATTTATACGCCAATGTGCTGAGGAGGCTTAATAACAGCATGGTGTCAATGTGTGCGTGTGATACTTGTGATAATTATCACAAAAATGCAGTATCATCAGAATTAAAGCAATATGTTTAATATCAACTCCATAAGATAAGAGGAAGTAGATCTAATTATGCTTGCCCACACAAGCAGGGTAAGCTAAATACAACCGTTTAAAAAGATTAGCATTGTCTATACAACTACTTTGTTTTTGCAGCTCACACTTGGCAGTTTTCTTTTTCTTTTTCCTCTGTATCGCAGGCAAAGGATTCTCATACATTCAGCCAGCATTGTCACAAACTTGTTAGCGGGAGATATGATCTCGAAAATTGCGAAATAAATTAACAAGCTCGCGAGCTTTGTTTTTAAACAGGGACCATTAAAAAATTCCTTGTAAGTGGTTTTATTATGTTTTTTCTGGATACGGAATGTTGGAGCTGGATGTGGCTTGAAGTTTTACTTAGGGGGCGTCCGTAAGTGAGGCGTTATTAGCGATTTTTAGACCCCTCATCTCCCCTAGTGAGATGTCGTGAGATTTTTCTTAACCTCCTCCCACGTAATCTCACGTCATTTTTCGAAATATAATGTTTCTGTATAGTGTCCACATTCGACAGATTTTGGGCGAAAAAAAAATCTAAATGTGTTTTAATTTTTTTTTATTTTCATTTTGTGCACTTTTTAGATGTGCAAGGTCCTATCTGTGGCATTTCACTATTTAGTTAAAGAACATGTCTTAATTGATTTAACACAATTTTCACTGAATTTGTCCTCTCCGCAACGTAAGATTAGATGAGATTCGGTTCGAACCCCTCCCCCTAAACTCCTCACGTAAATAATGGACACCCTCTTAGGAAGTTGTTTTTTAAGAAGTTAGGCAGATATATAAAATGTTGATTTTTATGTATTAATTAATTATTTTTTTATGTAAAAAGGAAATCATGTTGAAATCGTTTATGAAAGTAATCTAAAAACAATGAAATCAATTTACTTAAAATTGACAGTAAAATAAATTAAGTGATAGAATACGCAGCGAGTATAAAATTCTTCCTAGGTAGGTACTATTGGATGTAATTATCAAATAAGATAAAATTTATTGATAAATAGAACGCCTTTTCCTGAAATACGTTTTCACTGAGATAGGAAAAAATAAGTACTGCTTAATAGTAAGGACTTACATTTTCCTAAGTTTAGAGACAAAAAAGGTACAATAATTAGCATTTATTTTTACTCACAACACAACACACACTACTACTTGACAAATTAATTTCTTATAAAAGTTTACCTTTTTAGCAGTCCTTTATTAAAATATGCAAACAAATTATTATTTGAGAGGAAGTGCGACGCTTGTCATTTCCAGTACACTATTATGTATCCGTGTATGCGTTGTGTTAATTACACGTACTCTCCTACCCAGAAAGGTCTGCCTGTAGCTTCAAAGTAAACGCATTGTTTTCTCTACGTAATCCTTGCTAATGTTTGGTATAATTAATATAATCTTTTTGATATTGTATTTCTAGTGATTATCATCAAAGTAAATTCAAATAGGTAGTCTTTTTAGTGATAGTCTAGTAGTTTGGTCATAGTTCTCTCGATATAGGGTTAAATACAATATAATTCTTGAAGCTTAAGTAACAGTGGATTTTTAAAAATAAGAACAACTGATGAGTGGAAAGTAATGAGATGAGGAGGAATAGAGAAATATTATTATGTACTAGCGTATAGAACCGACACCGCGAACACCATGTTAATATGTCCCAATGCATTGGCACCACGTGGCTTCAATCTTCAATGGATTCGTTCCATTTTGAAAGGAGAACGGGGGCTCAATTTTGAAAATGGAACCTCCCACACACATTTTGTTCGAGATGTCTGTTCCATGATATTATACTTCAATGGTTTGGAGAGCCATAGTTGTTTGTTTTTTTGGAACTTAAGACACGCGACGATGACAATTTATCATCTAAAAAAGTATGTCATTGTCAATTTTTAATGTTATTTTCTGAACAAGTTATTGATTTTCCGGTTTGTTTATTATTAAATAATGAATGACATCACCTACAAATACAATTCAAATGCCGAGGTTATTATCTAATTTTAGATATTATTGGCAGTATGTGTTTGTGACGCTAGTGCATTGAAGTATTATTACTAGCGTATAGAACCGACACCGCGAACACTATGTATGTCACAATCAATTGGTGCCAATGGGCTTCAATGTTCAATGGCTTCGTTCGATTTTGAAAGGAGAACGGGGGATCAATTTTGAAAATGGAACCTCTCGGCGGGATACACATTTTGTTACAGTGTTCTAGTGTCAAATATTTATGAAGTTGGTGTTTGTCTTGTCTGTTTGTTTTCATTTGTTCAGTTGGATTTTTGTTGGAATACTACAATAATTTCATACTTAGATTTCATACTACATTTTGCTATGTACTGTTATCAATTATTTTACATCTCGCCTACTGAAAATATCTGTTGTCATTACGCCACGTCCAACGATCATAATTATAAATCAAGTAAAAGTACCTATCACTATCACCCAGAACCTCCAAAGCTTACTATAGAAGATTCCCATCAATAATAAAACTTCAACAATCATCGTTATGCTGCAAATTTTATCTCTAAACACCTTTTCTCGGTAACAATAAAAATGTAAAAAAGGAACGTCAAGCTAGCGCGGGAAAAAATTAATGTCGCCATTTTGGAAAAAAAGCGAACACGCGGGAACGCGTTCTATATTTAAACCTGTGTCGTGTCAATTTTACTTTTTTTAACCGCATCCGTTTACAAGGTTCACCGCGATATTTTATATCGATTTTATTGCGATACGTGTAGTAGTAACGTTTATTCTGTGGTAGTAACATTTTATGTGGTACCCGGTTTTGTTCAGGTCATTTTTATGGTTTTTACAGATCGTAAAATAAATCGAGTGGAGACTGCTATAAATCTTTTTTGTCATATTGCGTGTTACGTGTGCGATAAACGCATTAGTACGTAGAGTTAATAAAACTTAAATATGTGATATGACAATTTATTAAATAAATCTATACCATACTAGTGCTCGTCCGCAGCTATGCCCGTATTTTCCGGGATACTGTGTACTATATGTTATTCCTTATCATGACCTACCTATACCCAATGATATTATATATTAAAAATAGGTCTATACCTATGCTAAAATTTATGAGATTTTGAGTAGTTTTTGTCTATAAGATTAACATACATACATGTACGTCCTCATAATAAAACTTTCATATTTATAGTATCAGCAGGACGAGATGGCTCTTCATTTGCCGTTGATTAAAAAATACATATCTAGGTACCTAGTAATGGTCGTAGCGCACATATCAACTCGGAAAGGGATCGGCACCGGATCGCCTCGCCGTCAACCTAACGTAAGCTCGGCTACGGCTAGGCGACGCCGCGCTTACGGCTAGGCGACGCCGCGCTTACGGCTCGCCGGCCGCTGGTTGACGGAATGAATGACAGCAGTTTGCCGACGCAGCGGTAGCCGCAGCGCAGGCGTGCACGAGGAAACGGAAAGTCGAAGGATAGCTTACGGTGAGACGTAAGCGCGGGTACGGCAAGTCGTCCACGCACCGTACCGCGGTTCGTGAGCTTGTCTCGAGGCGAGGGGATTACGTTACGAATCCGATAAGTGTGCTTTACAGTAGGGAGTTTCATACAAAGAATACTGACATGCAAGAGTTGATACGTTTACGTTCCGTTTACGAGTTGATATGTGTGCTACGACCATAACTCTACAAGTCTACAAGACAAATTATTAAGTACTCTGTGGTGTGGTGTAATTTGCCACAGAGCATATCTTACTTATCTGTCAAACTTGAAGTATGTTAACAAATAACTTGACAAGAGCCTTTAGTTTTCTTAAAGTGATTACAGAGCGCGTGCATTTTTATTTACGAACAAGTTTTTCTATAGTTGCGGGTAATGTGTTTGTTATCTGTAGACGCTGAATAAAGAAATGGAGGGAAAATAAATGGGTAGGTAATTTACAGTCAAATAGAGAGAATTGTTTTACCATCGATCGATGGGTTCTTGTACTGTTTATAGGTGTATAAGTAAGTAACCGTTTATTATGATCATGTTCCTACTAATAAAATTTAATTAAAAGGGAGACGTCTTTAGCGTTTTTATTATTATTTAATAGCTATTGCCCACGACTGTTCACGTGCGTAATTTTTTGGAACGAAGTTCCTTATCGCGCGTTATGAAAGGGGGCTAGACGGGACATTTTCTTACGAAAAGTTGCCACGATACTTTTTGAAGTGATTCAGAGAGTTTTACAGAGATGGCGCTGTACAACTCTCTGAATCACTTCAAAAAACAATACTTAAATCGAAAGGAACTTCGTTCCATCCGGGTGTCCCTTGACACCTCTCATTTTGTTTTATTTCAAACTTTCAATCTCTATTTAATCCTTTTATGGGTGGAATTTCCAGAAATCCAGCCTCCGTTTCCGAAAGGATATATGTAGGTGTAAGAATTTCAGCTTTTTAACTCTAGGCGTTGATTACAATGAATTAATATACTAACGTACTTACAGTCAAGGCTGGATTTCTTTAAAAAGCCAAAATTTTGACTTATTGAAAAAATATTATCAATGATTCAAAACTTTGGCTTTTCAACCCCTGACATAAAAAGATGTGTGTTATAAGTTTGACGTATCTGTGTATCTGTGATATGTCTGTTGTTCGCATAAAAACACTTAAGTACACATTATCAATATTAAGAAGTAAAAACACTGAAGTATTATTACTAGCGTAAAAATGATTTTTTTACCAACAATTTTATTGTTTAAAGTTACTAACCGAACTTAATAAATGTTCCTAAATTAATAATAAGTAATGTATCTGTTGTCTATGGTAAGAAAAGAATAGAGTCCTGTGTCTATGACTTTTTAGCCATGCGGTCAATAGCCACTAATAGCCAGTAATGATTATTACCTATCTTTTTTTTTCGCGCCAAGAAGAATCACGCTTCGAAAAAGAAAAATGTATTTCTTAAGTACCATATCTACCAGATACGTTTTGTCGTAGGCGGGGACCACCTACGTATAAAAATTAAAGACGGTAATTTTTTAAATCATAAACACTCGATTATAACCTGTATTACGTTCAAATACGGTCCAACAAATAATTTACCAACGGCAACTAAGTTGCTATTTAATCTGTGGACGCGTTAAGAAATTAAATCTCCTTGCAATATACACTTTACGCGTATGCTAATAAAGTCTTCACATTAGCCGGTAAAGCAACTCAGCATACAATTATTGCGTATAACATTATTAAAAATATACTTTATTACAACGACATAAGGTCGAAACAAGATTTCGTGTGAGTGGGCGATCAATGTAATTTAGTACATAAATGTTTTTGTTGCTGGTATTGCAAAATGGGGGTTAAGTCTTTGAGATAAGGTTGACGTATGTTAGCGATACTAATTTAGTGAGGTAAGGCTGTGGCACGTGGGAGCTGTTTCATTAGGCGAGTTTTGGAAGGTCATACGATTGAACGGTATTTTTCCCAGATTAAAATTATTTAAACTTTACAGAGGCTTTACAATAATCAAGGTTTCCTGTGCACTCTGCTGTGCAACGAAGTCTTTTACTCCGGGACTCCAGGTCTGTGCGTTAGAGGTCGTTAAAAAGCTTTCCGTGTAGGTAAGTAATCAAATTATCAATACAACCACAACCTTTGTTGCTTCCAGTGCACTTTGATTAACAAAAGAAGTCTTTTACTCCAGATCTCTTACTTTAGTGTTGCTATCTATTGTAGAAAATTAATAGTAATGGGTAAGTGTCGATATTTCAATATCGACGCTTGATCCATTGGAAAAGTGAGCGGCGAAAAAACACGAAAAAACGTTTTGTCTAGGCGTGCAATAGAAAATATACTTATGTTATTAAAATTGTGTTTGATTAGTGTGTTTGTATTTCTTATCTAATTAAAATAAAGTCCATAATAATGATTTGATTCCAGCTAAAATTAATAAAGATAAGTAGTATTCATCAAGCAAAATACGATCGATCAGGGTCCCAAGTCTGCTATTTTTATAATATTCGTCATTCCAACACGATACCATTGTCATTTTGCTAAAAGTTCGTAATCTGCTAATTCATAATGGTCGATCATTGGTCGGACAATGGTCTCGTAATAGAATTGTGTTATAATGGCATTGTGGTATTGCCAGAAATGATTTTCGAAAAACTACTACTAAATTTGAACATTTATTCATGCCAGAATACATTTATATATATTTTTACATATTATTTATTAGTGTTAAAAGCAATCTGAAGGAGTAGGAAGTTCGTAAATAGCAAAAAACTCACAACGCAATAATATTTTTACGACGATATTATTTTTATTATTTAAGGTAAAATTTGTGATATTTGTGATTTGTTATTCAAATGATGATTAAAATATTGAAGATCTTTTTATTTTATATCAACTGATTCTGATTAGATACTATTATTAAACGCTTTTATTTACTTTCACTTCGGAGCATCAAAGCATCAAATCAAATCTTGTAACGTTAATTTGAATGACTTCCCTTTAATGAAAATTGATGAAATTTGGCAGACATGTGTATTTCCGATGACAATACACGAAAATCAAAAAAAAAATTGAAATAAAAGCGTTTAAAAAAAAAATTTTTTTGGATTCAACTTATTACATTAGGTTCATCGTTCATAGCCCTGAGGCTTGCGTCGATCTTAAGTGATCGACAAAGTTAAGCAACAGCGGGCGCGGTCGGTAGTTAGATGAGTGACCACTAGTGGCAAAAATTCTTGAGCGATTCCGTGCTTCGGAGGGCACGTAAAGTCGTTGGTCCGGGTTGTTATCACATGATAACAACAGTCGTTAAGCCATATCGGAGGCCCTCGGGTGGTTTGAAAACTTCCGACACTCGGGTTGGCTACTAACCCCTCCACCAATCCGCACCAGAGCAGCGTGGTGGAGTATGCTCTAGGCCTCCTCAAGAGGAGAGAAATTTTAAATTTTATAGGTTGGTATATGAGAAAATTTATATTTTATACTGTTTTGTTTTTTAGGAGTTCGTTTCGAAGGAGACTCAGATCAATAGAACTATTTTTTTCAAGATAAATTGGAAAATATAATGTTGGTTATAAATCGTAAATGGTAAATTCTTCTTATTTTCCTGTGTCCCCTAGATGGGGCAGAGGTCGTCCACAGTGCGTCGCCATCCCGTACGGTCTTGAGCTTCTCGCTTAACTTCGCTCCAAGTCTTCCCTATTGTTTTCGCCTCTGCGATGATCGTCCGCCGCCAGGTCTGCTTAGGACGACCACGTTTACGCTTTCCTTGGGGATTCCAGTCTAAGGCTTGCTTCGGAATATGTTCAGAATCCCTTCGGAGCGTGTGGCCGATCCAGTTCCATTTTCGGCGTTTGATCTGCTGGTCGATCGGAGTCTCACCGCAGCGTTCCCACAACTCTAGATTGGAGATTTTCTCGGGCCAGTAAACTTCGAGTATACGGCGAAGACAGCGGTTGATAAAAACCTGGAGTTGGCGGGAGATGTCTTTTGTGACCTTCCACGTCTCACATCCGTACAACAACACGGTTTTTACGTTGGACCGGAATATCTTGCTTCTTATCTATCTATCTTATAAATGGTAAATTGCAATAAGAAAGCAATATAAAGCAAATAAATGGTAAAGAAAGCAATGACTGCACAATGACGTTCTAATGGTATGTCACTGATTAAAGGAACTGTCAAAATTTTAGCAGATTACTGCATAGGTCCGTCATTCATTTGTCATTATGTACGAGATTACCCATAGACGCCATTTCTTTCAATGGAGTGTCAGTGGCTGGCCATTGGAAAGTCATAATGACGCCATTATATTAGTAGATTACCAAACTTGTCAAAATCAACAATTATGAAATCAATGATAGACTATTTTGACACTATTGTAATAGCAGACTTGGGGCCCAGCTTTGGATTAAGAAAAATGCATTGAGTTAACTTAGCCTTATGCCTAGTAGTATCTAGCCGCTTAATTTTTTTTTATCGATTGACATTACAGTATCGTTATTTATATCAAATAAGCCAGTTAGTCTATTTTTAAGACTGCAACAGGTATGGGTCGCTTTATTAAGCAGATCTATTTTTATTCTGTTTTATCCAGCAGTGCATTACCTTTGGTGTTATTGTTCAAGAACAACTAACCAGCAAGTTCGAGTAACTCTACTTGTCGGCTATTTAAAGAACTATTCTTTACTTCGTAGAAATAACGCATGTTAATATTTCAATGTTATTCTATACACTTCCCATACCATGCATAGCATATGGCGTGCATAAACAAAGTATCGTGCACACGCATATGCAAATGTGAATTGCACTTTACTGCACCTGCTTAGAAAATTTAATTTGCTTTTTATTACAATGCATTGAAATCAATGATATTATATATTAAAAAGAGGCAGATATGTCATAAACGCGCGTTGTGTGACTCAAAAAGTTCCCAATTGGGAACTCTATTCAGGTGAAGAAAGAGATAGCGATGTAGTTTTGACGCGAGAGCGATAAAGACGCGAGATAAAGCAATAAAGCGTGCCTTGCGGACATCGGAACAGATTTTTCGGTTGATTTGTAAGGGCATAACGTATCTATATTTATTTAAACATCATTGATTGAAATCATAAGCGCCGCTACGCGTGCTATTTTGAAGTTATACCTACATAATTATTACTGGACGAATAATAATTACGTGTAACAATTACGCAAAACAACTGACCAGATTTTCATAAAATTTAGCACACAGGTAGATCATAATTTAGAATAACATACAAGGTACCATTGAAATATTATTTACTAGCGTATAGAACCGACAACGCGAACTCGATATATGTCCAATGAATTGGCGCCAATGGGCTTCAATCTTCAATGGATTCGTTCCATTTTGAAAGGAGAACGGGGGCTCAATTTTGAAAATGGAACCTCCCGGCGGGACACATATTTTGTTCGAGATGTTTGTTCTATGACATTATACTTAAATGCAGGGTACTTATTGTCCTGGAAAACGCGGACTAAGCTGGCTAGTTGTCTTTAATCCTGGACAATAACTTATCCAACATCATTACATGCGACGACGAGTGTGGCGCAATAGTTTCCATGTCGGATAGCCGTGCCAAGTGTCCTGGGTTCGATTGCCAACGAGGCGGAATTTTGAATGATGAGTTTGAATTTATATTCTCGGTTTGAGTGTGTATGTTCTTGTCTTTGTGTGTTGTCCATGGCACCCACGACACAGCGAATCCTGAGGGCCTGAGGGTGTATACGTGTAGCGTTCAAAAAGTATGTCGGCTATTTTCATAAAAAATAGCAAACATTAAAACTATGTCAGTGACGAATCCTTGTGCGAATTTCGCCATTCACAACACTTTCTTCATGAATAAATTATATGCAAATAAACAATGTAGCTCTCATTTATCAACAAAAGAGCTGAAGAGCTGAAGAGCTGACCTAATTCGTTGAATACCCAAACAAAATGTCTTTGTAACCGACATTGAATGGACCGAATGATAGCATCTCGATTCAATGGTTAGTGTGAAATCTATTGTTTGATTGTAAACAAAAGATCGTTGCGACAGTTTAGTTCGAAAGCGACTCGATGCAGATGCGATGCGATCAGGTTGTAATGTATTAGATAACTAGCTGTGCTCCGCGGTTTCAGCCGTGTTAATTTGTGGAAAAAACTAACTACTAAAATATATAATGTTATATAGCCTATATAGCCTTCCTCGATAAATACATGCTACCTAATTAATAATAGAGCCAATAGTGAAATGTATTATAGTATCTCGTAATGGGTATACATTATTATTACCTTTGATGAACGTGACAACTTCGCTATTATTATCTCCCTAGTTATTTATCATTATGTTTTTGAAATTTTATAAACGATTGTCAACATATTAGCGAAGTGCAAACTTATGTGAAACGTACTATAAATTTCAACTTTTCAAGTAATCGCATCGTTTCACCCTCCCGTTCATTAACCATTGTACTTGTGTCACGGGTGGACACATAAAATATATTAACACATCATAGAAACTAACATAAAAAATATTAATTACAAAAAAAACACAAATTACTGCCCCCTGCTACGCATCTAGGTCACCCATTTCAACTCTTTAACGTACTCAAAGTTACTTAACTCCCTAAAGAACTACTAAAGCATCAATAAAAACCCACCTCCAATCGGTCATATGATCATATCTAGTCGTATGCAGATGAATCTAGTTCAGTCTAGTTCAATCCAGTTTACCGTGAAACCTACTTACGTTATCCGTATAAGGACGTAGTAGGTCACACTGTCCGGGTTATGTGCTAATGTGCGATACTGCAGGAAGTTTATCAGGAACTGGTTGTGGTTACGGTAAGGGCTGATGGCTAGGGGCCGGAGCTTTTCGTTGAGCTAGTTTTTATTGAGCTACTCGTTAGTAGGTCTTTTGAATTAGGTCTGTGCAGTTGACATGCCTAGTTGCAGAGAGAGGGTTGGTGATTTGATGAATAAAAACTTGTTGAAAAATCTTTGTTTAGTTGAATCCATAATTCGACGAACCATTTTGACAACTCGAATGCATAAATTTTGCCTGCACATTATACATTGCTGTTCTTATCGATATTATAAAAAAGTTATGTACATCACACAATAATCAAGCACAATTTTAACAACGTAACTAATGGTTTTCCATTGCATTCCTAGAGATAACGTTTTTCGTCGCTCACTTTCTTGGTGGATCAAACGTCGATACTGAATTATCGACATTTACCCTCACTATTAATTTTCTGCAATAGGTTGTCAAAGTGTTTCGAATTATGGATTCGACTAAAGTCTATACTCATTATTTTTTCTCCATTTAGTTGAAATTTTTATTTTATTATAATTTATTGTTAAACGTAAGTACTTTTATTTTATCAACCGATGCATTACCGGCAAGAAAGAGTAGCTCTTTCCGGAACAAATTTTTGGTTGAACTGTAAGGGCATAACGTATCTATATTTTTTAAATATCATTGTTAATATCTAATTAATTAATAAAAAATTTAGTTTCGAAACCACTATATACGGGCGAAGCCGGGGACAAAAGCTAGTTGATTTGATAATATAATATAATCTCTTTCTTTTACGTATTTTATTAAACATTTTTGTACAAGACAATCCGCAATTACCCTAGTTGTAGCCTGAGGGCCGATGATGTTTTTGTTAAAAAATCTTTTTATTGGCCTATTAACAGTTTTATTCTTGTAGATGATTTAGCGAAATTTTTGTAATAAAAACATTCTTAGACCTTTTGTACAGCGGTGTTTTATCGTAATGGAGCATAGCGTAGTTTTGCCCAAAATAATTGTACGAGATTTCTTGGACTATTAACGTGAATACGTTTTTTTTGCATCTATACTAGGGGACAATACAAAAAAACAATGATAACAAAATCGACGAATACAGTTTGGTGTTGTAGCTCCCTCCATATCTATCCCACATAAGTATCGGCTAGAGTACATTGAAGTTTAATGTCAGACATCTGGAACAAAATGTGTGTCCCGCCGGGAGGTTCCATTTTCAAAATTGAGCCCCCGTTCTCCTTTCAATATCGAACGAATACATTGAAGATTGAAGACACGTGGCGTCAATGCATTGGGTTGGAACATATATGGTGTTTTCGGTGTCGTTCTATACGCTATAAAATATCAAACGGGGAGGGGGAAGCGCCGCCATTTGGAATTTCTATTTTTTGACGTTTTTGTGGAGCTGATTTTAAAATTGTAATTGTGATCGATCGATCAAGCTTGGTATCACATCACATACGATCGAGGGATTTTTGAAAGTCATTTACGCGAAGAAATACTACAATTTGGATTATTTATTAATAGAAAACAATCTTAAAGAACAACAACATTAATTTATTCGCTTAAATAATTGGTATTAAAGATTACTGTATAGTTATGACATAATGAAAATATTGTTCGCAATGAGATGCCCCCCCTAATGTCGGCCACAGTATAAGGATTTCTATCTATACTGAGCGGTGGCACTGGATCACTGATGCTTTGTCAAACAAAAACGCAACGGGGATGCGCATTATTAAAATTTATTACTAACTAATACTGACTACACTTATACCTATGTCGCTGGTGGCATGGACAAAATCAAAAATACATCACAATAACACCCTGCACCCGAGTACAAATATTTATCTGTACATAAATATCTGCCCCGGCCGGGAATCGAACTCGGGACCCCTCGCTTCGCAGGCAGGGTCACTACCAACTAGGCTACAGGGTCGTCGATCATCTACGACTGATAAAATCATAGATGGTAGTGTAGACAGTTTTCTCACGAAGGTCAAGTGACTCAAATGTTTTTTCCGCGAAAGTCGGACAACTCCTTAGTTAGATGAGATGCCATATTTGTTGTACAGTTTGCATAACATGAACCAACTTTGTAATAGTTTGCTAGGCAATGATAGCCAAGTACTTGTCAAGTTTGCAGTTTGACTTGAAGACTAACTTTAATTTTTTTGTTAAAAAAATACTTGAGATGTGTCTAGGGACACCCGGATGGAACGAAGTTCCTTTACATGTATATACATATACATACAATCACTTTTTGTGTCGTTACAACTTTTAAAAGTTCCTTAAGGCGCGTTGCGAAAGGGGGCTAGACCGTACGGTCTAGCCCCCTTTCGCAACGCGCCTTAAGGAACTACGTTCCAAAAATATTATGTTATAAATCAAGGAACAATGTGATTCAATATTTTGTAATGAATCATGAATCGGTTACCGTTAACCAGGTCATTGCCATCCGTGGTTTTTGTGCCACTCCGTATAAGGATAGGGATGGGTGGTCGTGCGATTGCGTGAGTGGAGGCGGCTCGCATTAAAGGTGTTTGACTTCAATTATTCACTAATTAACCGGTGGATTCGTGTTCACTCATTTCGTTTAATATACAAACGAATAAAAAACATTATTATCAACAGTATCTGTGGTTGTACTGAAATAAACATGACAGGTGTCAAGGGACACCCGGATGGAACGAAGTTCCTTTCGATTTAAGTATTGTTGAATCACGCTACTAGCGCCATCTCTGTAAAACTCTCTGAATCACTTCAAAAAAAGTGTCGTCATTCGTAAGAATCAAAAAGTGTCGTATTTTTCCGTCTAGCCCCCTTTCACAACGCGCGATAAGGAACTTCGTTCCAAAACATTATTATCAACAGTATCTGTGGTTGTACTGAAATAAAAATCATATCTGAGCTTGTTCTCTTTGTTTATCAGTTAGAGACATATTCACACAGAATAATTAGTACTCCATAAGTCTACCATTATACACACACACAGCTCGAGAAACGCACACATAAAGACTGTTCACGTACACGAAAATAAGGCCTACTCTCTACGGCGCATTTGACAATTGCATACAATACAAGTTGCATAATGAAACAGGCAATAGGCAAAAGCATCGATGCCGCTCCGTGGACAGATCTCGTACTTTTACTGCAAGATGCAAGCAAGTGACTATTGACGTGGACAGAATGGCTAAAAGTGATCTGCCAGTTCAACTGGTCCAAATTGATCCTATTTTTTGTTATACTTTTGATGTGTCTCTATTTTGTGGTCTTAGGATTAAGCGCGACTTCATGATACAATTTCAGAAATGTTAAACAAAGGTCAAAATCTCCAAAACAATGACTCATTTCTTGACATCTGGTACTTAGTCAACACTTAAGCTATCTTCCTTCTAAGGTCGATTCGCTAGCTATGGGATACTCTGTTTAATAAATGTGTGAGCGAAAAAAGAAAAATCGTCTGAGTTTATACCAATTGAGTTCCAGTGCCAGCCGGTCTATTATGAACTCTTAATTCCAGCCAACTTTCAGTGTAAACGTCAAATTCGTGTTTCCATAGCTGTCACGTGAGACTTTTTAGCCAATCATACGTCGTTCAAAGCCCGGTTAATGAATTGCCAGGAACATTAATGGTTTTATAAAAGTTCATAATAGGCACGCTGGTGGAATACAAAAACCTCATTTACCCAGAGATGCACTACTAATAATAATTGCGATATGAACCAAAAATATTAATCTTACCTTTCCCAAACGCCATTTGCACAAAACTAAAACAAAATATTAACTGCAGCAGCGCCATTTTGAATTTTTCACTGATCACAGACACTTGGAGTTATCTGGAACAAATAAAGAAACATTAAAAAAATCACATTTGGGATCCTACCCCGATACACATCTTATCCCTGTACTATATGTACAATGTACATTGTATCTCCCTCAGTAACGGTACATCCATACGAGCCGAAAAGCCCAGCTTTTTTTTATGTAAATAGCCGGCAAACGAGCTGACGATCCACCTGATGGTAAGTGGCTATCGTCGCCCATGGACATCAGCAACACCAAAGGCATCACTGATGCGTTGCCGGCCAAGAAACAAAGAACTGGCTCTCAAGCCCCCAGCCGGAACACGACGAGTCGTTTGGCGGCTGACTCATGCTAGAGGGTGGTAGCTATCAAGGCGAACCCCTGGAGAAATAATAATAGTAATAATGGTATTAATTAACAATTAAAATCAATACTACCAATATAATCCCTCCGAGGGCCCTACCACCAGCAGGCCGGATTTAGTCGCCTTTTACGACACTCTTCCGGCGTGGGATTGGGGTTAGTATTCTAAGCCGCCCCAATACGGCTAAACGGCTTACTATCATTGCTTTACTATTATCACTCTGCAGCTGTTAACACTCAAATTATTCATTGATAAATATTATACGTATGGAATGGAGTGTTCTGTGTTGTCGGGTCAGAGATCCCGAGATCCTGGGTTGTGACACAACTGGGCTTGCCTTGTTCGGACGGCCTCTGCCACTGCTCCCCAATACATCATACCCCATATGAGTATGTTGCCCATGGCACCCACGACACAGAGAATTCTAGATCTCACCCTTACAATTCGTTCAAACGTTCAAAGAGTTTCTGTTCCATTGGTGAATGGAACCATTTATCAAACCAAGTACATGAATGTTGATAAATACTTGCCGACTGGTATCTATACATAATATTATAAAGAGGAAAGATTTGATTGTTTGTTTGCATTGAATTGGCTCCGAAACTTGCGAACCGATTTGAAAAATCCTTTCACTGTTTTGAAGCTACACTATCCCCGGGTGACATAGGATAAATTACATACATATGTTTTTTACTATTTTTCCCGAAGCGAAGCGAGGGCGATTTCCTAGTCTATAATATTATAAAAGTAATCGTATGGAATAAAAAATCTAATTCTAATTTCAATTCGATTTCTGAAGTAGCGAAAATTAAATATTATAAAATGCAACCACATTGAGAACGGTCAGTTGCACTGAACTGAGAACCTCCTTTTTTAAAATCATTTAATACTTAATCCAATAAATTCCCATTAACTCTCCCATAAATCCTATGGAGCCGTAAATTAAAACCAAAACATGTAAAACCCATTATTACCCACATTAACTCTCTTCCGTGGTGTATTCATGTAATTAATTTAGTTATTAAGTCGGGAATCGAATCGGTCACGGTCGGTGAGGCGTCACCGAGCCATGATACGGTAACGATGTATACCGTTTGTACGTTTTTATGCTGTTTATCTGTAAGCAAATTGTTTACGATAGACAATGATATTATAAGTAAAAAGAGGTAGATATGTCACTAGCGCGCTGAAGATGAAGATCGTAAGAGTCAATTGATCTCGTCTGCTCGTAGTCGCTCTGTCAATACAAGACGATAGGCAGTTTTGTTGTTGTCAGAAGTGCTTGAAATTTGTCATACAACGTTAAAATGCCTTCGTGTACTATTGGAGTGTGATTGGTGTAGTGAAACAAAAGATAAACGTGTGTGTGTTGTAGCTCTTTTCGGAACAGATTTTTGGTTGATTTGTAAGGGCATGACGTATCTATAGTTTTTAAATATCATTGACGATAGATTGCCTATCTATCTGTTCCGTCTATGCTTTCTGATCTACCACTAAACTTGGGTGACATATTTCTATAAAGCGCACTTCGACTTGGACTTTGCTCAACAAGGCACAAGTCACAACGCTTACATAGCGACACACTCATTGCCCCACGATTTCGTCATAATATTATAATATAGCTACTCATATCAACCGAGTTACCATATTTATTAACGGGATGGGAAATCCATGAGGAATTGGATTCCTAATATTATAATAAAAATATACAAATGGCGATTTGGATATACGGTCAGCGATACTTTTTGTTTCTTTCTAGCGTGGCCCACGATAGAATTCCCTGTGTCCTGAGTGCCATGGACAACACAAAAAATTGGTAAAATCGTCCTTACGTAATTACTGAATGGCCCCTAAGAAATTGTCCTAAGAAACAAAAAGTATCGCTGACCGTATATCCAAATCGCCATTTGTATATTTTCATTATAATATTAGGAATCCAATTCTTCATGAATTTCCCATCCCGTTAATAAATATGGTAACTCGGTTGATAAGAGTATATTATAATATTATGACGAAATATACGTTCATTTTAATTTTAATTTAATGTTTATTTTACATAAAAATCCACGACAGTTTTATTATCTCCAAATAAAACTAAAAACCATCTCGATCCCGTCAGCTTTCAAACAGAAAGTTCGCATCAAAATCAATGTATTTATCTCGACCGATATCGATATCGACACGTGAAAATTATAACCCTTGTTTTTGCGTCGGGGGTAAAAAACGACAAAGATAATAAAAATAAAAACAAAAGAAAACGAATGAACAAATAATAGATTATAATGCACCTGAACATAATATTTACATTAATTCAATTCTTTTCCTTATGTACATTATCATTAATTTCTTGTGATGTCAGCTTTGTGTTGAAGACGTTATTTGTTTTAGTGGAACCAGAGTTGAAGGACAGACTAATAAAAACCGTTGTATTAATATTACCTTAGAATACATCTAGTATGCAAGGATCTAGCTTTTTATTAATCTGTATTATTAATGATCTTATACAGAATCGCTGTCTTTTAATAATTAATATCAATAATAGCATAATTTTTCTCCACGTTTTTGATACAGCTTTAAGCATTTAAGAGTGACTTATGATGATTATTTGGAAAAACAAAGTTTTATTTACGGGTACTAAGGTATTGGTTTTCTGAAGCTAAACGAGAGATTATTAGTACCTAAGAAGATAACTTTGAAAAGATGCAAAATGTTTAAGATGTGTGTAAAATTGGAATAATTTTGAACGATAAAATTTAGAGATTGAAAAATTTGGGATTGTAGAGTGAAAAATTTGTGATACTTACATGTAGAAATAAAAAAATTGGCATGAAAAATTTTGAGTTGGAAAAATTTGATATTTTAGAGTTTGAGAAATTTGTGATGCGTGTAGTATTCGAAAATTTTTGGATGTAAATTTTTGAGTTGCTTGTAGAATTCAATAATTCTAAGATGCGTGTGAACTCGGTCTGTTTAAATTCAGTCCTATATAATCTAAAATTTTAACAAAAAAATAACCGACTTCAAATTTAAGACTTAGGTATATACTTTTGACATGGTCATTGTCAGATCTCGCTCAAATTTATGTGGGACCACTCGACAAGCACCAGCTTTCGATTAAAGATAGAATCATCAAAATCGATCACCCAGTGCAAAGTTCCGAGGTAACAAACATTAAAAAAAATACAGTTGAATTGAGAACCTCCTCCTTTCTTGAAGTCGGTTAAAATACCGACGATCAAACCGATAGACTCGGGAAACCTTACAGCATTTTCACATTACGATACAAATTATCATATCTGATACATGATACATTACGTCCTGTAGTTTATTCGCCTTTTATCAGACGATAACACCAGCGTATTCAAATGTGGACAAGGTAGAATATTCAAATTCAAGTGAAATAAGTATTTTTATGGAAATAGCAAATGATATTTAAAAACTATAGATACGTCATGCCCTTACAAATCAACCAAAAAATCTGTTCCGAAAAGAGTAAACACACACAAGTTTATCTTTTGTTTCGCTACACCAATCACACTACAACAATACACGAAGGCATTTTAACGTTGTATGTCAAATCTCAAGCACTTCTGACAACAACAAAAACATGCGTATCGTCTTGATTGACACTTGAGCGACCACGAGCAGACGAGGTCAATTGACCGCTCTTACGATCTTTATCTTCGGCGCGCTAGTAACATATCTACCTCTTTTTTACTTATAATATCATTGGAAATAGCCGGCAAATGAACTGACGATCCACCTGATGGTAAGTTGCTATCTTCGCCCATGTACCAGGACATCAGCAACAACAAAGGCAGTGACGCGTTGCTGGCCAAGATACAAAGAACATTAAACTTAAATACGTTTCTTTCTCTTGGTTTCAACTCAGTCCGGGTCTCTTGAGGAGGATCAGAGTGTATTCCACCACGCTACTTCAGTGGAGTTTTTTCTCTCTACTCTGTTTTATGATTCATTATCTAAATCTATAGCTATCCCACTGTTAGGATCAGGTCTCCTCTTACAATTCACAGGAAGCTCAATACAAGTTTATCATGGAAAATATACCTTCAGTGGAAAAAAGCATATTATGTCCTGTTACTTTGTTATTCATTTTAGTTATTAATATGATTGGAAAGAGGGACAAAAGCTGAATATTATGCTCAATTTTTTTCAAATTTTTATCATTAATCTTAACGGTTTTGTGCAAGAAATCGTAATGTTAATTCCTTTGACTACCAGTATTTTAACAGTTTTTTTGCTCTGCTGTAAAATTCCAATTTTCATCTTATGCCTTTTTCCACTGAGGGTACGTAAAAGTTCTAAAATAAGTTTTTAAGATTTTAAAGCTGTCATAGGTATGGAATCCTTGCATTTATCGAAGCTTTTTTATGCTGGGAATGTTACGATATAGTACTTTACAGTATCGAATTTATATTTAATTGAATACTTTGTGCAACTGATATGAGGAATTTCGTTTAAGACTTTTTGGGTAGGATATAAAATGCCATACATACATGGATTTAAGAAATGATAAATAAGTAAATTGTTTCCGAACGAAGGAACCAAACGAAGTGTGATGTGAGTGATGTATGACAGGACGAATAAAAGAGAAGATTGGTTGGGCAGGAAAAAAGGAAGATGGCGAAATATAATTAAGCTGTGCGAGTCAGTTTAAAAGGTGTTAAGATTTTATGTAGAATTAAACGCGTAAAATTATTGTCTTGCAGTTTATTTCCATTCCTACGTACATTTAAACGAATTATTGGCAATGATATTATAAGTAAAAAAGAGGTAGATATGTTACTAGCGCACCGAAGATGAAGATCGTAAAAGCAGTCAATTAACCTCGTCTGATCGTGGTCGCTTTGTTAATACAAGACGATAGGCAGTTTTGTTGCTGTCAAAAGTGCTTGGGATTTGACATACAACGTTAAAATGCCTTCGTGTATTATTGTGATGTGATTGGTGTAGTGAAACAAAAGATAAACGTTTGTGTGTTATAGCTAGAGCTACAGATCGGAACAGATTTTTTGGTTGATTTGTATGGGCATGACGTATCTATATGTTTTAAATATCATTGCTTATTTGTAGGTATGTTTTCCAAATCACGTAGATTCTTAGATTTTGAAGAAGCATTGCCAATGTTGACGTATATTTTTAATACTCAAAACAATAAATCACCGTTCGTATTTTAGGTCAAGTAACGCGGTACCATGTAATAAAAGAATAATTTGAAACTGGTTTTCTTACCGCCCACTAAATGGCTTTGGCTTATTATACAAATGAAAGTAACAAGTTTGAACTTGAAAATTTATGACAAAATGGGTCTGAGCAGTGGTATGTTGAACTAGTGACACCATGACAATGAATACTGTTTTTTTTTATGGAAATAGCCGGCAAACGAGCTGACGATCCACCTGATGGTAAGTGGCTATCGTCGCCCATGTACTAGGATATCAGCAACAAAAAAGGTATTTGATGTGTTGCCGGCCAAGAGGAAAGAAAAACTCTTGTGTCTCGATGGTCCCTTTGAGCTATTGACAGCAATATTTTGGTTAAAGAATACCCATTTGTCAAGTAATACACCCAAATTTTGTCTGTCTTGTCTGTTTTTTCATTGTTTCAGTTTGTCAGACTATTTTTTATACATTTATAAGATGAAAAAGGTATTTTGTATAAAAAAATTTGACTCGGATAACGATGTAAGCGAAAATTAAAATCCAATTTTTTTATCATTAATTTTTTTTATTAATTAAAAAAATGGATGGATTAAAAAAAATTGTTATCACCAATAGCCCCCAATTTGTTTGGAATAATACGCTGAAAATATTGGAAGGACGGAATTAGGTACCCACTACCCACACATCGCACTCTTAAAAAAGCATAAGTCTTACTTTGAATTCTAGTTCTTAATTATTATGATTGGAAAGAGGGACAAAAGCTTCATATGCTCAATTTTTTTAATTTCTATTATTAATCTTGACGATTTTGTGCAAGAAATTGCAATGCAAATTCCTTCTTCTTCTTCGATCCTTCTTCTTCTTTGAAAAGACTTCTTACTGATATTTTAAGTTTTTTTTGCTATCCTGTAAAATTGCAATTTTCATCTTATGGCTTTTTTCTACTCAAGAAAAATTAGAAAAACATTATGACTGGATTTATCCCTACAATTATAAAAAAATGTTAAAATTTTCAAACTTTTTTGTTTTTTTTAATGTTTTTGTTTTCGTTGACAATATCTACTTGATATTTCTGTAGGTTATAAACAGTATTTACTTATCTATACTAATGTTATAAAGAGGAAAGATTTGATTGTTTGTTTGCATTGAATAGGCTCCGAAACTACCGAACCGATTTGAAAAATTCTTTCACTGTTGGGAAGATGTACACTATCCCCGGCTGACATAGGCTGTATTTATATTTTTTTACTATTTTTCTTGAAGCGAAGCGAGAGCAATTTCCTAGTATTATTATAAATTTCTAAGAAAAAAGTAGGTACTTTTTGAATTAGTGGTTAGGTTACGTACTCATAGAAATAAATTTTGAACAATAATAAGTTTGTTTTATACAAATGTTTACATTGATTAAGATATAGTACAGGTCAAGTTAAGTATGCAAATTCACGACCAAAACCCAACAACGACATGTCACTTCTGACATTGACAGCATGATCAATTTTATTGATCACACACTAATTACGTCACTTATTCGAAAACTTACCGTTTACAAACACATCGATTTACTCTCCAATACTAATCCTTGCTTCCTTGAAACTTTTCAAGTTGTTCTGTAGTTATAATTTGACAGCTGATTAAACAAGATGGCGTCCTATTGTATAAGGAAATGTGAAACGCGTGTGTGTCGCGAGCGAGCCGCGGTATGACTGCCTTTGTGTGAAGGCTGTACGATCGGTTAGGGCTCGGTTTAATGCGCACGCGCAAGTCAATTCAAGTTAGGATTAAGTTGAGATATCAAAAATTAAGTTACGATTAAGTTCAGATATCAAAAATTTAAAAATTGAAGCGCTCATAGCCCGGCGGCTTGCGTTGATCCTGAATGATCGACAAAATTAAATAATAGCGTTTGAATTGAGCGTTTCCGTGCTTCAGAGGGCACGTAAAGCTGTCGGTCCCCGTTGTTATCATAAGATAACAGTCGTTAAGCCATGTCGGAGGCCCTCAGGTGATTTGAAAACTTTCGACACTGGGGTTGGCCACTATCAGTGCTTCAGAACATTCCCCATTGTACAGATGGAAGAATACGCAGAGAGAGCTTACATCTCTCCTTAACTCAAGCGACTCTAGTCTGTTTGTAAGCTTGGGATCGTCGACAAGACGAATGGCTCGCCGTCGAATTCGATTGAACGGATCCACGTGGCCAGCTGGGGCTCCGGCCCAAATATGGGAGCAGTACTCCATGTGCGGCTGAATTTGCGCCTTATAGGGCATTAGCCTGTGCTTAGGCGAGAAGTACTGCTTAGCTCTGTTGAGCACTCCCAATTTTCTTGCAGCTAGTTTGGCCTTACTAAACAAGTGGCCATGAAACTAAACTTCTTTTACTAGAACACTAACGCTCAAAATGCTACCGTTTAACTAATTTATTTTAGAATTACTATGAACAGGAATATTTACAAAAAAAAAATACATTAAAATTCAATACAAGATGACATAATAGACTAAATTTAATTCCTTCCATTATGAAAGCACTCTTAGAATCTCAAGTAAAATTACGTGGAGAGCCTTCAAGGCTTTATGAACCTAATGAGTCTTATATTCCTTCAAATATGAACCTTATTCAGCATTACATTATGTCCTATTTCAACTGCCTTGGCTTCAAGCTTGACTCTTACTACATGAAACGTTGAACCCGCATTGAAAAATTAACCTTAAATCTTACGAAATAAGATGTAATTTCTTCTGCCACAATCTCCAACTGACCATTTGCAATTTTGCAAGTCCAGACGCCAAATTTAAATTCCTTTTTTTTGGAACTAACAATTCGAATTTTAAATCGGTGACGTAACTTTTTTTTATGGTTCATCATTTTAAGTCGTGCAGGCAAAAGGTAGGCTATATACAGCCAGTTGTCATAATGACATGAATGATTAATTATAATCAATAATCATTATGTTAAGTAATTTAATTCTTTCTCCTCTTTTGTTTTATGGCCGGCAACGCATCGGCGATACTGAAGGCGCTACTGATGTCCAATTGCCAATGGGCAACGATGGTCATCGAGGTGGCTCTTTTGTCGGCTATTTATATAAAAAAATTAAACTTGACTTATGACAACAAACGCAGCGGTTTCGTGCTCTGAAGGGCACATTAAGCCCCCGTATGTGACCTGTATATACTAACAGTTATTCTTTGTTGAAGGACTTTGGATGACATAAGGACTTCTAAACTTGGGTGGGACACTAATCCTTCCCAGAGGTTTTAGTAGCGACTTCTATTAGCCTCTCATCCATCCACCAGCCCTTGGAGGTCCACTGCTGGACATAGGCCTCCCCTAACTTGGGCCACTCTGACTGGTTCTGAGCCTTCTGAATCCAGCAGATGCCTGTAGTATTCAGGTCGTCAGTCCATCTGGTCGGGGGGCATCCTGTACTTCTTTTTTTGAGACATTTTCTCAATTCGAGGACCTTTTTTCCTTTTTTCGTCCTTAGAATTTAGCCGCTTTGCCTCCTCAATTAGGAGGAAGGTCTTGAAACTATCCTGGTGTTTAATAGCCTGACTAGATTAGTAATCTAAGCTTGTTTTGTTATTAAACATTGAAGTATAATGTCATAGAACAGACATCTCGAACAAAATGCGTGTCCCGCCGGAGGGGTCGATTTTCAAAATTGAGCGCCCGTTCTCGTGGCGCCAATGCATTAGGACATACATGGTGTTCGCGGTGTCGGTTCTATACGCTAGTAATAATACTTCAATGTTTTTAAACAACTTATTTTTTTTATTTAATTTGTTACCTGAGGACTCCGTTATTTATCAACCGATTTGGAATATGGGATAGTACCTTTAGGTACTATAATTATGTAATATGTACTAATATGTATTATGTAATAAGGGACAATTGTTTTATTGGAAAGAGTATGCTCCCGGACATACAACATTAAACATTGACATACAACGTTAAAATGCCTTCGTGTATTGTAGTGTGATTGGTGTAGTGAAACAAAAGATAAACGTGTGTGTGTTGTAGCTACTCTCGGAACAGATTTTTTGATTTATTTGTAAGGGCATGACGTATCTATAGTTTTTTAAACATCATTGAATGCAACGCAAACGCAACCACTGAATACAGCGCAACGCAACGCGATTTTGTGATAATAAGGTATCAAAGGTGTTCCAATACAATTAAAATTATGTACCTACATTACTACCACTTGGTGTATTACAGGGTACGCTAAATAAAACCGTTATAAAAATGTTGTTCGATAAGAAAATTTGAACCAATGATATTATATATTAAAAAGAGGCAGATATGTCATAAGCGCGCGCGTTGTGTGACTCAAAAAGTTCCCAATTGGGAACTCTTATTCAAGTGAAGAAAGAGATAGCGACGTAGTTTTGACGCGAGAGCGATAAAGACGTGCGATAAAGCAACAAAGCGTGCCCTGCGGACATCGGAAGAGATTTTTCGGTTGATTTGTAAGGGCATATCGTATCTATATTTATTTCAACATCATTGATATGAACATAATTTATGAATATGAGAATCACGACAGTCCACGACCTAGTATTATATAAAGTAATTATTATGTCCGTTCGAATCATCCTATAAACCAGTTTCGGACGATGACCTCAACACTTTCGGCCACTTGACGACTTGTCCATACAACATTATCAAAACTGTAACTGTTTGTGCATGGGAGATAACTGGGAAAAACTATTAATAAAAAAATTAAAATTTAATTTAAAGATTTGTAAAAAATTGCGGGCAAAAACTAGTGATACTATAAATGGTTCCATTTAGGGTACAGAACCATTAAAACATTTAATTTGAATACCCAGCGGCAAGAAAACACTAATTTCAATAGATTGGGGACCCTTCAAGATATACTTCGTACCCTCAGTGGAAAAAGGCATAACATGAATATTGCAATTTTACAGGAGAACAAAAAACTTAAAATATCTGTAAGGAATTTACATTACGATTTCTTGCATAAAACCGTCAAGATTAATGATAAAAATTTGAAAAAAATTGAGCATATGCAGCTTTTGTTCCTCTTTCCAATCATATTAATAGCTTTTTTTCCACTGAGGATACGAAATTCGTGTCAGGCCAACGCAACGTAGAGTTCCGTAGTTCATTGACTATTACTCATTAACTACTTAAGCTCTAGCCGTAATAGTTTTGTCCTTTTAATTTTATCACACATAGTATTGCTGTGAATTTTTCGCTCAAGATCTATTTAGCTGGTAGTTGGTCCTCAATCTCTTCACGCCACAAATACTCAACCAATTTGGCTGAAATTTGGAATGGAGATAGCCTATACCCTGGATTAACATATGGGCTACTTTTTATCCCGGAAAAGTTCAGGGTTCCCGCGGGATTTGTAAAAAATTGCGGGAAAGAACTAATGATACTATAAATGGTTACATTTATGGCACAGAACCATTAAAACATTTAATTTGAATACCCAGCGGCAAGAAAACACTAATTTCAATAGATTGGGGACCCTTCAAGATACACTTCGTACCCTCAGTGGAAAAAAGGCATAACATGAATATTACAGGAATATGAATACAATTTTACAGGAGAACAAAAAACTTAAAATATCTCTAAGTAGTCAAAGGAATTTACGATTTCTTGCATAAAACTGTCAAGATTAATGATAAAAATTTGAAAAAAATTGAGCATATTATGCAGCTTTTGTTCCTCTTTCCAATCATATTAATAACTAAAATTCAAAGTAACATGACTTGTTTTTTTTTCCACTAAGCGTGCGACTTGTGTGTAAACATGAAGAATTCAATCAAAAACGCCTGATAAAAAAGAGTAGCAATGGTTGGTGTTTGGTTACAAAATAGTGACCAAACGTAAAGTTAGTATCATGTAGGTAATTTAAGTAAGTGAAGGCGAGCGAGGACATAGCCTAGTTGAATAAGAGTAAGTATTATATATTGCGAGTAAGAGACAAGTTCTAAAGGTAGGATAAAAATAAATTTCTTCAAGAAAAGAGTGAATAGGCTTTTACTAAGTTAATGTTGAGCACATTAACACCTTAACAACACCTTGGACCACATCTCCACTTACCATCAGGTGGGATTGTGGTCAAGCATTAACTTATTTGTGTAAAAAATATAAAAAAATAAACGATTTTATATAAATAGTAAACATGAAGAATTCAATCAAAAACGCCTGATAAAAAGAAGTAGCAATGGTTGGTGTTCGATTACAAAATAGTGACCAAACGTAAAGTTAGTATCATGTAGGTAATTTAAGTAAGTGAAGGCGAGCGAGGACATAGCCTAGTTGAATAAGAGTAAGTATTATATATTGCGAGTAAGAGACAAGTTCTAAAGGTAGGATAAAAATAAATTTCTTCAAGAAAAGAGTGAATAGGCTTTTACTAAGTTAATGTTGAGCACATTAACACCTTAACAACACCTTGGACCACATCTCCACTTACCATCAGGTGGGATTGTGGTCAAGCATTAACTTATTTGTGTAAAAAATATAAAAAAATAAACGATTTTATATAAATAGTAAACATGAAGAATTCAATCAAAAACGCCTGATAAAAAGAAGTAGCAATGGTTGGTGTTCGATTACAAAATAGTGACCAAACGTAAAGTTAGTATCATGTAGGTAATTTAAGTAAGTAAAGGCGAGGATTACCTATTTTGTTGGCGACACATTTGTTAACATTATTCATCCCCTTTAATCCCTTAGGGTTCCTAAGTAAAATCGGAATATAGATTCGTCATGTCCGTCCGTCCGTCCGAGACATAGCGCCGAGAACTTTAGTGCTAGAAAGCTGTAATGTAAGTTCAAACATGGTCTCATGTCCAGAAATAATCTACATTCATACCCGCAACCCGACTCTGCCTGCGAAGCGATTCGGGTTCGATTCCCGGCCGTGGCAGATATTTATGTGACAGACAAAATAAATATTTGTACTCGGGTCATGGGTGATAGGTGAGAGAGAGAGATGATGTCTAATTTGTGTTGTCAAAGTCAAAGTCAAAATATTTTATTCATATAGGTATCACTGATACACTTATGCACGTCACTTTTTTGGCTTTTCGGAAGGTGCTTTGTCATGGAGGAGAAGAAAAGCCTAAAGAAACTCCTCAGCACATCTTTAAAAAAAATATTACAAAAAAAAAAAAAAATACAAAAGTTTACTATTCTGAGCGGGACTGATTGCAGAGCTGGTCATTTCCATGCGTCTTTGTCATTTAAATACTCGTCTACACTATAATATCCCTTGCCTAACAATTGAGTCTACACGTTTTTTGAAAGATTCTATTGGCAAGTCCTTCGTTCTTTGTCCATGCCACTGGCGACACAGGTAATCCTAGTGCTGGGGTATAAGTCAAGCACGTACGCAGGATTTTTTTTCGGGGGAGGTCCGTTTGGGTAAATGATTAAAGTACCTAAATGACACGTAAAAGCTTCTCGGAAATAAATAGCAAATCAATTTTCACACGATAATTATTTAATAGATATTTTCAAAAATGACACAATGTTACAGCATTAAACTATCTGTAAAAGGGACACACAACAGGTACAACTTATATCAGTTTCAGAAAATTATAATGCCGTTTCTCCCTTACATTAAAATCTAGACTAAAATCTAGTATGAATGTACTAGTGCTAACAATAATTACATACACATTTGTCTTTAAATTCTTATAATAATTATTATAAGAAATCAGTTAATTTTCGCTTATCTATTAGGTTCGACTGTAGTAGGGTTTGATAATTCCCGACAATTTCAAAGTCCCGGGACACGAGACCTGGGAATTCCCGGGACTAAAAATGATTACATAACAATTTCGACAATCTTGTCTCGTCTCGAGTCTCGACCGGAAATTAAAATTACGAAAAGTCCCGGGACTTCGAGACACGAACCAAACCCTAGTATAACACTTTCGGGGGGGGGGTCTGGACCCCTCGGACCCCCCCCCCTGGGTACGTCCTTGGTATAAGTGTGTAGCGTCTATATTATCCATCCATTTATTCATCTATTAACTATTCTATCTATCTATCTATTATCACATCTATTTTCGTCTGATGCATCGGGATACCTACTCTCTTTTAATTAACCCTTTAACAACATACTCTATTCATCCTAGGCATAATAGACAAAATTAGAATCTAAAATAGCATCCCCCGTGTACTAAATTACATCCCTAAATGTCATAGTGTATTCCAGAATGTTCCACAAAATGCAGCTTAAAATAATCTTTATGCACCGGGAATAAGGTGCAATTCGCGTCTTTAGAATAACCGAATCTATAGCTTTGGACGTGCGTTGCGAAATCAATTTTAATGTAGTGAAATAAGGTTGGTTTTAGATTGTGGTACAACATTGCGTGGTAATAACAGGTCAAGTACGATAGTGACGCAATTGGAGCTCAGGATCTTTAGGGATGTGAACGAGTTTATCGATATCGATTTTTTTATCGTAACAATCAACGTATCGTAAAAATGTTAATGTGGGTGTGCTAATGTTTATTTTCAATTATTTTTTATCAAAGCAATATTTTAGAAACATTTTCCCTGTCTGTGGGTTTATTGAGAGATAATTCTTTAGTATCCAGTTTATCTTGTATTTATTACGTGTAGGTTGAACAGATTATAAAAATAAAATAAATGTAAACATAATTTCTGTAGGCTAAAATAATTTGGATTCTAATGAAAATGCGAAACTTTGATTTGCGATTTCGTGGAAATACCAGTGTTTTTTCGAAAAGTGACAACTAAAATAAAGAAATGAACTAAAATAAATAAAGTTTAGTTGTTTATAATTATTAATACAATCAATCAAACAAGTAAAAACTTTCTAGGTATCTCATATCCCAAGACTCATGGAGCAATCTATGTACAATAATCGCTTATTAGTTTCCGTTTCAACTCATTTCCATAGATTAATATTACGTTATAGACGCTTTCAACTAAGGCTTCCAATACGTACTTACGTAATTACGCAAATACGTAATTACGGACAGATTTTAAGAGTCCCACAAATACGTAATTGAAGAGTTCAAATCCGTAATTACGGATAATAACGCAACGGATAATAAATAAACATATAATAACGCAAGTACATAGATAGGATATTATTAATTTAAAAGAAAAAAGTTTAAGATTGTTTAAAACAATTTTAACAATTTTCATGCTGTAAAATTATAAAATGTGGTATGTCATTTGAAAGGTAATTTTATTGGATTTCATATGCTAGTAAAAAAAATAATTTTATTTTATATTTCCTACTTAAATTTTAGGAATTAGTGCAACAGATCGAAATTGTGGACATCTAAACGAATAGAATAAAACGAAAAGATCTTAAAATTTTATTTCCAATTTTATTTTCTTCCCACTCAATATTTTGTATTAATGACTCTAATGACCCCCTGGCTCTAATGACTGCTCGTAATCGGTTTGTCATCGACCGGATGAGTTTCCTGATGGTATCTTGTGAGATTTCCTGCCACTCAATCGACGCTGGAGCTTGCCATCTTCTTCGTACCTACCTTTTCAACTCATCCCACAAAATTTCAATTGGATTCAAGTCAGGGCTACGGGCTGGCCAGTCTAGTGTGGGAATCCCGACTTCTTTTAGGTACTGTCTTGTCTCTGCAGTGGTGTGGCAGCGGACATTATCGTGCATTAACAGCATATCCTGCCCAATAAAACCAGCGTAGGGAAGCACATAGTCTAGCAGAATGTTGTTGATGTATCTTTTTGCGGTTAGCCCTCCTCCCCGACCTCCACCGGGTACGAATATCAGCTCCGTTTTGGCTTCGATAGAAATCCCTGCCCACATCATACAGGACCCACCCCCGTATGCCACGGTTTTCGCAGAACAGCATTGTGCAAATCGCTCCCCCGGTCCCCTGTAAAATCTTCTTCAACGGTCGCTACCATGCAGACACGTTCTAGTTTCGTCCGAGAACAAGACTCGGCTCCATTGCTCTATACCCCAGTCTAAGTGATCGCGGGCAAATTGAAGCCGGGCTTGTCTGAGCCGCTGCTGGACGTCAACGCCGGTCAGGTATCGATTCCGGAGTGAAGTGGAGACAATAAAACGGTCATTTCTCACAGAAGTGTATCGCTGACGGCCAGAACCTGGTCTTCGCACTAAGTTTCCAGTTTCCCTGAAACTCTGGTGTACTTTTGAGACACATAACTGACTCAGATGAAGCTGATGAGCGATAGTACGCTGAGACAACCCATGCTGGATTACAATGACGATTTGAGCGGCTTTTGCAGGTGTGGTTTCTATATATATCAAAAGAGGATGAAAGCCAATACAATTACCTTTCAAATGATATATTACATTCTACAATTTCATTGCATGAAAATTGTTAAAATTGTTTTGAACAATCCCCGTTTAGGTGATTCCAGTATAAAGCTCGCAAGTGTAGATACGCTAACTGCATAAATAACTTTGTAATCCCATATAAATATATAGGATAATAAAGTTACATTTGCAGTGAATGAATCAGTGTATATGTATATAATGGAATAATAGGTGTAGATAAGTACCTAGATATAATTATGTTCAAAGGTAACTTATAAAATGGTCAACGGAATAAAAAAGCAAGAATGGGAAGAGATATCTTATGAAGTTTTACCAAAATCCCGCAAAATATTAAGTAGACTAAATTGCCCGAAATTGTTAGTATTCAAGAAGTAGAAGGTACTGGAAGGGAAAAAAGTAGGACTAACTACAAAAAGAAATGAGATGCAATCAAAAACATAACTTGTAAAAAAAACAATTCTTGCAACTCAGTTCTACCGTAAAAATTTGTGAGATCCATGTAATACCAAGTTGGTTAATTTATTCAATCCCTACTTAAGGATCCTTCTGTCTTAAGTTATTACGTAATTAGCTAACCTAATAACATCTTACAGTGACCATATCAATATTAAAAATATTTTATGTTCTAAATAAATAGATTGACTTGGCCATCATACATGGATCTCACAAATTACGGTAGAAGAACTGAGTTGCAAGACTTGATTTTTTTACAAGTTATGTTTTTGATGGCAATATATTATCAAGAACAAAAATTATATAAATAAAACTTTGAGCCTATTCATACGTAATTGATTTTAGATCTGGAGTTTAATTTTAAAATTATTATCTTCTGTAGTTTCTTGTTAATATAATAGGTAAATGTGAACATTTGAAGATGTTTGATTTTTTATTTCTATTCCTTCCTAAAATACAATGTATTTTATACGCAAAAAAATTGCGCCCTAAAAAAAATAATTCAGTTACGTAATTACGTAATTACGTATTTAGAGCAGCGAAATGCGTATCTAAATACGTAATTGGAAAATTCGTATTTTTGGAAGCCTTACTTTCAACCAAATCACCAATTCTACGGTAAGCTGCGTTTGGGAACTTTATTCTAAGAATATTTTTTTACGCAATATCAGATTTTCACTTAATTCCTATTTTTTTATAAACAAGCTCTCTGTTTTTTATGAAAATCCATTCAGTAGTTTTTGCGTGAAAGAGTAGAACCTAACAAACATCCGTACAGCCTCAAAAACTTTCATATTTATGATATTAGTATTTAGTAGGATAAGCTATACTCAAAATTATCTAAGAACGCATTAATGATAGCTGCCATTTATTAATATGAACCAACCTTGTACGTACGTCTTTGAGCAAAATGGAATAATTATTTAATTGACATGAATAGTTGGATACCTACGAACAAAGGATTTTGCCAAAATTTGTTAAAAATCCCTATTCGTATTGACGTTATTTATAAATATATTAAACGTTATAATCTAGTAAAAATTCCATCACATCATAATTTATGCAAAATTGAATAAAAAAATAAGGCGTCGAATCAATGTTATATGAAGATGACAAAATCTACACTGACGTTAAGTGATGTGACGACATGAAGCCACTTATAAAACCATAATAATCGATATATTACTATAATCGAAACTTAAAATAAAAATGAATTTATTTTATTTCTTTCTTTGTGTTTAACAATTAAACAATTTAATTTCTTCTCTTCTATAAGAACATGACCAAAAGTCTTTATTACGATAATCTATAACCGCAGCCATTTGAACTGATTAAAATACGGTTAGAATATTCATTATTCAACCGAAACCCAAATTTCATACGCTGTATGCGGCGCGGACGAATTAACAGTGAGTTTTTTAGGAAAAAAATATTTTATTATAGTCGTAAATACATAATTATTGAGCGTATAGGTATGGTAAAGTAACTTAAGTAGCCCAATGGAGGCAGTATCATTCCAGTTACTTGTGGATATCTAAATATTTCGGTTTTTAGAATTTACAATTTAATTATTGAATCGATTAGAAAGTCTTACAATTTTGAATCGATTTGTTGCAAAAATTGGTTCTTTCGTGAATCGATTTTTTTTGTACATCTCTAGTGTCACTGCGATGACAAACGACAAATATGCATTCTTAGTTCGTGGGGACTATAATGCCACAAATCCTAATGTTGTCCGAGATCGTAGTTAGTAAATTCGCACCTTCAGTGGAAAAAAGGCATACGATGAAAATTGCAATTTTACAGGAGAGCAAAAAAACTGTTAAAATATCAGTAAGTAGTCAAAGGAATTTAATTTCTTGCACAAAACCGTCAAGATTAATGATAAAAATTGAAAAAAATTGAGCATATGCAGCTTTTGTCCCTCTTTCTAATCATATTAAAAACTAAAATTAAACGTAAGACGACTTATGCTTTTTTCCACTGAGGGTGCGAATTGTACTAACGAATTAACACCGGTACAAATTACGTGAATTTACGCCAACATATCGATATAGAACAACAGCAGTTACCTACATCACTAAAACCCGGCGGCGCATCTGCGAATATTGTGGGTCGATGCAGCGGATTGCTATCCCCTTTAAAGGTAACCTAGTTAGTGACCTAGGAAATGTAAAACTATTTCCTCGCACTAGCGCTTTGTCCGAGGTTTTTCCCGCGTTTTCCGGTATAATAAGTATTTTATATCTTATTTCAGATCATGGAGTGCCTGTGTGTTGAATTTCATAAAGATCTGTTTAGTAGTTTTTGCCGGAAAGAGTAATTAACATCCATATACGAGTATCCTCACAAATAATTCAATAATAATATTAGAAGGATGGTAATAGGATAAGAGGAAACAGTTGCTTAATTAACAAAAAAAACCGACTTCAAATGAAGTACATCCTTTCCAAAAACAATAAAAAAAGAATCATCGGAATTGGTTGGCGTGATATTGAGTTATTCGTCCATTTGTCGCGTATATACTTAATGCAAAAAGACATAAATGCTTTTCTCATGGATGCCATTGTCAGATCTCGCTCTTCAAGCACAAGCTGGGAACAAGCACCAGCTGTCGAATTGAGAACGTCCTCCTTTTTTTGAAGTCTTTTAAAAAGTAGGAGGTATTCAATTTGACTGCATTTTTTTATGTTTGTTACCTCAGAACTTTCGGCTGGGTGAACCAATTTTAATTATTATTTTTTTAATCGAAAGTTGGTGCTTGTCATGTGGCCCCACTTAAAGAGCGAGATCTGACGAGTAGATTTTCAGTTATGCCTAATTTTGAAGTCAGTTATTTTTTGTTAAAAAGTTGTGTATGTTGTGACCTGGGAGTTAAAATAGGAATTAACAGAAATATATCCACAACGCAGAAATCAGTCTACATAAGAAACATAAAATCTTTAGGTTGCAAGTTCAATATTCCTCTCTAAATATAGATCCTTTGTTCCTTATGTAATCTAGGTCTTAGCTCAAACTAGGTTACCTAGCAGGAGCTCTGGATAGTCTAGATACGCGCCTTGAATAGTAATTTAGCTGACTGTTAGTGTTACAGTCCTTGCATCTAATTTATTCATGGTTCAATTAGACTGTATGTGGAACAGGGATGTTGGATTTGAAATTCCGGATTTTTGTTTGAGGTTTAAAATCGTTATTATCACTAACAATCTGCCCGTAAAGCTTCAAGTTAAAATTTTGTTGCGATTCGTTTTGCTACTTGTCTGTTGTGATTCGTTTTTCCACTCGTCCGTTGCGATTCGTTTTTCCATTTAGGGAACATACCAAAACCACGTGACCCATTTAGGGGGGGGGAGGGTGGCCTTCAAAACACCACGATTGGTCACAGAGGGGAGGGGGGGAGTTTGGTTTTTGTTACGTAGTCAATATTTTAGCAACCATTGCCCCACACAAGTCCTCAAATATAAGCAAAATTATTATTTTTTAACTCTGTTTTTGCAAAAAAAGTTTTGAAAACCGTATTTAAGAATTACCACGTGAAAACTAGGAGGGAGGGGGGGGGGTCTTCTCATATACTACGGATGGTCACGAAGTGGGTGAGGGGGTTAAAAAGTTAGAAAAAATGGGTCACGTGGTTTTGGTATGTTCCCTTATCCGTTGCGTTTTTTTTTGCAGTTGTCCGTTAAAGTTTCACTTCTTCAATGTGTCCCACCACACATTTCAATTTAAATCAGACTAGATTACTACCTAATACCTCTTTAAATTAAATAGGTCTTATCTTAAGCTAAAAGCTAAGAAGAATTTTTAAAGATATTAACACAAACCGGAAGATATTACAATTTGTAAGTAACAGACTAAAAGCTTGCATCATGGAGCTTTACGAGGCACTGAATAATTGAACAAGCTTTCAAGCTAAGGATTATGCATTTTAAAGGAAGCTTAAACATTATTATAGTTTTTTTTGACGAAATATATTTAGTAAATAATCTTACAGGTTCTCTGCCGTAATTTGTAGTTTAAAAACCGGGCAAATGCGTGTCAGGCCACGCGCAATGTAGGGTTCCAAAGTAGTAAGTTTATCGACTATTACCCATTAACTACTTATGCTAACATAGCCGTGAAAGTTTTCCTTGTAAATTCAGCATATAACCTATTTTTGGGAATTATTTTACTTGTCCAACTTCAACCGTTTAGCCGGCAGGGGGCGGGGCACTTGACTCCACAGAACATCTAATAATTAGTTAGATGTTCTGTGCTTGACTTTAACTAAAATTAGCACTTTAAAGTCAAATATTTCGCAAACGGATCCCTAAATCCAAAAATGGTCTTAAAAGACCCATAATATTTTTCAAATAACTTTTCAACGATACTCTACACTATAGGGTACGCGACGAATAAAAAATTTATCCTCACGTTACTTGTAGGGGAGGTATCCTGGACAAAAATGTTTTTCAATACTTTATTCTACGATTTTTGTGTTTTTAACCGACTTCAAAAAAAGGAGGAGGTTCTCAATTCGACTGTATTTTTTTATGTTTGTTACCTCAGAACTTTGGACTGGGTGAACCGATTTGGATGATTCTTTTTTTAATCGAAAGCTGGTGCTTGTCGTGTGGTTCCACATTTGAACTGAAATTTGAGCGAGATCTGACAATGGTATCCATGTCAAAAGTACAATGAACTTCATTTGAAGTCGGTAAATTTTTTGATAGATTATAATAAATATCTATGCCAAATTACAGCCTTCTAGCACTAAGAGTCTTCGCGCTTTGCTTCGGACAGACGTACAGATGGACGGGCGGACTTGACGAAACTGTAAGGGTTCCGATTTTACTTCGGAACCCTAAAACGGATTATAGGTACGATCCGTCTGGTGTAATGGCTACCATGCTGGACCGCAGTGCCAAGGGACCTGGGTTCGATTCCCAGCGGTCTAGGTGTAAGTTATTACGAGTATCTTTGGATAATATAATTTATCACTGACATTATTTTTTTATTATTGACACCATCAGTTATTTAATTGTTTATTATGTTACCTTACCTTTATCTTACCTTATCCTTACCTTTTTTTAAATTGATTTTAAGTAATGCCTGAAATTAATTATAATTTTTCTAACGTGTTTATAACATTTTGCAACGCCCATAAGTGGCACATGTAAATTCGCATAATGATTGTACCATCTTCATCTACTACCTATATGATTGCAATAAATTAAAGGAGAATGCCCATTTAGTATGGAGAAATGTACTGACTAGGGAATGCAAATCTCGCGAGATTGGGGCTCAAGCGAGATCTCGCGAGATTATGAATAACAATACTGCGAGATCTCGCCAATTTCGAGATCTCGCGAGATTGGCAGTTTTGTGTGTTTTTTTTGCAAATAATCACTATATTTAAATAAATTAGGAAAAAATAATAAAATTTGTAAGTATTACAAGATAAACATTTATTTTCATGAATTTTTTCAATAGACTTTTATGTACCAAACATTGTTTGACGTATCTGTCTATAATTTTTTAATAAACTTCTTAATAGTAAACTTTGACGTACGTAGCTATCAATAACAAATGAAATAAACTACCAGTCTTCTCTTCTAATATCAATCAAAAATCTTTTAGTAATAAAACAGTTATTTTATAACAAACAAAATAACGAGAAGTAAAAAAAATAAACTAATTAGCTAAGTAGAGTTGACTTATTATCGATTAAATAAAACTATATCTACTCAGTAGATCAATTAGATATTAGAGATTAATTAACAAAATATAGCAATCAAATGAAAGGTTTGTTCCGCCTCCCGCGCACCGAACGAAGCCGACAAATCGCAGCTCCGTCCGTGTCATTCCGCGCTTCGAATAAGACGATTTTATGCTCGAGTGCAATCTCGTTAATCTCGCGAGATCTCGCCCTGTTTTTCGTCCGAGATCAATCTCGCTAAAAAAGGCCGAGATCTCGCGAGAATGAGATCTCGCGAGATCGAGATTGCATTCCCTAGTACTGACTTTAACATTTTTATGTCTTGATAAAAATACCTTTATTTGATTATGTTATCTTAATAAATTACACATACTAACTTTAGTCAATGATAATATTAGGAAATAAGAGATTTTAAACAAAATTAATTTGTATTTAGGTTATAGTAAACTCACAGTAATATGGACTCTATGCAGGCGTATTAAAGTCGATTGCGTATGTAATGTCGATCTTTTAAGTTTCAAATTCATTTGACAGTCCCCAAACACCATGTAGTTTGTAATGTATTATAATCACAGAAAACTATTACTCCTGGCTGATTATAATAATTTTCTATATAAAAAATAATTCATTTGACAGTTCTCTGACGTCATCTAGTTTGTTGTCATGGATATATATACTATAACTGTTGTATCATAATTATTATCAAATCAATGCAACCTATTGGCCCGAAGGATCTTAAAAGATTCCTGATTGGCCCATATTCAAACATAAATGGCCCAATGGTTTTCTTTTGTAAAACGGAAGTAAAGTTACTTATTAATTTCAGAAAATTATTCCCAATAAGGATTTTTTATCAGCGTTTTGCCTTACCAATAAAACGCTTATTATGCGATAACCTTATTTGAAGCCTAAATAAACATATTTGAGAGTAGCGTATTTGATTTCCGGTAGCAGGTCGGTATTATCCTCGAATTCTCATTGGTCGTCCCCCACCATTTTAGTTCTCTGGCTGTACACCAGGTGGCGCCGTGTGCACGAGGAGGTTAGACTTGGCGCTTTGCTTCATTGGATCTCAAATATTAGACAAATATTTTCACCAGGCAGGGTTAGAATGTTAGGCTTCAAATAAGGTTATCGCTTAATAAGCGTTTTATTGGTAAGGTAAAACGCTGATATTAAGCTTTGAACCGTTATTTGAAGCCTAAATAAACATATTTGAGATGTGTCTGTTATCACCTGGTGTACAGCCATCGCCAATGTGACGATATCCTGAAAATTACTTTAAAGCATTTTTAGCCTTTGAGTACAGTAGGTATACATTAGGCTAGAAAGTTTTGTACCTAAAATCGGGATACATGCAAACTTAGGTAACGTAAGTATATAGTTTCAATTGAAAACTACATAAATTTATTGTAAATCCTATTATAATATTATAAATGTGAAAATTAGTGAGCGTGTTTGTTGAGCACAAGTTTGTTTGATGAGCACAAGCCGTTGAAAGAACCTTCGTGAAGTCCAGAACACAGGCAGGCCATTATCTGGAACGAGATAGTAGGCACATATTGTCCCGAAAAACGTAGCAATGCTGCTGGTAGAACGCTAGTATTCAAATACTTAATTAACTAAATTAACGGCCATATATGAAATGACTGTAATTGATAATAATATTATAAACATTTCATTACTTATAATTCGTAGCCTCAGTTAACCTTTTAGCATCACTTCTTGATTAAAAAGTTGTGATACAACTGTAGGCTAGATGGTATTGGTGAACTTTGAATCGCTGTGCAATAATATCTCAGAGAGCTATTTTCTAATCTTCAGTTACCCCTATTTAGTAAACATACTTTTAAAGATCATACCCCGCACGGTAGAGAGCAGTTTTGTATCAGATTCTTGGGCGCGACTGCAGGTCGATAACTACCTGTGTTATCCTTAACTTAATACCTGGTCGAAGTACATAAAACCTTCTATATTAGTATGTGTAGCTGCCTTTGTTGACCACACATTCTACGTAATAAGCTAGAATTTTTGCAGATATTGCGCTTGGTTTAGGTTCAGACAGGTCTACAACTGTTAGTATTTAAAAATAAGATCTAGGGCCTTACAGTTATTTTTATGGATAACGTATACAATACGCGGTTTTGCACCGTCACGTCTTTTAAGACACATATTTGGGCCAGAAAATTATAGTTCTTGGTTAATAAGCAATTATTAGTTCCAGTATCTTATTATATTATTATATCCAGTATATTATTTAAAAAATATCTATTGAAATCGGCCTCGTTTGCCTTAATTACAGGAATTGGATTTTCTTTCGCCAATGTGACTCATTTATACCGTGGAGGTTGGATTATTATTGTGAAGTTTTGAGCTGTCAGATAAAGCGTGCTAAGACTACACGAGTTGTTCATGAGGCAAAATGGCCTGTAGCGGTAAACCAATCTGGTAAAAATCACTATTATAATCTGGGAAAAAGGTGCCTTTCTGGCAGCGGAGGTAACCACCATAGCTGGTCAACTTTTCCGTTGTATTGACCATGAATATAATGAGCTTGAATTTGAATACTGAAACTGAGTGAACAGGCTTAATAAATAAATAAAATTGTTTATTATGTACCGAGTTTGTTATTTCTATCAAAGACATTGATTTGGTACTTCCTTTTCGTAGGTACCGTTCGGTTAACGTTTTGAGTTAACAGTGACTGACCTACTAGGTGCGGATCGAACCTTAGAGTGTAACAAACAGCGCGCATGTTTCTTAAAATGGACTGTAGAGCCGTTTCTTTTGGAGCCCAATGTCAGTACAAGCGGTTGTTCAGTTTAGCACGTTATCTCAACTGACATGTCTATCACTAGGTAATCCAGTACGGAAGGATGTTGAAGATTCAACGGAGTTAGGTTGGCGTTCCATCAATTCGAATCATTAAAGGCACTCGCTGGTATTGTGGATACCGATGACGAGGATTTTACGTAGTGGTACATACTCTTTGGGTAAAAACCGTTATGCCTTAAGAGGGCTTGATAACGTAAGTGATCCCTGACTATCGGAGAAATAGCAAAGGTTACTTATCCTATTATACGTTGGATACCTTTGCGACCAGCCGTTTCTATCTTTCACAAAGATAAAATATTCTTGAAGATCATCTATGGATCCTTTTTCGTATGTTGTAGTAAAGTATAATATTATGTTATATTACTACCTTGTGTATTATGTCTATTAAGAAAATAAGAGATAATTATTCGGTTGCATGACAACCAATCATAAACGATTCCTAGATGCTAAATGTTGATCTGTGGTACCAAAATCGACTTATCAAAGTTAATTTGCCAACCCATATGTTTAAAAATTATTGTGGCTTGCTGAATCTGATGTTTTAGGGGACAAGGTCCTTGCAGTCTATTAGATTATCTGCCGTTATATCTATGGAACACAATTGACCAGATACGCCAAAAATATTTGGTGTAAATGTGCGCGAGGCCATTAATCTTTAGTGAAGGTCCAGGGATGCACATCTTTATTCTACAATGCCCGGCCGATGCAGAGGCTGCCATGTAAGGAATGTGATGAAGAAAAACTAAATAGTAATAGATGATTATGGATCACGTAGTGTTGTGGTATTTTGGAATATTGATGTGAACGTTAGGAGAAATGGACGTACATCATGATGTAAAGTAAAAGGAATATTATTGAATAACCAATACCGTAGAATACACCTTCTCCTATCTACGCCAATTGCAATAGCGGGCTATATTCAACGAAGCATTGATGTGTTTTGGTATTAATGGGTGTGTGGAAATATACATTGGATAAATATATTTTGCTTAAACAATCCAATGGTTGTAACCAGTTTACTACTCTGTATCATTATGAGCTTGCACTTACTTAATCAAACACAATAATTTAGGTTACTTAAAATATTTGTAACACCAAGCCGGTACTAAAAAGCACGGGTTCTGAAAACACTCTTTTCATTAATTAGCATGAATCCATGGCCTACGAGGTAGGTGTTTGAAGGAGGTCAAAGCTGGGTACTGTTCGGCACAGTACTGCTAACAGTAGCGTGGCCAAAAATGGTATATGAAAATTTTATAAATTTTTTAGTTTGAATTTATAGTTTCCAGTTTTTGGTGCTTGTAGAACTTGATATTGTTCTAGAAATTCTGATGAATTACCCGCTCGATATGGGTCATGGACCTTTACTTGTGTTTTGAGTGCATTTCGGGGCTATGAAAATTCTCAGGGCCAGATCTTTGTTGTCATCAAGGAAAGTTGTTTCTTGATGGATGTGTGGGGGTGAGGGTAGTCGCGCCCGTGGTGCTTAAAATTGTATGCATTTCCAATACCTTGAAAAGGCAGTTTACTTACGTAATCTGAATGAGGGTAATTATGATTCAATAAATATATATTTGTACTGTATTTTAAAGCATGACTAGACGTGACCTGAGTCTGCTAATAGCACTGTGCTTGCGCAGCAGCTTTATTTTGTGTCGGTGCTCGGAGCGGCCAAAACTAAAGATATTTCATGGGGCGAGGATAGTCGCGCCCGTGGTGCTTAATATTGAATGCATTTCCAACGCCTTGAAAAGGCGGTCTGTTTACGTAATCTAAATGAGGGTAATGATAATTCAATACATACAATATATTTATACTGTACTTTAAAGCATGACTAGGCGTGACCTGAGTCTGCTAATAGCACTGTGCTTGCGCAGCAGCTTTATTTTGTGTCGGTGCTCGGAGCGGCCAAAACTAAAGATATTTCATGGGGCGAGGATAGTCGCGCCCGTGGTGCTTAATATTGAATGCATTTCCAACGCCTTGAAAAGGCGGTCTGTTTACGTAATCTAAATGAGGGTAATGATAATTCAATACATACAATATATTTATACTGTACTTTAAAGCATGACTAGGCGTGACCTGAGTCTGCTAATAGCACTGTGCTTGCGCAGCAGCTTTATTTTGTGTCGGTGCTCGGAGCGGCCAAAACTAAAGATATTTCATGGGGCGAGGATAGTCGCGCCCGTGGTGCTTAATATTGAATGCATTTCCAACGCCTTGAAAAGGCGGTCTGTTTACGTAATCTAAATGAGGGTAATGATAATTCAATACATACAATATATTTATACTGTACTTTAAAGCATGACTAGGCGTGACCTGAGTCTGCTAATAGCACTGTGCTTGCGCAGCAGCCTTATTTTGTGTCGGTGCTCGGAGCGGCCAAAAGCAAAGATATTTCATGGGGCGAGGGTAGTCGCGCCCGTAGTGCTTAATATTGAATGCATTTCCAACGCCTTGAAAAGGCGGTCTGTTTACGTAATCTAAATGAGGGTAATGATAATTCAATACATACAATATATTTATACTGTACTTTAAAGCATGACTAGGCGTGACCTGAGTCTGCTAATAGCACTGTGCTTGCGCAGCAGTTTTGTATTGTGTCGGCGCTCGGAGCGGCCCGAAGTTTTTAGATATAGATATATCCGCAGCTTTTTCTATGAAAAAAGAAAGATTCAAAGATTCTCGCTAGTGTGAGGAATTTTACATAAACGGACCTTCAGAAAATTATCCATAACTGCAAAATGTTATAGAGTCTGATACTAATGCAACGAATTAATAACTCTGCACTTCTACCCACACGATAGCTGTAAAACATCATTAACCTCCTTTAACATTTGCTAAGACTGTCAGTGCCTATTATATTTTGACATTGCAGTAGTAATATGACATTTATTTCATTAATTTAGAATTCTAGTTTGTTAAATATAATATTGAACTTGAGTCATATCAAAACTTAATATTTTAGAAGAAAAGTACACGACTTTTTGGTCGAAAAATGCTACTATTTATGTTGTAATAAAATTCTTATTAGTATTACCTTATCTTTATTTATTTTACTATGTAGATTATGATTAATTGATTACGTTGTACGCCGTATGGTAAGACATAGCAAAAAACTATCCACTGTCACCTGTGATTGTCACCTTATGTACCTCGTACTACTTCTGGCAATCAATGATTTTTCGGATTTACTTTTAGTAAACTTTTGTGCCCGTCTGTCAAGGATGTGAAGGCGCTTTGCGCGGCTAGTATATATCTCTTGGATAATAGCGGCAAAATCTTGCTCACTAAATAAATGTAAGTAAAGTGTCATAGTAAACGGTATCATTTCATCCTTGATCGTTCAGTAGGGTAAAATTTAGACTAACGGCAAAATTCGCCCATTTGTCTAGGGCCATGTCCCTGCTGCTACATAGCACTACAGTAGATAAGTAGGTTGAAATGCAACGCTATTCTTCGCAATATAATTTAGTATTGTAATAACCACTTACCTTATACGCCAAAAAATGTACGAAGTCAAAACTTATTCTTGTCGTTTCTTACTGTTCTTTCCTGAATAGAACTTTCCATTTTTGCGGCGCACGTGGCTAGGTGCTGCAGCAGTATTGGCTCCGAACGTTACGAGAACTCGAGTCATAAGAGGAATAATTTCACTCATACTAAGAATAACTTTTAAATAAAATACGAACGATAAAATCGTTAAATTAAAATTCTTCAGTAATATACTTCTTCTAGTAAGGTTAGGAACTGCTTGGATGTCTCTTAAGACACAACCGACTGTTACGAAAAACAAATCGCCAATGAAGCAATGCGCCGAGTCTAACCTCCTCGTGCACACGGCGCCACCTGGTGTACAGCCAGAGAACTAAAATGGTGGGGGACGACCAATGAGAATTCGAGGATAATACCGACCTGCTACCGGAAATCAAATACGCTACTCTCTAATATGTTTATTTAGGCTTCAAATAACGGTTCAAAGCTTAATAGACAATTTGGCATACTAACTCAATTTTACAGTTTTGGCTATTTGTGACTTTGTTGCACCGAAGGGGCGATTTGGAATCATATTTGGCTGCGGTGAATTTTAACTGTCAAAGTTCAAGTTTTTGAAAGATAACATCTATTTGTCAATTTATTTCTTTATCTCTTTTTATTCCTTTTTCTCTTCTCTCTTTCTTGGCTGGTGCCTTGCCAATGCCTTTGGTGTTGCTGATGTCCATGGGCGATGATAGCCACTTACCATCAGGTGGATCGTCAGCTCGTTTGCGTATTTACATAAAAAACGATTTGAAAAATAAAATAAAAATATTTGAAATTGTGAGATTTTTGTAAAACTGACATGAATGACACCTGACAAAATGTCATTAATCTATGACATTGACAGCGTATACCACTATACAATATTTTAAATTAAACTGCTATATTTTTTTTTAATTTAAAATATTGTATAGTGGTACAATATGTATACGTTGTATTATACCAAGCATCTTTAAAAATAACAACATACCTAGTTAAACTTTACGAGGTAACTAAAATGTATAGCTTTTCCTAACATATTTTATAAGAAGCCAAGAAAAACCTAAAGATTTCAGATCACGCAACCTAAGGCCGTAGACAGAACAATGGGCGTTATTCCCCGAAATAAAGCTATGTTCACACGCGTCTGCGCCAGACTGGAACGGACGATGACCTTAGCCTTACCATGTGTGATCTGACTGATCACCTGACAGCTGATACTGATGCGTATAAAGACGTCACAGGTTAATTATTATCGGTGAAAGAAAATAATGCTGGCCATACACGATCACGGATCAAGTATGCTTCTCAGTTTGCAGCGGACTTGACGCGGCATCCAGTAAACTTGACGGTGTATGGCCACGGTATGGCTATCTGGCTATATAGCTATCTCATGCACACTGGATGCCGGATCAAGTCAAATTGCAAATTTGATAAGTCATACTGCAAACTTGACAAGTCAATGATATTATATATTAAAAAGAGGCAGATATGTCATAAGCGCGCGCGTTGTGATGACTCAAAAAGTTCCCAATTGGGAACTCATATTCAGGTGAAGAAAGAGATAGCGATGGAGTTTTGACGCGAAAGCGATAAAGACGTGCGATGACACTTGATCGTGTATGGCCAGCATTAAACATGATACATTTTCTAAAGACTAATATTTACTAAGGTAGAGATCATTTACTTTAAAACCTCCGCAGTACAACGCCGAGAAAGCTGAAATCTTGCTCTACAGGTAAAGTAGGAACTAATTATTTTTTCTCGTGTACTCCATAGTGTATCGTTGAAAAGGTCTTTAAAAATATTATGGGTTATCTAAAAGCATTTTCTAATTTAGGGGCCCGTTTGGGAAATATTTGGCTTTAAAGCATTAAAGTATTATTACTAGCGTATAGAACCGACACCGCGAACACCATGTATGTCCCAATGCATTGGTACCACGTGGCTTCAATCTTCAATGGATTCGTTCCATTTTGAAAGGAGAACGGGGGCTCAATTTTGAAAATGGAACCTCCCGGGCGGGACACATTTTGTTCCAGATGTCTGTTCTATGGTTCTATGTCACTATACTTCAATGACTTTAATCCCTTATTTGTGACAGGAGAGTAAATTAAAATTTAAATTGTTCACAGCACGAAAAATTTTAAACTTTCAACTTTTTGAAGGTCAATTTATATTAGTGGTCCTCACGGCATTATGTTACATGATTACACGAAATAGGATTATTTATGGGTTGTTCTACAAACTATAAGAAAATGAGTCTGATTTCGGCCTGATATTTTTTGTTGATTCTAGTTGTGAAATTTAGCGTATTATATAGAACACTACATCTTTTAACATAATGTGTTAAGTGGAACAGTCAAAATATTTTGAATTTTAGATTTATAGTCATTTTAAGGAAATCGAACCAGAAAACTGAAAAAACACGAAAATGTACCGAAATCAATGTTTAATTATTATTTATTTCACAAAAAAAATCTTACCAATAACTTGTAATACCTACTTTAAGTATCTTGAATAATAACTAAAATTCGTTCTTTTCTTGAATAATTCTATTCCTAAACCAGTCTTAAATCTGAGTATTCTCCAAAATTTGCGAACTTGTCTTTTTCACGAGTTGATATTTCAGTTGCTATTTTTTGCCAGTCACTCTCAATTTTTTACTTTTGCATTCTGTTTTTCAGCTACTAATTAATAATTTTTCAGCTATCGTAATATTTTCTAAAATTTCTTCTTTAGCCTGCTTTTTCTTTGGTGTCGGAATTTTTTTCATAAAAACAATCTACTTCACGAACTTTTAAATAATAAAAATAAATTAGTTATTGTGGTTTAATTTCCACTTCAACTTATACTACACCACTTGAAATCACAGTATAATATATTATACTAATATATAAAATAATGTAATTTTTGCCAGATATTGAGCGGAAACTAAAGCAAAATACCCGGATCCTGAGACCAGGTTCATGAGAATTTGTTAAATAATATTAAAAAAAAAACATCGACTAAGAGAAATATGAACAAAATTCAACAGAGATACTTACACATCAAAACGCTAAAATTATCATATAATATATTTACATATTTCGTGAGTCAATATCTTAACAGACCAACCGATATAAGTAAAGAATTTCATAGTCCCCATATCAGGGGGATCTTTTTTGTCAGTCCACTGCCCTTTAGATAAAAGTTCCTTTACCCAAGAGTACGTAGATACAATCTGTAGAAAGTTTCAAGGGTAAAAAGCCTAGACGTATCTGATGGCGAATCCTTAATGCGTTACGAACTTCGTGTACCTACAGGGTGTTCACGAATTGCTAATGAAAATAATCTATAATAAATTTTACCAAAACAAAATAACCTATTTCAAAGAAATAGTCTTCGAACTAATAATAAAATGAGAACATCAGCAGTGTAGTTAAAGTCAATTAAATAAGGCATTATTAGAAACTACTCATCAGATCTCGCTAAAATGGGACCACATGACAAGCACCAGCTTTCAAATATAAAAATTTTTACCCTTTATTGTATCATACCAGTCAACCCTTGGCGTTGTCGAGAATGTGCGGCAGGCTATTTAAATAAAATAAATAAATACCAATTATACCTACGTACCCTGAACATAATACAAATACTACTTAACATAAAATACTATAATATATAAAATAAATACTATACATATATACAATTTATAACATACTCTATAGTCTTTAAATACAGTTGATGTTATCATGACTCTAAATATCTTTCTCGAACAAGTTTTTTGAACAATTTCTTGGTGCCGCTGCCGGCTTTCTTGATTTGTTTTTTTGAAGTAGTTAGGTTAACAAATCCTGTCGAGGTTTGGTCGCGTGCAGTCTAGTAAGATGTTTAGTAAAGTCAACTGATTAAGTCCTTTACTTGTTATAATCTAGGTATACATGTCTGTGTTATAATCTAAAATCAATCATTATATTGCCAGGGTGGGTCATTCGATTCTAATCCTACCAATCCAACTTCCTGTCCTACTAATATTATAAATGTGAAAGTAAAAAATGTTTTATTATAAAACTTATTTTTTACAATCGCTCTGCCCGTGGTTTTGCCTGCATTTTTCAGGGTAATAAGTAGCCTATGTTTTTCCAGATCATGGTTAACCCGTGTGCTAAATATGAAAACCCGTTCAGGAATTTTTGCGTGAAAGACTAACAAACATACATACAAACTTTCACATTTATAATATTAGTAGGAGTACCCGGATGACCGCGAACTTTGCTCGGCTTAGTGTTGCTTAACAACGTCATCTACTGAAGTAGCTTTAGTGTTGCTACTCGCCAATAGATGTCAGGAAGAGTCTATTTTAGCAGTTTTTCATTGCCTAAAAACACGGTTAAAACGACATTTTCTAAAAATGAATCCTAGCTAGATCGATTTATCGCCCCCGAAGCCCCCTGCATACTAAATTTCATTAAAATCGTTGAAGCCGTTTCCGAGATTCCGAGAATATATACAAGAATTGCTCGTTTAAAGATACAATATTAGTAGGATAAATATCACACCCTGTATACGATGGTAGTACCAGCCATCGTTATGGTCGACGTCACATACTACCATTCTTGTCGCGGTGCGTGATTCTCTACTATACTACTTAGTATCATCCATTTCACCGAACATTTCACTCATCTTACCAATTTGAAAAAAGTAATCAAATCAAATAATGTATTTGTGATTAAGGTGTTCCAATAATACTAAATTCGTGAATATTTTTAGGAATAGACTTATAGAGAAATATATATGAAGAAGAAACATATATACAAGATAAGTTTGAAAAATAACCCTTCAAAAACAAATCTCATAAATGTATTTTAAACTAGCCCGTGTTTTCTGGGATAATTTCTGGGATGTACCCTCTATTTTATTCCATCCCAGTTTTTGCATGAAAGAAGTAGGTCTTAAGCCAATGATATTATAAGTAAAAAAGAGGTAGATATGTCACTAGCGCGCCGAAAATGAAGATCGTAAGAGCGGTCAATTGACCTCGTCTGCTCGTAGTTGCTCTGTCAATACAAGACGATAGACAGTTTTGTTGTTGTCAGAAGTGCTTGAGATTTGTCATACAACGTTAAAATGCCTTCGTGTATTATTGTAGTGTGATTGGTGTAGTGAAACAAAAGATAAACGTGTGTGTGTTGTAGCTCTTTTCGGAACAGATTTTTCGGTTGATTTGTAAGGGAATGACGTATCTATAGTTTTTTAAACATCATTGCCTTGAAAGGTTAGAAAAAATAAATTATTTTCCACTGCATTAATCAGAATCAGTCATCTGCCACGGGCTTAATCCCCAGTAATGAACATGCAGGAGTCAGGACCTGAATGGCAAAGAGAAAAACATGATGATCATTGAAATATACGGCTATTATGAGGGATTATCATCACTCATTATGACATTGGAATTCAGGGTTGCTTTTAGGGGTTTTTGGAACGAAGTTCCTTATCACGCGTTGTGAAAGGGGGCTAGACGGAAAATTACGACACTTTTTGATTTTACGAATGACGACACTTTTTTTGAAGTGATTCAGTGAGTTTTACAGAGATGGCGCTGTACTGTACAACTTTCTGAATCACGCTAGCGTGATTAATTAAGTTTTACAGAGATAGCGCTGTACAACAAAACAATACTTAATCGAAAGGAACTTCGTTCCATCCGGGTGTCCCTGGACACCTCTCATGTTTTTTTAATCTATACATAAGTAGGTAAAATATTTAAAGTACCTGTCTGGGATTTCAAATTCACTGTCTTTAGTCTTATCTTTACACGATACTAAAACACAAACAGTTAAAAAAAATCTGTCTGTCTGTCTTCCTGTTTCTCTATAACGGCTGGACAGATTTTAATGGAACTTTCACTGGAAGATAGATAAGGTTATAGGACAACATTAAGGTTACATCCCGGAATTCTCACGGGGTCGGGAACGGATACATATTACGAATAGATTGAACATCGAAAATGGCCGATAAAAAGATAGACAACAAAGTCACTACAACGTTAGTATATTAGTTAATTGACTACAATGTCTAATTTTACTTTTACAAAACAGTTAGGAAATACAAAGTGATACAAATACAAACACGGTCTGTCTGTCTGTGCGTCCGGTGACCGTGTAACGTCAAAGCGTCGACTACACGACTCGCATGCTAATGTGGCGCCATCTGGAAAAATACTTTGAAACAATCCGAGCAAAACATTTGTATTGCACTTTCAATATTATTGCGAATTGTCTTCAACTATTTGTTGATATGTACACTAATATTATTAACGCTAAATGCCCCCTCGCTAAACTTCCTCTAAAGACCCCTGAATTCAATTTTCAAAATACCTTTTCAACTATACCCCCCACGTTAATACCTGTAGTTAGTATTGTTGACTAACCGGTCAACAGAACTGAAGATATTTCATCAAACCCCCTTAAACCGCAAATTTTAAAAGAATAGGGATGTTGACACTAATTATAAATTAATATAAATTTTGTCTAAAATATTGGTGGTAACATTTAAAGGCCTAAAATATGATTCTTTTATTGAAATCAATCACAATAAATTAAATATCATTAATTTAAAATGTTAAAAATTGTACTCACTGTCATGTGACCTCAAACGCCATTTTGAGAATATGACGTCATTGGAACAATTTTATATGGAAATTCAACAAACTTAGTAGACAGATAGTATTGAATATAGTTTAGTGACGTCACGTGACGTTTTTGGTGGGAAATTTGATAATGATTTTTATTTATCAATTTTTGTTTTTAAATTAAAGATTATTATTTTTATAATATTTTTTTCGTGAATATTGAGGTTCTATCTGTAAAATAAAATTGAATCCTAAAATTAGTCAACATCCCTATTCCACTTCTCTTCAATTAAACCTTAAAACGTAAGGCAAGCTAAGGCTGCTACAAATTTCCCAACAATTCCCTATCTATATACGGTCATTCCTAACCCTTTAACGGTGAAGTTGACCGGCGGACATTGAATGGCAAGATTTACGCTCTCCGCACTCAGCTTTTATGGAGTATCTGTTAGAGGGATACAGAGGGTTGAGTACGTACAATAGGTTCCTAGTTATGTTATAAACTATGCTTTCATAGTTAATAAAAAAAAAATAAAAAAAATCATCAATCAGTTTTATTGATTTGCACATTATTTTTATAATGAAAGTAAATGAAAGACATTTTTATATAGCTTAAGCTTATATTTTGTGTTTAAATACTCGTAATTTGGACAGACAAGGCTTTCGATCAAAAATACGTTTTTAAATTTCTCCATTCGTTTAGGAGTTGCGAAGCCACAGTCACAGTAAAGTATTATAATATAAATATATATTATTGTACTGTGCCACAGTAGTATACTGAACGGCTCGTAAATGTTATAACATCCATTGAACATATCGACATTTCTAAAAATTCCAACTTTAAACTGCTCTCCTGTAAAGTTAGCTCAATGTCGCTTAGTCAATGTTTCCTTTCAAGCGTCGATATTATTTATTACTAGCGTATAGAACGGACATCGCGAACTCGATGTTTGCGCAGTGAGCAATTGGCTACAGTTTTCAGTGGATTCAGTCGATTTTGAAAAAAATCTGTTCTGATACTTGAGTACTTCAATAAGCGTAGGCACTAAAGCCTGCTAAAGCCACAAAACCTGTATCTACTTAATCTTTGACCACATTCACGCATAGAGGAATTAATTGTATGCGATTGAAGCGATAGCTTTGTTAGACGCACATTTGTTGGGATAAAATATTTTTAGATTTTACTTAACTTGTGCGTGCGGCGGCAATGGGCAATTGTTTGCATGCCTGCGTTAGGATGTAGGCAGTTTTGTTGACATTCATAGAGTATCCAATGGGCATAGAATAATAAATACAGCGGTGATCGATCGTATAAAAATATTATTATAGTACATTGAAGTATAATGTCATAGAACAAACATCTCGAACAAAATGTGTGTCCCGCCGGGAGGTTCCATTTTCAAAATTGAGCCCCTGTTCTCCTTTCAAAATGGAACGAATCCATTGAAGATTGAAGCCACGTGGCGCCAATGCATTGGGACATACATGGTGTTCGAGGTGTCGGTTCTATACGCTAGTAATAATACTTTAATGTTATAATTAATACATTATTCACTTCTCGATAATTAAATTATATAAAGTTATCGCCGGAACCAATTAGAAAACACTTCCAGAAACATGGTTTATAGTCCGTTTTTTATCAGGCCTCACGGAAATAATAATTAGCTGTAATGATATTAGTGATAATGATAATGGCGAGATAATGGTATCTCATGTTATAATGTATCAACTAATATAAATAATAAATATAAAATATATATTAATATAAAACTAAAAAACGACTGATCCGGACTTCTGGAGATCCGAAAGCTGGTAGTATTATGCTCAAATGGTATTTTGCTCAAAGAATTAGTTTAGCAATTCAGCGGGGCAATGCTGCCCGCGTTCTGGGTACAATGCCGAATTTAGGGATTTTGGATGATACATATTTCTTGTAAATATTCTTATTTTTATAATCATTTAGTTGAGATATTTTTCTGTGTTAAGTGTGTTATGTAGTTAGAGGTATTTTATTTTTATGTATAGTCACTAATATTATTGTTACATGATAGGAATTACTTATTAGTAAAGTTACTTATATAAATAATACTAATGAAAACATGTGAGCGTTTAAAATATTACTAGAGACCCCCTCTATGGTGAAGATTAGACCGTACCTATACGTCAAAGGGTTCCTTTACATGACTTTGTGTGGGTGGGTATCAAGCGTGGGTGTGACAAATGCATGGTAGTGTGTGTAGTTCATTTGTATTAAAATGTGTTTCTAATTTACAATTTACACATAAACTTTGGCTTCAACCCATTAATGGCCCACTTCTGATCACGGGTCTCTCCTCTTGAGGAGGCCTAGAGCATACTCCACCACGCTGCTCCAGTGCGGATTGGTGGAGGGGTTAGTGGCCAACCCAAGCGTCGGAAAAATTAAAAATCACGTTTTTTCAAGGTGATCTATAAAATGCAATATGCGTCCATTTTGCCTGCGATATTCGCAGCGCGTCGAAATACATAGGTATACCTAAATTCAAATCAATCGGAGGGTATAGAACCGGGAAATCCCGGAACCGAAAATCCCGAGATTTACAAAGGAATACGGTACTTTTCGAAAGAACCAGGAAACAAAATAAAAGAACCGGGAAACAAAATAAAAGAACCGGGATTTTCTGAACTTTTGGGAAATAAAAATATGTCGCGTCGTGATACAAAAGATAACGTAAAAATAAAGGTAAATACAATCCATACACAAAAATGATTACAGCTTTAAAAAGAAGATATTCAGAACACTATTCTTTGAATGTTAAAAACGAATTCTTTATTGTTTTCTGTTGGTTTACAAAACAAAATATTGACAATAGTCTAGTATAATAAATTATGAGAAACGAAATTCGCACTTTCCTCCCGAACCACTTGCTCTACAAGAAAAATGTATGGCACATAAAATGTCAATCTTTTTATGGGCTACAACTTTTACTCGATCCTTTCGGAAATCGTCTAGGACGCACCGTTTAGGAGATATAAGGAGTTTTCGGAAAATTTGGGAGGGGGGGGGGGTTAAGGTTGGGCCCAATAAGATTGGGTAATGTTGCAAGTATGAGTTCCACAGGGCGGATGGAAATTCAGTCGGAAATCGTCTAGGACGTACCGTTTAGGAGATATATGGTATTTTAGGAAAATTTGGGGAGGGGGGGGGGGTAAAAGTGGGTTCAGTAAGATTTAGCAATAAGGTTTGGGGGTTCACTAAAGGGGGTTGAAATTTCCGTCTAAACTTGTCTAGGACGCACCGTCTCCGAGATATCCGGGATTTCCGGTTTTCCAAAAATCTATATCCCGATATCCTGATCTGCCGATCTGCGCCTACCTGATGAGTGCGGTATTTGCCCGGATGCCTCCCAGATTATCACGACGCAAAATTCCACTTTTGGGTGAAGAACTGAGGGGGGGGGGGTATAGGGGGAGGCGAGGGGTTGTGAAGGGAAAAAATGAGAGGGTGATTTGTATTTGTGTTGTGTATTTGAGATACACGAGAGTTTCCAAACAACGAATGTATTATCTTTGACTAATAATAAGTGACTATAGCTGACTAATGTCGGAGCTTCTATCATTCCAACATTTTGGCTTAGCAATAGGGTCCCGTTGACACCGTTTGGGTACGGAACTCTATAAAGTACAGATTGATCTAAAAGTTGTATAAATAAAGGGTATGTGTATACAAGTTATAATTATTTATTATTTTTTTTCTATGTAAATATGTAATTTACACATAATTATAACAAAAAACCTAAATACTGTAAACAGTAACTAATGTCTAAAAACGGACAATGTTTTATTTCAAATTACAGCAGTGACTTCCAACCCAATAGGGGTTGAATTTCCAAAAATCCGATAGCCTAAAGCCTTCTTCGATAAATGAACTATCCAATACAAAAAGAATTTTTCAATTCAAACCAGTAGTTCCTGAGATTAGCGCGTTCAACCAAACAAACAAACAAACTTTTCAGCTTTATAATATTACAACTAGGTTTTCGCGTGGGGCGCGCGCTACTGAAGCAGCGCGCGTGCCTTTCTCTTTCGCAAAAGACAAAATAAATAAATAGTTTTTTTTTTCAAAAATATCATTGGTCTTTGAAATTTATTTTTCGATTCAGGGGTCTGTTTGCGAAATCAAACTACTAATTTCGGTATGTCTATTTTTTCGGCATGATTAACAGAATATGAGAGGGAGAGGGAAGGGGTGAGGGAGAGGGAGAGGGAAAGGGAGAGAGAAAGAAGGAGAGGGAGAGGGAGAGGTATACGGAGAGAGAGTGGGTGGGAGAGGGAGGGAGAGTGAGATGGTGGAAGATGGAGAGGGAGAGGGAGGGAGGGGGAAAGGGCGAGGGAAAGGGTAAGAAGGGTAGAGGTAGGGAGAGGGGAGGGAGATTGAGGAGGAGAGGTAGCGGAAGAGGGAGGGCAAGGGGGAGGTAGAGGGGAAGGAAAGCGATGGAGAGGGAGAAGGAGAAATTGATAGGCGGTACAAAGTTTGTCGGGTCAGCTAGTTGATAACTTATAATAACCCTTAATACTAATAAACGCCTCATACATTGTATTGACATTCAATGGACAAACAATCTGAAGTATTGGACACAAAATACATTTGTATCAAAATTAATATTTTTATATGGCAACACTGCATCATTTTTCCTCTGATGTGTACGATCTACAAGTAACAACAACCTCCTAATAAGTTGTAATGACATAAGATTGAAGAAATGATTACATAAAAAAGGACATTTGTATGAAAACTTTTATTTTTTGTATGGCAACCCTAAATATTTTTTCACCATCATTTACGGACTATTGGAACCTACAATCGCCCCATACATTATAAGGCCATCAAATGAAGACAACCGCCTCAAATATTTGAAAATAGAAAACATTTGTATGAAAATTATTATTTTTTGTATGGCAACACTGAATTTTTTTTCACCAACATTCTCAAAATATTAGTACCTACAAATGCCCCATACATTATAGTAGCGAAATATTCAAACAGAAAACAAATTTGTATGAAAATTATTATATTTTGTATGGCAACACTGAAATTTTATTGTTTTTCCAAAACGAATGATTTAATTAAGAAATATCTCCCATACATTTCTTATACTCCTGATCTATAGTTTAGGCTCAATTACTCGAAAAGTGAAAAAAATTCTGGACTCCAGTGTTGCCAGTTTATTAAGATGAAAATGGTCAAATGTCATTACGACGACCACTTGAAATGTTTTGGTAAAATATTTTGATTAAAAATATTTTTCCTTCTACTTTTCATATTTTTGAATGGAAAGTCCAAAAAATTGTATGAACGAAGAAAAGAAAAACCAAACATGGCAACACTATCGGTCAAGTTACATAACCGCCCCATACAAAGCAACCCCCTCAAGTGTTGCCAACCTACTATTTTTTTCCTTCAAAAATGCAATTTTTCGTACATTTCACAAAATGGCCGCCACGGTGTCCGCCATCTTGTCGAAAAAATAAATACCCCCAAAATATCAAAGTTGAGAACACTTTCAAGGGAAAACAAAAAGAATATTGGAAAAAAGTTGAAAAACCACCCCGATGCGACCCCACAAAGTCACCTCTAAAATTTCAAAACTTTAAAGAAAAATATCTCAGCGGCCATCTTGTTTTTTAATTTTTTTCTAATTTCATCGTATTAGTCGTCCCAATAATATTCGAAAATGACACCAATATTGGGTAGGTGCTCATATAAATAAAAAAGTTGACAATCGCCGAGCGGCCGCCATCTTGAATTTTCGAACGGTCGGATTTTTCTCATAGTGACCATAAGTAGTCAAGCAACTTTTCCATACATCATTATAACACCCCACCAATACTTTCGGCTGGGCTACTCGAAATGTGAAAAAACGGGAAAAAAAATTCTAGCTCCCAGTGTTGCCAGTTAATTTAGATGAAAATGGTCAAATGTCATTACGACGACCACTTGAAATGTTTTGGTAAAATATTTTGATTAAAAATATTTTTCCTTCTAGTTTTCATATTTTTGAATGGAAAGTCCAAAAAATTGTATGAACGAAGAAAAGAAAAACCAAACATGGCAACACTATCGGTCAAGTTACACAACCGCCCCATACAAAGCAACCCCCTCAAGTGTTGCCAACCTACTATTTTTTTCCTTCAAAAATGCAATTTTTCGTACATTTCACAAAATGGCCGCCACGGTGTCCGCCATCTTGTCGAAAAAATAAATACCCCCAAAATATCAAAGTTGAGAACACTTTCAAGGGAAAACAAAAAGAATATTGGAAAAAAGTTGAAAAACCACCCCGATGCGACCCCACAAAGTCACCTCTAAAATTTCAAAACTTTAAAGAAAAATATCTCAGCGGCCATCTTGTTTTTTAATTTTTTTCTAATTTCATCGTATTAGTCGTCCCAATAATATTCGAAAATGACACCAATATTGGGTAGGTGCTCATATAAATAAAAAAGTTGACAATCGCCGAGCGGCCGCCATCTTGAATTTTCGAACGGTCGGATTTTTCTCATAGTGACCATAAGTAGTCAAGCAACTTTTCCATACATCATTATAACACCCCACCAATACTTTCGGCTGGGCTACTCGAAATGTGAAAAAACGGGAAAAAAAATTCTAGCTCCCAGTGTTGCCAGTTAATTTAGATGAAAATGGTCAAATGTCATTACGACGGCCACTAAAAATTTTTTGGTGAAATTTTTTGATTAAAAATGTTTCTCCTTCTACTTTTCATATTTTTGAATAGAAAGTTCACAAAAATGTATGAACGAAAAAAAAATCAACATACCCTGGCAACACTTCAGACCAAGTCCCACAACCGCCCCATACAAAGTGACCCCGTCAAATGTTGACAACCTAAAAAATTTTGCCTTCAAAAAATGCAATTTTTCGTACATTTTATAAAATGGCCGCCACGGGGTCCGCCATCTTGTCGAAAAAAAAAATATACCCCAAACGTCAAAATTGGGGATAGGTCCAAGGCAACAAAGAAAAAAAATCGCAAAAAAATTAAAAACCCAACGCAATCCGACCCCGCAAAGTAGCCTCGAAAATTGAAAAATTTTAAACTTAAATATCTCGGCGGCCATCTTGTTTTTTCAAATTTTTCCAAATTCATCGTAACACTTTTCTTAACATTAGTCGAAAACGACACCAATCTCGGGCAGCTGCATAATAAAAAAAAAAGTTGGTTATTTCACCTCGGCCGCCATCTTGGATTTTTGAAAAGTTGGAGTTTTCCCATAGATCCGGGAGTAAACCAAAAATTCCCCCATTCATAATATCTACCCTCCACCACTCCTTCTGGGAGATCAATTCGGGTTTTCGTAAAACGAAAAAAAAATTCCAGCAGTCAGTGTTGCCAGTCGACATCGACGAAAATAGTCAAATGTCATTATGACAACCACGACACGATTGCATGTGTGAATTTTTGATTAAAAATATTGCTCCTTCTACTTTTCATGTTTTTGAATAGAAAGTCCAAAAAAATATATGAACAAAGATAAAAAAAATGAAACCTGGCAACACTTTGGGTCGAGTTACACAACCGCCCGGAACAAAGGGACCCGCTCAAATGTTGCCAACCCGGAGAAAAATTCACCCAAAAAAAGTCATTTTTCGTACATTTTTCAAAATGGCCGCCACCGCGTCCGCCATCTTGTCAAAAAAATAAATATTCCCAAAATATCGAAATCGAGGATACTTTCAAGACAACGCAATAAAAATATCGCCAAAAAGTTGAAAAACCACCCCGATGCGACCCCGCAAAGTCACCTCAAAAATGGAAAAAATTCAAACCAAAATAACTCGGCGGCCATCTTGTTTTTTCAATTTTTTCTCATTTTTTCGTAATTCTTCTTACAATTTTAACAAAACCCCCGAAAAACATCTGGCAAAAAGCCATAAACAATAAAGTTGACAATCGCCGCGCGACCGCCATCTTGAAAATGGGAAATGTCAGATTTTTCCCATACTCATTGGAGGGCATGGAGAAAACCCGCCATAGACAAAAAAGTTGTATCTCGACTCTTTCTGGGAGAACAATTATGTCAGTCAGTCAGTGGTAAGTCTAGGATTATATGTATATTATAATAGTAATAGTATAGATTAGTATAGATATAGTTATATTTTGTACATATGTATGTTCGTGATTTTCTCCGTTACTACTTACACTACATAAATTGGAAAGAAATAGTTACTTAATTTCTATTGTTTTCTTCAAACCAAAGATGTTTAAAGCAGAATATTACGCAAACGGACCCCTGAATTGAAAAATGGTCTTTTGAAACCTATAATATTTTTGAAAGACCTTTTCAACGATACCCCACATTAAGGGGTAGACGAAGAAAAAATCATACGGAACGGACAGACGGACGGACGGAAGGACGGACGGCCGGACGGGCTAGCCGGCCGGTTGAAATAACGAACGGACTAGACATGATTCCGATTTGACTACAAAACCCTGAAAATTATAGAAAACTAAAAATAATACAATTGACTGTAACTAAAAATTCTCACGTGATCAAGACTGTTCAATGGCAATATAATTACGTTACTTCTACGAAATCTATTCCTTAGATGGCTAAAGCAAAAATTGACATAGGTCCGACGTCCAAGAGTGCTGCCGCACGACTGATTTGATTTCGCGCCTGTTCGTATCTTTATATGGTAAAGTAAATTCGTTTTAATAAATTATTTTTTGCAGTAAGATAAAAAAAAAATTACGTGTCATATTCGACAAAGACCATATTTTATTACTACATAAATTTTTGATGGGAAATACGCTTTATTGAATACAAAAATCGATGGTAAAGTCATGGCATAAACCATGAAAATTGGTAATGTTATTGAATTAATTTTGAAACGAATATTATAGTAATCGTATATCCCTTGTAATAAATGCAAAATATAATATATGAGTGTTCTCTAGACATTTTTTTTTACTCAATTTAATAAAACTTAATAAAGAAAATCAGTGTATGAAATTGACTCTGTCGTCCGTTTGCTGAAAAATAGTTATGCTAGATTGACAGTTACGCAGAAACAAATTAATATTTTCAAAATTCCGGTAAATGAAGATCCAAGATGAAGGATTGATCTATTTTATGAGTTCATTTGCCAGCATTAATATCTTTCTTATGATACTAATTTTTGACATCAAATTCTTCATTCCGCGCGTCTAACCGCGAAATGGCTCTTAAAATGCCTTCGTGTATTATTGTAGTGTGATTGGTGTAGTGAAACAAAAGATAAACGTGTGTGTGTTGTAGCTCTTTTCGGAACAGAGTTTTTGGTTGATTTGTAAGGGCATGACGTATCTATGGTTTTTTAAACGTCATTGGTGCTCATTTATTATAATATAATCGTCAGTTGTTTTAACCAGCTTGAAAATAAAGAGTTTCTCAATGGAGTTGTTTATTGTTTGTAATAGAAATAAAGATGAGTTTTGAACGAAACATGGTATGTCTTACGTTTGGCGTAAGTAAATAAATCATTAATACTATACGTATAAATGCGTATAGTATTAGTGTTAGTACATTTTAATATTGACATTTTCTGCCAAATTGTGGTGTGTTTAAGTGACGTTTATATGTATTTTAAGTTGTTTTTTTTTATGATTTCTCAATACTGTTGTTGCCTGTACTATTAGTTTGCACCTGTAAATTGAGGTGACACTAACCTTGAGTTTGTATATGTAATTGTATTTAAATGCATGTGTTCGTGTTTAATTTGTTGGTGCAATGAAATAAATAAATAAATAAAATAAATAAATAGTATTAATGATTTATTTTTCAAATTAATAAACATTAATATTGTAATGGCCGACTACTGATTTGATCCTTATCACATGCTGGAAAATCTTATGTCGAAAGAGGAGACTGAAATCGGCTCTGCGCTTCACCAAACTACGAATTTTCCAGAGCTTACCGGATGGATTATATTACCAGTATTATTTTCTAAGTTAATAAATTATTCTAATTCTGGGAAAACTTTCAACAATACAATGAAACAAATGAAAAATTAGTCAATGTCTAATTAAAATAAATAAAAACTTTCGAATTCTGGTGCTATTTGTAATCCCGAGGCGTTCGATGAAGCGAAACGACGGCTTACTTACCATAATAAAAGGCTTACTGCCCTCAGGGGTCCGTCCGTTTGAGTAAGAAATATAAATAACCTCAAAGAGAAATGCTTTAAAGTATAATAAGTCTCAAAACAGGTCTTTGTTGAGCACAAAGATAACTAAATTATAAAGAGGTTCCGCTCTCAGTAAACATGTCGAGCAAATGTATGTTTCTCTAATTATGACTATTATAATTTTTTCCACGGACCTCTTCTTTGCGGACTTTGTATTTTTTAAACGACTTCAAAAAAGGAGGAGGTTCTCAATTCAACTGTATTTTTTATGTGTGTTACCTCATAACTTTTTACTGGGTGTACCGATAATATTATATATTAAAAAGAGGCAGATATGTCATAAGCGCGCGCGTTGTGTGACTCAAAAAGCTCCCAATTGGGAACTCTTATTCAGGTGAAGAAAGAGACAGCGATGTAGTTTTGACGCGAGAGCGATAAAGACGTGCGATAAAGCAATAAAGCGTGCCTTGCGGACATCGGAACAGATTTTTCGGTTGATTTGTAAGGGCATAACGTATCTATATTTATTTAAAAATCATTGGGGTGTACCGTGTATTTTGATGATTCTTTTTATATCTGAAAGCTGGTGCTTGTCATGTGGTCCCTTTTTAATTTGATCGAGATTTGATTAGTAGTTTTACAGTCATCCGCAATTTTGAAACAGTTATTTTTTTAGAAGAATTATTTTCTTTATTTTTGTACTTTCGTGTCTGAGTCACAAAAAAGTACATGAGTACCTTCGGTCCAGTAGTTTCGGAGTGAATTGGCTGTGAACGGCGGTCGTCCAGCAGACGCACGAGTGATCCTTTAAGAGTTCCGTTTTTCGTTTTTCGTACGAAACCCTAAAAAAGCGTAAATCTATCGACATCTAAAAATCGTAAACAGGTACAACACTTACTCTTTTTACACTCCTGATTCTATTTTAGGAATAGGTTATAAATATAAGCCGGTTTTAATTACATTCATAGCTATTCCATTTTCTTTTTTAATAATACCTTATTGGGACTACTTTTATTGGTTTCGTATAAAAAGAACTACTAAGTATGTAAATTGGCTGTCTGTGACTAGTTGCATTTGTCTCTTTTTTTTTAGTTGTTGACAGTCTGTGGGGATTACGCGGTGTTGGCGGGAGCCGGGAAATTATCATTTTAAAATCTGTAGTTTATGGAGTAACCTATGTAATTTATAATTATTAACTGAAGGGAAAATTTTTATGAATTTAAGAATAATAGAATAATGGATGCCTGTGAGTCTAAGTTGGAATAGTCAAAGTTAACATGGAGAAGAAATGCAATAACCAAATATTTTATAAAATATGTGTAAAAAACATTGAAGTATAATGTCATAGAACTGACATCTCGAACAAAATGTGTGTCCCGCCCGGGAGGTACGATTTAGTCAATGCTTGTGGAATTTCTGTTTTAAGTATGTCTGATAAATGTGAAGACATGTAATTTTTTAATAATTTTTTTGAAATTGGATATGGCAACACTATTTCTGTAGAAGGGAAAGTCGGGGACGATATGACAAAATCACAAATATTATTATAAATACTAGGTACTGCAAATGTCATATAACAGTACCCGAATGACCGAGCTTTGGGCAGTTTAGTATTGCTTAACAATGCCATCTACTGAAGTAGTTTTAGTGTTGCTAATCGCCAATAGATGTCAGGATGAGTCTATTGTAGCAGTTTTTCAATGCCTGAAAACACGGATAAAACGACATTTTCTAAAAATGAATCCTAGCTAAATCGATTTATCATTCCCGAAACCCCCTGCATAATAACATGAAAATTTGTAATACATATGATATACAAGAATTTCTCGTTTAAAGCTATTAGATACATAAGTCGTTTTGCCCCGCCTAAGTATACTTTAGATAAAAGTGTTACCATATCCAATTTCATAAAGTTTATTAAAAATTATCTTACATACATCTTAACATTTATCTGACAAACTATTAAAGTTATTTTAATGTATAGTAGTTGTCGGCAACTTGAATAATTCTACACAACGAACTATAATACAAAATTGTCATTGGAGACTTACTTGATCCTTCGATACACCTGCTCATTTAATTTTTGTTTCATTCGGAAAAATTACTCCCATGTAATTTTCATTTTAATAAATATTTTAAAGAAGCTAAGGCACTGCCTTTTTTCTTTCTTCTCTCTCTTTTCTTGGTCAATGATGCCTTTAGCGTTGCGGACGCTGACAACATGGTGACGCATGTGCTAAATTATATAAAAAAAAACTATAAGTAGGTACATTTTAAAATTTAAAATAAATCAGACAATTTTTATTTTCTCTTACAACCATCTCGAACACGTCAACTGTATGAACACACACACACACACACACACACACACACACACACACACACACACACACACAACACACACACACACATACAACGAACAGAAACGTTATACTTAAACAACCCTCTTTAACGTCGAAGGTTAAAAATACAGGTACAAAATTAAATCATGATTTATTTCGATAACTATAAGTATATAACGTCACATCACTAGCAAAGCAACCCATCAAACGACATTGCTGCATTGTACCAGTACATTGTAGGGCTAGGATGGTGTTTTTGTCCCATCGTATGTAGGATACAGTGCCAGTAGTGTCGTGGGGTACTAAACCGGACTTGACGGCGGAAATCGAATATAGGCTTGTAACACTAATGCGTGTTATTTATAGATTTTATACGCGATGTATGTGTGTCGTACTTCTGTGTGAGTGATATGTCCCGTCCACACGTATTAAGTAGTAGTAATTAACTAAATTTTAACTTAATTTTAAGTAAATTAATACGTGTAAACGGACATTTTAGTAGTTAAGTAGTTAAGTAATTTAGTACACAAGTAAATAAGTAATTTAGAAAATTTTCTATTTTTCTGTTAACTAGGTGGGCAGGGCTTATCACTTAACACGTTTGGACGGGCACATAGGGATGTTGATACTAATTGTAAATTAATATAAAATAAAATATGTTTAAAGTATTAGTAGCAACGTTTAAAGACCTGAAAAATTATTCTTTTATCGAAATCAATCACAATAAATTAAATATAATTAATTTAAAATGTTAAAATTAGTACTCATTGACACGTGACCTCAAACGCCATTTTGAGAATATGACGTCATTGTTCGTATTTTAAAAGCAAATTCATCAAACTTTATTCAAACTAGTATTGAATATTGGTTAACTCTTTTAATTATACTAAGACAGATTTGAATACACTTTTCTAAGCCAAAACCGGTACATATTTGGTTTTTGTAAATTGACAAAAATATAAATCGATTTGAACAAATACTCGACCGTGGTTATATTGACTCAAGACATCGGTAGACATTACATTCAAACAATAACGCTATATTTATTTGTGTCAAGGCAAACGCACTGGATATATGCCTTTTTATTAATTCGTATCGATAGTTGTACGAAGTTGATATTATTATTAATGATTTTTCATAATCATATACATATTGTACTACTTATATTATAGCATGTACAATAAGGTACATATAAACTTAAAAATTAAAAAAAAAATATCGCCTGCTGTCATTCTGTACTACGAGTATGAGCATCCATGCATTCCATCAAGTTTGTCGTGCTACTTATTGAACACCCTGTATATCTAACAACCAAGAGAATCTATACTTAATATTCTAAAGAGGAAAGTATACATTTTTTGTTTTTTTTGTAATGGATACTTAAAAGCTACTGGATCAATTTCAAAAAATTCTTTCACCAATATAATGGTCTATTATTTCTAAGTAACATAGGCTATATTTTAACCAATAAAATACGGGATCTATACGAAAACCGAAGCAAAGCGAAGGCGGTTACTAGTATTTTTTATTTTATTTATTTATTTTATAATATATTAAAACTTGCACCAACAAAATGAACACCATTACATTTAAGAATATTTTCTGCACAAAAACATTATAACCAAGTGTCATTTAAATTATAGGTACAAACAGCATTATATAAGATAAAAACGATTTATCAGACTTTCATATCAGCCGGAAATGAACTTGAGACTGGCTAAGCGGAGACAACGTATCTTACTCACAAGTCACAAATCACTATCGGTCGTCAAAATCTTTCTCAACAGACGAACAAAAGGACTTTTCCGTCTACACCATTATTGTCACGCCATCATTAGTAATCTAAATGTTCCCATAGATTATATTCAGGTGGGTGAATTACAGATTCGTCATGGGAATTTATGGGATAATGTGACTTGAATTAAACATATAAAAATAAAAATTGCATGTGTAGAAATCGTCTTACAACTGAACGCTCTTTCACTAACTAGAGGAAAGGTTTGTTTGTTTGTTTGTTGAAGTGTATCTTCTTTAGAATCGTTGTGATTTCAAACCGGATGCAACGGAAAAAACGACAGGTAAGAGACACAAATACAAAAATGTATAGGAAAGAATGAGACAGAAATATACTCGGCAAGCATGTATATAATATAACTGCTAATTTCGTCGTTGAATCTAACTTCTCCGTAGCTCATTGGTCAGGACGTAGATACACAATACCTAATGCGCAGGTTCGCGTCTCTCAGTATTTCTTTTTTGTAGTTTTTTTTTTATACTGTTTTTAAACTTTCAAATGCTCTTTTAAATATTTTCAAAGAATTTATCAACAAAAAATAAGAATTTCATTTTCGTTGTTTAATATCTGTCGATCGACCGACCGATTGTTGTTTCTTAGTTAGTCGCTAGATGGCGCGCTACAGTAATTTTGTGTAAGACGGATGCTAGATGGCACTTAATAAATTTACGTGTTGTTGTCGAGGGGTTTTTTATATCTTGTTTAGTTTCACTTCTATCGTGTGTGAATCGCACACACACCTTTTTTTGTTTGTTTATTTGCTCTTTTCAAAATCGACTGAATCTACTCAAAACTGTAGCCAATTGGCAACAGTTCATTGCGCAAACACCGAGTTCGTGGTGTCGGTTCTACACGCTACTGATAGTTCAATAGTTTAGGGGCAAGCATGTGAGCAGGCCCCAGTGAAGTATGTCAATCAGATTGCATCAGATCACACGCCATGTCATTATCTTTGTTACCGAGCTTCTACCAATATGGGAACTGGGTAATATTGATTGATATCTTCAACGCTATGAGACATAGCTGTCATTAATTAATGCATAATTTATCTTAAGTGCGCTTAGCCGCTGACTTAGTGACGTCAGAGCCAGAGTTGGTGCATTGAATAATAATTCTAAAACTAACCTACCCATTGAAGTATAATGTCATAGAACCGACACTGCGAACACCATGTATGTCGCCAATGCATTGGGCATTGGCGCCACGTGGCTTCAATCTTTAATAAATTCGTTTAATTTTGAAAGGAGAACGAGGGCTCAATTTTGAAAATCGGGCGGGACTCATATTTTGTTCGAGATGTTTGTTCTATACGCTAGTAATAAATACATGAATGGACCTACCTACTTAAGTACCTATTATAGTATCTAATACCTTTAAACAAGCAATTCTTGTATATATTTTTTCTGAATCTCAGAAACGGCTCTGAAAAGTATGCAACGGGTTTCAGGGGAGAAAAATCGATCTAGCTAGGATTCATTTTTAGAAAATGTTGTTTTTATCCGTATTTTCAGGCAATGAAAAACTGCTACAATACTCTTCCTGACATCTATTGGCGAGTAGCAACACTAAAGCTACTTCAGTAGATGGCGTTGTTAAGCAACACTAAGCCGAGGAAAGCTTGGTCATCCGGGTAATAATTGTTACATTAGTAAAAAGTAAAAATCGAGTCGAAACCGGTTAAAGATTCCGAGATTACCTAGAGAGTAAACGCACCTGACAGAAAATTCTAAAAAATATTTTTGTTTTTGGATCTACGAGTATTTCGTTGTTCAAAATCCCCAAATTAGTAAAGTAATTGGTAGTAGTTTTTTTTAGAAAAGAATTAAGAACTTTACAGGAAATGAAATAAAATCGCTTTTACTCCTTAATGATAAGGTTACTGTAAACCAAACAGAATACTTTTCTTTATATTTCATTTATAGACTCAAGATGAATATCAGTTAATGAAAATAAAGGTTGCGAGCGACAGGAGATAAATTAAATAAAGCTTACGAGACATTAGGGCTTCTTAAATCTGATTACGACGAGCGAAGACATAAAAATCTCGAGGTCCATGGATTTATTAGGGGTCCGTAGAATACCCCAACGATTTGTATCCAATGAAGAAAATATTTAAATTACTATCGCCCTACCCGCGGTTTTTCCCGCGTTTTCCGGAATGATAAGTATCCTATAATATATTATTCTAGATTATAGTCTACCTGTGTGTAGTGCCAGATTTTGTACGTTTCTAAAATAATAATTTTCAAAGTCAAAGTCCAAGTCAAAATATTTTATTCATATAGGTATCACTGATACACTTATGCACGTCATTTTTTGGCTTTTCGAAAGGTGCTTTGTCGTGGAGGAGAAGAAATTCCATTCATAGTAAGGAAGGCACTGAATTAGTCACTAAGAAAGTGCGTAAAAAAACAAGAATTACAAGTTTTACGGCACTTTTTTTAGCAAAATCATTTATAACATCATCTTCTGAAATCTGTCGCTCCTAGGCCGCGGCCTGTACGGCCTGTTGACTAATCCAGGACTGGTCTATCTGTGTGCTAAATTTCATGGAAATCCGTTCAGTAGTTTTTGTGTGAAAGACTAACAAACATCCATACAATCTCACAACTTTCACATTTACAATATTAGTAGGATACATTTTCTGTTCTGTTCTGTAAAGGATCCATCGAATTAATTTTTATTTATTTTTGGAACGAAGTTCCTTATCGCGCGTTGTGAAAGGGGGCTAGACGGAAAATTACGACACTTTTTCATTCTTACGAATGACGACACTTTTTTTGAAGTGATTCAGACAGGTTTACAGAGATGGCGCTGTACAACAAAACAATACTTAAGTCGAAAGGAACTTCGTTCCATCCGGGTGTCCCTTGACACCTCTCATGTTTTTTTCTTTCGATTAAAATATATTTTATAAAAAATAAGTAATGGTAGAACTTGTAATTGTAGCGATAATGCAACAAAATCTGTAATCCAACATTCTTTTCAATTTATTAATTAAGTTGTTAACTTTCTGTCAAAAAATAAAAAAAAAATGTATGAAATTTACGCAGGAAGCTGTCCATGCTAAAAATACACTCGGATCTGTTTTAGCAAACACCATAAGAAATATAGCTATTTACACGCTATTTATTTCAATTTATTGTCACCTGCCACATGTTCTCACCGTCACCCTGTGTTGACTGGTAGAGAATGCCAATAGGCATTAAGTTCGCCCTTTGTAAGCCTATTTTTAGGTTGTTGCAATAAAGATTAAATAAATAAATAGTTTCAACAAGTTTAAAGTTATTATACACGCTTTTATATAGAAAAAAAATTACTGTGCTGCTAACCATTAAGGAGTTGCCTTGTCTGGAGTCACAGATTTAAAAAAGAACCAGACGTCACCTTGTCTTATCTAGAGTGATGCCGCCCGCTTACCATGTGTGCGTAATTTTTAGTGCGGTCCGACGCGGTAATGACGGCGGATTAATAACAGCATGTTGTCAATGTGTGCGTGTGATACTTGTACGAATAGAGGAGTTGGTATTACTATGGGTGCTTCACTGAATTTGTTGCTGTTGCTAACAATTCGTCTGTTTCTTTTTGTAAGTCTGTGTCTGGAGCAAACCTGTGTACAGTACCAGGTCATTTTATCACAAAAATGCAGTATCATCAAAACTAAAGCAATATGTTTAATATCAACTCCATAGGATAAGAGGAAGTAGATCTAATTATGCTTGCCCACACAAACAGGGTAAGCTAAATACAACCGTTTAAAAAGATTAGCATTGTCTATACAACTACTTTGTTTTTGCAGCTCACACTTGACAGTTTTCTTTTTCTTTTTCCGCTGTATCGCAGGCAAAGGATTCTCATACATTCAGCCAGCATTGTCACAAACTTGTTAGCGGGAGATATGATCTCGAAAATTGCGAAATAAATTAACAAGCTCGCGAGCTTTGTTTTTAAACAGGGACCATTAAAAAATTCCTTATAAGTGGTTTTATTACGTTTTTTCTGGATACGGAATGTTGGTGCTGGATGTGGCTTGAAGTTTTACTCAGGGGGCGTCCGTAAGTGAGGTGTTATTAGAGATTTTTAGACCCCCCATCCCCCCTAGTGAGATGTTGTGAGATTTTTCTTAATCTCCTCCCACGTAATCTCACGTCATTTTTCGAAATATAATGTTTCTGTGTAGTGTCCACATTCGAAAGATTTTGGGCGAAAAAAAATCTAAATGTGTTTTAATTTTTTTTTCATTTTGTGCACTTTTTAGATGTGCAAGGACCTATCTGTGGCATTTCACTATTTAGATATAGCATATGTCTTAATTGATTTAACACAATTTTCACTGAATTTGCCGAGACCCGTCATCTCCGCAACGTAAGATTAGATGAGATTCGGTTCGAACCCCTCCCCCTAAACACCTCACGTAAATAATGGACACCCCCTTAGGAAGTTGTTTTGAAGTTAGGTAGATATATAAAATGTTGATTTTTATGTATTAATTAATTATTTTTTTATGTAAAAAGGAAATCATGTTGAAATCGTTTATGAAAGTAATCTAAAAACAATGAAATCAATTTACTTAAAATTGACAGTAAAATAAATTAAGTGATAGAATACGCAGCGGGTGTAAAATTCTTCCTAGGTAGGTACTATTGGATGTAATTATCAAATAAGATAAATTAATAAATAGAACGCCTTTTCCTGAAATACGTTTTCATTGAGATAGGAGAAAATAAGTACTGCTTAATAGTAAACTTACATTTTCCTAAGTTTAGAGACAAAAAAGTTACAACAATTAGCATTTATTTTTACTCACAACACACACTGCTATTTGACAAATTGTTTTTTTTTTAATTACTTTTTTAGCAGTCCTTTATTAAAATATGCAAACAAATTATTATTTGAGAGGAAGTGCGACGCTTGTCATTTCCAGTACACTATTATGTATCCGTGTATGCGTTGTGTTAATTACACGTACTCTCTTTCCCAGAAAGGTCTGCCTGTAGCTTCAAAGTAAACGCATTGTTTGCTCTACGTAAGCCTTGCTAATGTTTGGTATAATTATTATAATCTTTTTGATATTGTATTTCTAGTGATTATCATCAAAGTAAATTCAAATAGTATTGTCAGTGGTAGTCTAGTAGTTTGGTCATAGTTCTCTCGATATAGGGTTATATACAATATAATTTTTGAAGCTTAAGTAACAGTGGATTTTTTAAAAATAAGAACAACTGATGAGTGGAAAGTAATGAGATGAGGAGGGATAGAGAAATATTATTACTAGCGTATAGAACCGACACCGCGAACACTATGTATGCCCCAATGCATTGGCGCCACGTGGCTTCAATGTTCAATGAATTTGTTCCATTTTGAAAGGAGAACGGGGGCTCAATTTTGAAAATAGAACCTCCCGGCGGGACACACATTTTGTTCGAGATGTCTGTTCCATGATATTATACTTCAATGGTTTGGAGAGCCATAGTTGTTTGTTTTTTTGGAACTTAAGACACGCGACGATGACAATTTATCATCTAAAAAAGTATGTCATTGTCAATTTTTAACGTTATTTTCTGAACAAGTTATTGATTTTCCGGTTTGTTTATTATTAAATAATGAATGACATCACCTACAAATACAATTCAAATGCCGAGGTTATTATCTAATTTTAGATATTATTGGCAGTATGTGTTTGTGACGCTAGTGCATTGAAGTATTATTACTAGCGTATAGAACCGACACCGCGAACACTATGTATGTCCCAATCAATTGGTGCCAATAGGCTTCAATCTTCAATGGATTCGTTCCATTTTGAAAGGAGAACGGGGGCTCAATTTTGAAAATGGAACCTCCCGGCGGGACACACATTTTGTTAGAGATGTCTGTTCTAGTGTCAAATATTGATGAAGTTGGTGTTTGTCTTGTCTGTTTGTTTTCATTTGTTCAGTTGGATTTTTGTTGGAATACTACATTGAAGTACTATTACTTCGTATAGAACAGACACCCCGAACATTGAGTCGGCCGAGTCGGGTGAATGCATTGCGGCCAGGGTGGCTCACTTCATTCACTCACTCGCTTGTCACTCACCTGCGCTCATTGCGGCCGCATGCCAAAATTGTTTAGTAACAAACTGAAAAAATGCCGTCTTGCGTGATGAGAACCTGTCACAATTGCACGTAAAAAAATACAAAAAAGAAAATGGTATTACTTAACATCAGTAAGAAAACAAAATATTAACTTAAATCAACTAAAACGAATTTATTTCAATTATTGTGGAATGTTCCCGCCATTTTTGAATGAAATGCAAATAAATTGACTTGAATCATTTCAAGTCAGTTCAGTCAGTCAATTGAATTGAATTGAAAAAATCATGAGGTGGGCTTACAAACTTGGCAAGCCGTAAGCGTGTTAATGGACAAATAAATAAGCCCGATAAGAATGATTATAGTACCTACTCTTTGGTAAATAATAAATTATGTGTATTACATTACTCAGTGAATTCAATTAAACATTAAATCAAACATTTGGAAGAGCTAAAGATTTAGAGTTGTTGACTGTTTGTCGTGGTTCGGCAAGTGTCTTATACAAAGTTAGTCTATGCAAAGAAAAGCAAGCAAAGCAACAACCCATAATTGTCCCACTGCTGGGCTCGGGGTCTCCTCTCACAATGTAAGGGGTACAGGCCATAGTCTACCACGCTGGCCAAGTGCGGATTGGTAGACTTCACACACCTTTGAGAACATTATGGAGAACTCTCAGGTGTGCAGGTTTCCTCACGATGTTTTCCTTCACCGAAACAAGTGATAATTAACTTGTAATGCGCACATAATATTTGAAAATTAGAGGTGCGTGCCAGGATTTGAACCCGGGCCCCCGCGCTCGGGAGACCAACGTTCTACGGTTCTAACCACTAGGCCATCACTGCTGTACTCTATGGCAAGTGTGTAAATCGCCTTCTAGAGTTTGAAAAAAGAACGGGTCACCGCGGTTTCGGGACACACATTTTGTTCGAGATGTCTGTTCTATGTCATTATACTTCAATCATACTACAATAATTTCATAGATTTCATACTACATTTTGCTATGTACTGTTATCAATTATTTTACATCTCGCATATAGGTTATGAACATAATATTACGATGAGAGAGGACTTGACACTAAAATGTTCTCAAACTTTTTTTAATGATCATGAATTTCGACCACTATGCGAATAGGTAACTGAAAATATCTGTTGTCAATACGCCACGTCCAACGATCATAATTATAAATCAACTAAAAGTACCTATCACCCAGAACCTCCAAAACTTACTATAGAAGATTCCCATCAATAATAAAACTTCAACAATCATCGTTATGCTGCAAATTTTATCTCTAAACACCTTTTCTCGATAACAATAAAAATGTAAAAAAGGAACGGCAAGCTAGCGCGGGAAAAAATTAATGTCGCCATTTTGGAAAAAAAGCGAACAGTGCGAACACGCGGGAACGCGTTCTATATTTAAACCTGTGTCGTGTCAATTTTACTTTTTTTAACCGCATCCGTTTACAAGGTTCACATCGATATTTTATATCGATTTTATTGCGATACGTGTAGTAGTAACGTTTATTCTGTGGTAGTAACATTTTATGTGGTACCCGGTTTTGTTCAGGTCATTTATGGTTTTTACAGATCGTAAAATAAATCGAGTGGAGACTGCTATAAATCTTTTTTGTCATATTGCGTGTTACGTGTGCGATAAACGCATTAGTACGTAGAGTTAATAAAACTTAAATATGTGATATGACAATTTATTAAATAAATCTATACCATACCTACTAGTGCTCGTCCGCAGCTATGCCCGTATTTTCCGGGATACTGTGTACCATATGTTATTCCTTACCTACCTATACCCAATGATATTATATATTAAAAAGAGGCAGATATGTCATAAGCGCGCGCGTTGTGTGACTCAAAAAGTTCCCAATTGGGAACTCTTATTCAGGTGAAGAAAGAGATAGCGATGTAGTTTTGTCGCGTGAGCGATAAAGACGTGCGATAAAGCAATAAAGCGTGCCTTGTGGACATCGGAACAGATTTTTCGGTTGATTTGTAAGGGCATAACGTATCTATATTCATTTAAACATCATTGCCTATACCTATGCTAAAATTTATGAGATTTTCAGTAGTTTTTGCGTATAAGATCAATGATATTATAAGTAAAAGAGGTTAACAAATATACATGTACGTCCTCTTAATAAAACTTTCATATTCATAGTATCAGCAGGACGAGATAGCTCTTCATTTCATTTGCCGTTGATTAAAAAATACATATATCTAGGTAGGTACCTACTCTACAAGTCTACAAGACAAATTATTAAGTACTCTGTGGTGTGGTGTAATTTGCCACAGAGCATATCTTACTTATCTGTCAAACTTGAAGTATGTTAACAAATATGTCAACTTGACAAGAGCCTTTAGTTTTCTTAAATTGATTACAGAGCGCGTGCATTTTTATTTACGAACAAGTTTTTCTATATAGTTGCGGGTAATGTGTTTGTCAAAGATGTTTAAATAAATATAGATACGTTATGCCCTTACAAATCAACCGAAAAATCTGTTCCGATGTCCGCAAGGCACGCTTTATTACTTTATCGCACGTCTTTATCGCTCTTGCGTCAAAACTACATCGCTGTCTCTTTCTTCACCTGAATAAGAGTTCCCAATTGGGAACTTTTTGAGTCATCACAACGCGCGCGCTTATGACATATCTACCTCTTTTTAATAAATAATATCATTGGTGTTTGTTATCTGTAGACGCTAAATAAAGAAATGGAGGGAAAATAAATGGGTAGGTAATTTACAATCAAATAGAATTGTTTTACCATCGAAGGGTTCTTGTACTGTTTATACCTAGGTGTATAAGTATTTTAAGTAACCGTTTATTATGATCATGTTCCTACTAATAAAATTTAATTGAAAGGGAGACGTCTTTAGCGTCTTTATTATTATTTAATGGCTATCGCCCACGACTGTTCACGTGCGTATTTTTTTTATTTCAAACTTTCAATCTCTATTTAATCCTTTTATGGGTGGAATTTCCAGAAATCCAGCCTCCGTTTCCGAAAGGATATAGGTGTAAGAATTTCAGCTTTCTAACTCTAGGCGTTGATTACACTGAATTAATATACTAAACGTACTTACTTACAGTCAAGGCTGGATTTCTTTAAAAAGCCAAAATTTTGACTTATTGAAAAAATATTATCAATAAGTCAAAACTTTGGCTTTTTAACTCCCGACATAAAAAGATGTGTGTTTAAGTTTGACGTATCTGTGTATCTGTGATATGTCTGTTGTCCGCATAAAAACACACATTATCATTATTAAGAAGTAAAAACACTGAAGTATTGTTACTAGCGTAAAAATGATTTTTTACCCACAATTTTATTGTTTAAAGTTACTAACCGAACTTAATAAATGTTCCTAAATTAATAATAATGTATCTCTTATCTATGGTAAGAAAGGAATAGTGTCCTGTGCAATGATGTTTAAATAAATATAGATACGTTATGCCCTTACAAATCAACCGAAAAATGTGTTCCGATGTCCGCAAGGCACGCTTTATTGCTTTATCGCACGTCTTTATCACTCTCGCGTCAAAACTACATCGCTATCTCTTTCTTCACCTGAATAAGAGTTCCCAATTGGGAACTTTTTGAGTCACACATCTTATGACATATCGGCCTTTTTTAATATATAATATCATTGGTCCTATATCTATGACTTTTTAGCCATGCGGTCAATAGCCACTAATAGCCACTAATAGTAATTATTATTACCTATCTATTTTTTTTCGCGCCAAGAAGAATCACGCTTCGAAAAAGAAAAATGTATTTCTTAAGTACCCTACCTACAAGATACGTTTTGTCGTAGGCGGGGACCACCTACGTATAAAAATTAAAGACGGTAATTTTTTAAATCATAAACACTCGATTATAACCTGTATTACGTTCAAATATGGTCCAACAAATAATTTACCAACAGCATTTAAGTTGCTATTTAATCTGTGGACGCGTTAAGAAATTAAATCTCCTTGCAATATACACTTTACGCGTATGCTAATAAAGTCTTCACATTAGCGGATAAAGCAACTCAGCATACAATTATTGCGTATAACATTATTAAAAATATACTTTGTTACAATAACAATAAGGTCGAAACAAGATTTCAAGTGAGTGGGCGATCAATGTAACTTAGTACATAAATGTTTTTATTGCTGGTATTGCAAAATGGAGGTTAAGACTTTGAGATAAGGTTGACGTATGTTAGCGATACTAATTTAGTGATGTGAGGCTGTGGCACGTGGGAGCTGTTTCATTAGGCGAGTTTTGGAAGGTCATACGATTGAACGGTATTTTTCCCGGATTAAAATTATTTAAACTTTAAAGAGGCTTTACAATAATCAAGGTTTCCTGTGCAACGAAGTCTTTTACTCCGGTACCCCGGGTCTGTGCGTTAAAGGTCGTTAAAAAGCTTTCCGTGAAGGTAAGTAATCGAATTATCAATACAACCTTTGTTGCTTCCAGTGCACTTTGATTAACAAAAGCAGTTTTTTACTCCAGATCTGTCCGTTAGAGGTTGCTAAAGAGACATTGTAACTATGAGTTTATGATCTCTTACTTTAGTGTTGCTATCTATTGTAGAAAATTAATAGTAATGGGTAAGTGTCGATATTTCAATATCGACGCTTGATCCATTGGAAAAGTGAGCGGCGTAAAAACGTTTCGTCTAGGCGTGCAACAGAAGATCTTTATTTATGTACCTATGTTATTAAAATTGTGTTCGATTAGTGTTTGTACTTCTTATCTAATTAAAATAAAGTCCATAATAATGATTCGATTCCAGCTAAAATTAATAAAGATAAGTAGTATTCATCAAGCAAAATACGATCGATCAGCTTTGGATTAAGAAAAATGCATTGAGTTAACTTAGCCTTACGCCTAATAGTATCTAGCCGCTTAATTTTTTTATCGATTGCCATTACAGTATCGTTATTTATATCAAATATGCCAATTAGTCTATTTTTAAGACTGCAACAGGTGTGGGTCACTTTATTAAGCAGATCTATTTCTATTCTGTTTTATCCAGCAGTGCATTACCTTTGGTGTTATTGTTCAAGAACAACTAACCAGCAAGTTCGAGTAACTACTTGTCGGCTATTTAAAGAACTATTCTTTACTTCGTAGAAATAACGCATGTTAATATTTCAATGTTATTCTATACACTTCCCATACCACGCATAGCATATGGCGTGCATAAACAAAATATCGTGCACACGCATATGCAAATGTGAACTGCACTTTACAGCACCTGCTTAGAAAATTTAATTTGCTTTTTAAACGCTTTTATTTAGCTTCACTTCGGAGCATCAACGCATCAAATCTTCAATATTATGATCAAAATGCTACTCTATTTACACGGCAATAAGGTTATTAATCGCTTTTATATTTAGCTTCACTTCGGAGGATCAAAGGATCAAATCTTGTAACGTTAATTTGAATGACTTCCCTTTAATGAAAATTGATGAAATTTGGCAGACATGTGTATTTCCGATGACAATACACGAAAATCATATTTTAAACTAATTTTCATTGTTTATTTGTTGTTAAATTAAAAAAAACGATTTTCAGACTTTAGACGCATAATTCTCTATGTTCTATTTTACGTAGAGACTTGAAATTTTCACAACTTGTAGCTAATTTTATAAACTAAACATTGAAATAAAAGCGTTTTAAAAAAAAATTTTTTTTGGATTCAACTTATTATTACAATGCATTGAAATCAATATATTAAAAAGAGGCAGATATGTCATAAACGCGCGTTGTGTGACTCAAAAAGTTCCCAATTGGGAACTCTTATTCAGGTGAAGAAAGAGATAGCGATGTAGTTTTAACGCGAGAGCGATATAGACGTGCGATTAAGCAATAAAGCGTGCCTTGCGGACATCGGAACAGAGTTTTCGGTTGATTTGTATACATAACGCATGATGATAACGTATCTATATTTATTTAAACATCATTGATTGAAATCATAAGCGCCGCTACGCGTGCTATTTTGAAGTTATGCCTACATAATAATTATTGGACGATTAATAATTATATGTAACTATTACGCAAAACTACTGACCAGTTTTTCATAAAATTTAGCACACATGTAGACCATAATCTAGAATAACATACAGGGTACCATTGAAATATTATTACTAGCGTATAGAACCGACAACGCGAACACGATATATGTCCCAATGAATTGGCGCCAATGGGCTTCAATCTTCAATGGATTCGTTCCATTTTGAAAGGAGAACGGGGGCTCAATTTTGAAAATGGAACCTCCCGGCGCAACACATTTTGTTCGAGATGTCTGTTCTATGACATTATACTTCAATGCAGGGTTCTTATTATCCTGGAAAACGCGGACTAAGCCGTTGGCTAGTTGTCTTTAATCCTGGACAATAACTTATCTAACATCATTACATGTGACGACGAGTGCGGCGCAATAGTTTCCATGCCGGATAGCCTTGCCAAGTGTCCTGGATTCAAAATTCAACGTGGCGGAATTTTGACAGTGTTGCCAAGTTAGCCACTTTTTGGCTAGATCTGGCAACAAATTTAGCCACAATTTTAGCAACTCATGACTTGACAAGCTAATAATTACTTGATATTAGCTAATAATTACTTGTTATTAGCTTGTCAAGTTGTGAGTTGCTAAAATTGTGGCTAAATATGAAGCCAGATCTAGCGAAAAAGTGGCTAACTTGGCAACATTAATTTTGAATTATGAGGTTTAATCTGTTCTCGGTCTGAGCTGATGTTCTTGTCTTTGTGTAATGTCCATGGCAGCTTTGTCACAGGGAATCCTAGTGTGTATATGTAGCATTCAAAAATGTGTCGGCTATTTTCATAAAAAATAGCAAACATTCAAAACTATGTCAGTGACGAATCCTTGTGCGAATTTCGCCATTCACAACACTTTCTTCATGAATAAATTATATGCAAATAAACAATGTAGCTCTCATTTATCAACAAAAGAGCTGAAGAGCTGAAGAGCTGACCTAATTCGTTGAATACCCAAACAAAATGTCTTTGTAACCGACATTGAATGGACCGAATGATAGCATCTCGATTCAATGGTTAGTGTGAAATCTATTGTTTGATTGTAAACAAAAGATCGTTGCGACAGTTTAGTTCGAAAGCGACGCGATGCAGATGCGATGCGATCAGGTTGTAATGTATTAGATAACTAGCTGTGCCCCGCGGTTTCAGACGTGTTAATTTGTGGAAAAAACTAACTATAATACTAAAATATATGATGTTATATAGCCTATAGCAATATCGATAAATGGAGTACCAAACACAAAAAGAATTTTTCAATCCGAACCCGTAGTTCCTGAGATTAGAGCGTTCAACCAAACAAACAAACTCATATTATAGATATGGATCGCGCTTGGTGTGAAGCTTGCGGCCGGTTCACGTATAGTATATTTCACATAAGTTTGCATTTCACTGTTATGTTGGTAGCATTGAAGTATGTGCTTCCTAATTAATAATGTTGTCAACAGTGAAATGTTTTATATTATCTCGTAATGGGTATACATTATTATTACCTTTGATAAACGTGACAACTGCGCTATTATTATCTCCCTAGTTATTTATCATTATGTTTTTGAAATATTAAAAACGATTGTCAACATATTAGCGAAGTGCTTTATGTGAAACATACTATAAATTTCAACTTTTCAAGTAATCGCATCGTTTCACCCTCCCGTTCATTAACCATTGTACTTGTGTCACGGGTGGACATATAAAACATTAACACATCATAGAAACTAACATAAAAAATATTAACCACAAAAAAAAACACAAATTATTGGCCCCTGCTACGCATCTAGGCAGTGCCGGATTTATATTTTTTATAAGAGTAGGCCAATTAATTTTCGCCGCCCCATGTGCCTTTCTAAAATAATGATTTTCCATTCATGGTAAGGAAGGCACTGATTTAGTCACTAAGAAAGTGCGTAAACAAACAAGAATTACAATTTTTTCGACACTTTTTAAAAGCAAAATCATCTATTATATATCATCTTTTGAAATCTGCCGCCCATAGGCCGCGGCCTATACGGCCTATTGACAAATCCAGGACTGCATCTAGGTCACCCATTTCAACTCCAGAACGTACCGAAAGTTACTGAAATCCCTAAAGAACTACTAAAACATCAATAAAAACCCACCTGCAATCGGTCATAATATATCTAGTCGTATGCAGATGAATCTAGTTCAGTCCAGCTTAATCCAGATTACCGTGAAACCTACTTACGTTATCCGTATAAGGACGCAGTAGGTCACACTGGCCGGGTTATGTGCTAATGTGCGATACTGTAGGAAGTTTATCAGGAACTGGTTGTGGTTACGGTAGGGGCTGATGGCTAGGAGCCGGAGCTTTTCGTTGAGCTAGTTTTTATTGAGCTATTCGTTAGTAGGTCTTTTGAATTAGGTCTATGTAGTTGACATGCCTAGTTGCAGAGAGAGGGTTGGTGATTGGATGAATAAAACTTGTTGAAAAATATTTGTTTAGTTGAATCCATAATTCGACGAACCATTTTGACAACTCAAATGCAAAAATGTTGCCAGCACATAGACATTGCTGTTCTTATTGATATTATAAAAAAGTTATGTACATCACACAATAATCAAGCACAATTTTAACAACGTAACTAATGGTTTTCCATTGCATTCCTAGAGAAAACGTTTTTTCGTCGCTCACTTTCTTGGTGGATCAAACGTCGATACTGAATTATCGACATTTACCCTCACTATTAATTTTCTGCAATAGGTTGTCAAAGTGTTTCGAATTATGGATTCGACTAAAGTCTATACTCATTATTTTTTCTCAATTTAGTTGTAATTTTTATTTAGTTATAGTTTATTGTTAAACGTAAGTACTTTTATTTTATCAACCGATGCATTACCGGCAAAAGAGTAGCTTTTTTCGAAACAGATTTTTTGGTTGATTTGTAAAGGCATAACGTATCTATATATTTAAATATCATTGCTAATATCGAATTAATTAATCAATAAAAAAAATTCGTTTTGAAACCACTGTATACGGGCGAAGCCGTGGCAAAAGCTGGTTGATAATATTTTTTTTCTTTTATTTTAATTTAATTTCATTGTTGAAAAATTTACTCGTTATAATCATTGTTGAAAAACATTTTTGTATAAGAGAATCCGCAATTACCCTAGTTGTAGCCTGAGGGCCGATGATGTTTTTGTTAAAAAATCTTTTTATTGGCCTATCAACAGCTTTATACTTGTGGATGATTTAGCGAAGTTTTTGTAATAAAAACATTCTTAGACCTTTTGTATAGCGGTGTTTTTTATGCCTTGAGTGGCAAACGAGCAGACGAGTCACCTGATGGTAAGTGATCATCGCCGCCCATGGACTTTAGTAACACCGGGGGCGCCACCAATGCGTTCCCGGCCTCGAAGAAAACAATAGACCCGCTTCTTGAAGGACCCCATGTCATAGTTTGGAGGGAACACCCATGCAGGAAGTTTGTTCCATAGTTTACACATGCGAGATAGAAAACTACACGAGAACCGAACTGTGGACGAACACCAGGTATCCAGGTGGTGTTGACGGAACCTGGTACACCGCGAAGTGCGGTTTTCAACTCACAAAATATAAAAAAAATTGAATGGCGTGGAAAAGCATAAAAATTTATTGACAAATATTTTTTAACAAAAAAATTAAAGTTAGTCGTCAAGTCAAACTGCAAACTTGACAAGTACTTGGCTATCATGTCTAGCAAACTATTACAAAGTTGGTTCATGTTATGCAAACTGTACAACAAATACGGCATCTCATCTAACTAAGGAGTTGTCCGACTTTCGCGGAAAAAACATTTGAGTCACTAGACCTAATCTCGTGAGAAAACTGTCTACACTGCCATGTATGATTTTATCAGTCTGTAGCCTAATAGGGATGTTGACTAATTTTAGTATTCAATTTTATTTTATAGATAGAACCTCAATATTCACGAAAAAAATATTATAAAAATAATAATCTTCAATTTAAAAATAAAAATTGATAAATAAAAATCACTATCAAATTTCCCACCAAAAGCGTCACGTGACGTCATTAAACGATATTCAATACTATCTGTCTGCTAAGTTTGTTGAATTTCCATATAAAATTGTTCCAATGACGTCATATTCTCAAAATGGCGTTTGAGGTCACGTGACAGTGAGTACAATTTTTAACATTTTAAATTAATGATATTTAATTTATTGTGATTGATTTCAATAAAAGAATCATATTTTAGGCCTTTAAATGTTACCGCTAATATTTTAGACATAAATTTATATTAATTTATAAAATATAGTGTCAACATCCCTATTGGTAGTGACCCTGCATGCGAAGTGAGGGGTCCCGGGTTTGATTCCTGGCCGGGTCAGATATTTATGTTATAAATGTTATAATGTTATAAAATAAAATGTTATAAATCAAGGAACAATGTGATTCAATATTTTGTCATGAATCATGAATCGGTTACCGTTAACCAGGTCATTGCCATCCGTGGTTTTTGTGCCACTCCGTATAAGGATAGGGATGGGTGGTCGTGCGATTGCGTGTGACTCTGTGAGTGGAGGCGGCCCGCATTAAAGGTGTTTGACTTCAATTATTCACTAATTAACCAGTGGATTCGTGTCCACTCATTTCGTTTAATATACAAACGAATAAAAAACATTATTATCAACAGTATCTGTGGTTGAACTGAAATAAAAATCATATCTGAGCTAGTTTTCTTTGTTTATCAGTTAGAGACATATTCACACAGAATAATTAGTACTCCATAAGTCTACCATTATACACACACAGACACACCCAGCCTGAGCAACGCACACATAGAGACTGTACACGGACATGAAAATAAGGCCTACTGTCTACGGCCCATTTGACAATTGCATACAAGTTGCATAATGAAACAGGCAATAGGCAAACGCATCGATGCCGCTCCGTGGACAGATCTCGTACTTTTACTGCAAGATGCAAGTAAGTGACAATTGACGATAGGTTGGACGTGCGTCCACGTGGACATAAGGGCTAAAAGTGATCTGCCAGTTCGACTGGTCCAAATCGATCCTATTTTTTGTTATACTTCTGATGTGTCTCTATTTTGTGGCCTTAGGGAAGTCAGAGTTAAATGATACAATTTCAGGAAATAAATGTTAAACGAAGGACAAAATCTCCAAAACAATGACTCATTTCTTGACATCTGGTAGTCAATACTTAAGCTGTCTTCCTTCTAAGGTCGATTCGCTACTTATGGGATACTCTAAAAATGTGTGAGCGAAAAAAGAAAAATCGTCTGAGTTTATGTCAATTGAGTTCCAATGCCTGGTGGAATACAGAAACCTAAATTAAACAGGTATGCACTACTAATAATTGCAATTTAAACCAAAAATATTAATCTTACCTTTCCCAAACGCCATTTGCACAAAACTAAAACAAAATATTAACTGCAGCAGCGCCATTTTGAATTTTTCACTGATCACAGACACTTGGAGTTATCTGGAACAAATAAAGAAACATTAAAAAATCACATTTTTGATCCTACCCCGATACACATCTTATCCCTGTACTATCTGTACATCTCCCTCAGTAGCGGTACAGCCATACAAGCCGAAAAGCTCAGCTTACTATCATTGCATTACCATCAATGATGTTTAAAAAAATATAGATACGTCATGCCCTTACAAATCAATCAAAAAACCTTTTTCGAAAAGAGCTACAACACACACACGTTTATCTTTTGTTTCACTACACCAATCACACTACAATAATACACGAAGGCATTTTAACGTTGTATGTCAAATCTCAAGCACTTCTGACAACAAAAGCGCGCATATCGTCTTGTATTGACAGAGCGACTACGAGCAGACAGGTCAATTGACCGCTCTTACGATCTTCATTTTCGGCGTGCTAGTCACATATCTACTACTTTTTTACTTATAATATCATTGTTTACTATCATTACTCTGCAGCTGTTACCACTCATATTGTTTGTTGGTAAATATTATACGTATGGAATGGAGTGTTCTGTGTTGTCGGGCCAGAGATCCCGAGATCCTGGGTACGACACAACTGGACTTGCCTTGTTCTGACGGCCTCTGCCACTGCTCCCCTGTACATCATACCCCATATGAGTGTGTTGTCCATGGCACCCACGACACAGAGAATTCTAGATCTCACCCTTATAATTCATTCAAAGAGTTTTTGTTCCATTATCCTATCCTTTTATCAAATCAAGTAGGTACATGAATGTTGATAAATACTTGCCGACTGGTTATCTATACTAATATTATAAAGAGGAAAGATTTGATTCTTTGTTTGCACTGAATAGGCTCCGAAACTACCAAACCGATTGGAAAAATTATTTCACTGTTTTGAAGCTACACTACCACCGGGTGACATAGGATAAATTATATACATATTTTTTGAAGGGAAACTTCTTTAGAATCGTTGTGATTTCAAACCAGATGCAACGGAAAAAACGACAGGTAAGAGACACAAATACAAAAAAATGTGTAGGATGAAGCCAGGAAAGAATGAGACAGAAATATTCGTCAGTTAAAATAAATAAAAACGACATCGCGACAGTAAAAATGCTAAGTTGTATTCATAGATGGCGCGAGGAACAAGGTAGAAGATTCAATTTATTGCTTTTTCATCTCATTATCTTGAAACCAAAATTTTGGAAAGTTTCACTTCTACCACGTGTGAATTGCACACATTTTAATTTTTTTACTATTTTTCCCGAAGCGAAGCGAGGGCGATTTCCTAGTCTATAATATTATAAAAGTAATCGTATTGAGTAAAAAATCCTTAAAATAAATAAAATAAATAAATAAATAAATAATAATAAAAAATCTAATTCTAATTTCAAATCGGTTTCTGAGGTAGCGAAAATTAAATATTTATAAAATGCAACCGCATTCAGAACGGTCGATTGCAATGAACTGACAACCTCCTTTTTTGAAGTAATTCAATACTTAATCCAATAAATTCCCATTAACTCTCCCATAAATCCTATGGAGCCGTAAATTAAAACCAAAACATGTAAAATCCATTATTACCAACATTAACTCTCTTCCGTGGTGTATTCAAGTAATTAATTTAGTTATTAAGTCGGGAATCGAATCGGTCACGGTCGGTGAGGCATCACCGAGCCATGATACGGTAACGATGTATACCGTTTGTACGTTTTTATGCTGTTTATCTGTAAGCAAATTGTTTACGATAAACAATGATATTATAAGTAAATAAGAGGTAGATATGTCACTAGCGCGCCGAAGATGAAGATCGTAAAAGCAGTCAATTGATCTCGTCTGCTCGTAGTCGCTCTGTCACTACAAGACGATAGGCAGTTTTGTTGTTGTCAGAAGTGCTTGACATTTGACATACAACGTTAAAATGCCTTCGTGTATTATTGTAGTGTGATTGGTGTAGTGAAACAAAAGATAAACGTGTGTGTGTTGTAGCTCTTTTCGGAACAGATTTTTGGTTGATTTGTAAGGGCATGACGTATCTATAGTTTTTAAATATCATTGACGATACATTGCCTATCTATCTGTTCCGTCTATGCTTTCTGATCTACCACTAAACTTGGGTAAGATCTATATAGCGCACTTTGACTTGGACTTTGCTCAGTAAGGCACAATGCTAAATGTCCTCCTCGCTAAGAATAGAACCCAGGACCCTTTATCCTAACCATTGTACCACATGGGTCGTCAAAATGATGAATGACGTACTTTGTTAGTGCGAAAAAATTAAAAATAATTTAAAACGGCTAAGGTTAAGGCACATAATTCATTATAGTGCGTTAAGGTTGATTTATGACCATTGTTTTATTACCTCCAAATATAAGAATAATGTAAAATTTGAACAAAAAAACCGACTTCAAATGAAGTACATCCTTTCCAGTAACAATAAAAAAAGAATCATCGAAATCAGTTGGCGTGATATTGAGTTATTCGTCCATTTGTCGCGCACATATTTAATGCAAAAAGACTTATATGCCTTTCTCATGGATGCCATTGTCAGATCTCGCTCAAATTTAAGTGGGACCACATGACAAGCACCAGCTTTCGATTAAAAAAGAGTCATCGAAATCGGTTCACTCAGTCCAAAGTTCTGAGGTAACAAACATTAAAAAACAAAAATACAGTTGGATTGAGAACCTCCTCCTTTTTTAAACGCTTTTATTTAGCTTCACTTCGGAGCATCAAAGCATCAAATCTTCAATATTATGATCAAAATGCTACTCTATTTACACGGCAATAAGGTTATTAAACGCTTTTATATTTAGCTTCACTTCGGAGGATCAAAGGATCAAATCTTGTAACGTTAATTTGAATGACTTCCCTTTAATGAAAATTGATGAAATTTGGCAGACATGTGTATTTCCGATGACAATACACGAAAATCATATTTTAAACTAATTTTCATTGTTTATTTGTTGTTAAATTAAAAAAAACGATTTTCAGACTTTAGACGCATAATTCTCTATGTTCTATTTTACGTAGAGACTTGAAATTTTCACAACTTGTAGCTAATTTTATAAACTAAACATTATTGAAAAAATAAAAGCGTTTAAAAAAAAAAAATTTTTTTAGGATTCAACTTATTTGAAGTTGGTTAATAAAAACAAAAGAAATACAAATGAATAAGTAATAGATTACAATGCACCTGAACATAATATTTACATTAATTCAATTCTTTTCCTTATGTACATTATCATTCATTTCTTGTGATGTCAGCTTTGTGCTGAAGATGTTATTTGTTTTAGTGGAACCAGAGTTCAAGGATAGAGTAATAAAAACCGTTGTATTTATATTACTTTAGAATACATCTAGCTTTTTATTAATCTGTATTATTAATGATCTTATACAGAATCGCTGTCTTATAATTAATATCAATAATATCATAATTTTTCTCCACGTTTTTGATACAGTTTTAAGCAGTTTTAAGAGTGACTTACGAGGATTATTTGGAAAAAAAAAGTTTTATGTGTGGGTACTAAGGTATAGGTTTTCTGAAGCTAAACGAGAGATTATTAGTACCTAAGAAGATAACTTTAAAAAGATGCAAAATGTTTAAGATGTGTGTAAAATTGGAATAATTATGAATGAAAAATTTAGAGTTAAAAAAATTTGGGATTTTATTATACATTTTGAGAGTGATGAGTGTAGAAAACGAAGTATTTATAATGAAAAATTTTCAGTAGTTTGAGAAAGTGATGTTTGTAGAATTCCAAAAATTTGGAATGAAAAATTTTGAGTTCGAAAAATTTGAGACTGTACATTTCGAGAAATTTGTGATGCGTGTAGTATTCGAAAATTTTGGGATGTAAATTTTTGAGTTGCTTGTAGAATTCAATAATTTTAAGATGTGTGTGAACTCGGGTTCAGTCCTATAAAATACCGACGATCAAACCGATAGACTCGGGAAACCTTACAGCATTTTCACATTACGATACAAATTATCATATCTGATACATGATACATTACGTCCTGTAGTTTGTTCGTCTTTTATCAGACGATAACACAAGCGTATTCAAATGTGGACAAGGTAGAATATTCAAATTCAAGTGAAATAAGTATTTTTATGGAAATAGCAAATGATATTTAAAAACTATAGATACGTCATGCCCTTACAAATCAACCAAAAAATCTGTTCCGAAAAGAGCTACAACACACACACGTTTATCTTTTGTTTCACTACACCAATCACACTACAATAATACACGAAGGCATTTTAACGTTGTATGTCAAATCTCAAGCACTTCTGACAACAACAAAACTGTGCCTATCTTCTTGTATCGACAGAGTCAGACCGACTACGAGCAGATGAGGTCAATTGACTGTTCTTACGATCTTCATCTTCGATGCGCTAGTGACATATCTACCTCTTTTTTACTTATAATATCATTGGAAATAGCCGGCAAATGAGCTGACGATCCACCTGATGGTAAGTTGCTATCGTCGCCCATATACCAGGACATCAGCAACAACAAAGGTATCTGATGCGTTGCTGGCCAAGATACAAAGAACATTAAATTTAAATAAGTTTCTTTCTTTTGGTTAAAACTCAGTCCGGGTCTCTTGAGGAGGATTAGAGTGTACTCCACGTTACTACAGTGGAGTTTTTTCTCTTTACTCTGTTTTATGATTCATTATCTAAATCTATAGCTATCCCACTGTTGGGCTCAGGTCTCCTCTTACGATTCACAGGAAGCTCAATACAAGTTTATCTTGGAAAACGCACTCTCAGTAGAAAAAAGTATAAGTCGTGTTACTTTGTTATTAATTTTAGTTATTAATATGATTGGAAAGAGGGACAAAAGCTGCATATTATGCTCAATTTTTTTCAAATTTTTATTATTAATCTTGACGGTTTTGTGCAAGAAATCGTAATGTAAATTCCTTTGACTACCAGTATTTTAACAGTTTTTTAGCTGTCTTGTTAAATTTAAATTTTCATCTTATGCCTTTTTTCCACTGAGGGTTCCAAAAGAAGTTTTTAACATTTTTATGCTGTCCTTGCATTTATCGAAGCTTTTTTATGATGGGAATGTTACGATATAATACTTTACAGTATCGAATTTATATTTAATTGAATACTTTGTGCAACTGATTAGAGGAATTTCATTTTTACACTTCTTGGGTAGGATATAAAATGCCATACATACATGGATTTAAGAAATGTATAAATAAATAAATTGTTTCCGAACGAAGGAAACAAACGAAGTGTGATGTGAGTGATGCATGACAGGACGAATAAAAGAGAAGATTGGTTGGGCAGGAAAAAAGAAAGATGGCGAATTGTAATTAAGCTGTGCGAGTCAGTTTAAAAGGTGTTAAGATTTTATGTAGAATTAAACGTGTAAAATTATTGTCTTGCAGTTTATTTCCATTCCTACGTACATTTAAACGAATTATTAGTAGGTATGTTTTCCAAATCACGTAGATTCTTCGATTTTGAAGAAGCATTGCCAATGTAGACATATATTTTTAAACGCTTTTATTTAGCTTCACTTCGGAGCATCAAAGCATCAAAGCATCAAATCTTGTAACGTTAATTTGAATGACTTCCCTTTAATGAAAATTGATGAAATTTGGCAGACATGTGTATTTCCGATGACAATACACGAAAATCATATTTTAAACTAATTTTCATTGTTTATTTGTTGTTAAATTAAAAAAAACGATTTTCAGACTTTAGACGCATAATTCTCTATGTTCTATTTTACGTAGAGACTTGAAATTTTCACAACTTGTAGCTAATTTTATAAACTAAACATTATTGAAATAAAAGCGTTTAAAAAAAAAAATTTTTTCATTTGACTTATTAATACTCAAAACAAGAAATCACCGTTCGTATTTTAGGGCAAGTAAGTAACATACGCGGTACCATGCAATAAAAGAATAATTTGAAACTGGTTTTTTTACCGCCCACTAAATGGCTTTGGCTTATTATACAAATGAAAGTAACAAGTTTGAACTTGAAAATTTATGACAAAATGGGTCTGAGCAGTAGTATGCTATTGAACTAGTGACACCATGACAATAAATACTGTTTTTTTATGGAAATAGCCGGCAAACGAGCTGACGATCCACCTGACGGTAAGTGGCTATCGTCGACCATGTACCAGGATATCAGCAACAACAAAGGTATTTGATGTGTTGCCGGCCAAGAGGAAAGAAAAACTCTTGTGTCTCAAGTCACATGGAGCAACTGACAGCAATATTTTGGTTACAGAATACCCATTTGTCAAGTAATAAACCTAAATTTTGTCTGTCTTGTCTGTTTTTTCATTGTTTCAGTTTGTCAGACTATTTTTTATACATTTATAAGATGAAAAAGGTATTTTGTATAAAAGAATTTGACTCGGATAACGATGTAAGCGAAAATTAAAATCCAATTTTTTTATTATTAATTTTTTTTATTAATTAAAAAAATGGATGGATGAAAAAAAATTGTTATCACCAATAGCCCCCAATTTGTTTGGAATAATACGCTGAAAATATTGGAAGGACGGAATTAGGTACCCACTACCCACACATCGCACTCTTAAAAAAGCATAAGTCTTACTTTGAATTCTAGTTCTTAATTATTATGATTGGAAAGAGGGACAAAAGCTTCATATGCTCAATTTTTTTAATTTTTATTATTAATCTTTACGATATTGTGCAAGAAATTGCAATGCAAATTCCTTAGTTAGACTTCTTACTGATATTTTAAGTTTTTTTTGCTATCCTGTAAAATTGCAATTTTCATCTTATGCCTTTTTTTCTACTCAGGCTACGACATGTTGAAAGGAATACCTGCTACTAATTTCCAAGAAAAATTAGAAAAAAATGTAAGTATGACTGGTTTTAAGGCTACAATTATAAAAAAATGTTAAAATTTTCAAAATTTTTTGCTTTTTTTAATGTTTTTGTTTTCGATGACAATATCTACTTGATATTTCTCTAGGTTATAAACAGTATTTATTTATCTATACTTCTATACTAATATATAAAGAGGAAAGATTTGATTGTTTGCATTGAATAGGCTCCGAAACTACTGAACCGATTTGAAAAATTCTTTCACTGTTGGGAAGCTACATTATCCCGGGGTGACATAGGCTTATATATTTTTTTTACTATTTTTCCCGAAGCGAAGCAAGGGCAATTTCCTAGTATTATAATAAATTTCTAAGAAAAATATAGGTACTTTTTGAATTAGTAGTTAGGTTACGTACTCATAGAAATAAATTTTGAACAATAATAAGTTAGTTTTATACAAATGTTTACATTGATTAAGTAATAGTACAGGTCAAGTTAAGTATGCAAATTCACGACCAAAACCCAACAACGGCATGTCACTTCTGACATTGACAGCAAGATCAATTTTATTGATCACACAACTAATTACGTCACTTATTCGATAACTTACCGTTTACAAACACATCGATTTACTCTCCAATACTAATCCTTGCTTCCTTGAAACTTTTCAAGTAGTTCTCTAGTTATAATTTGACAGCTGATTAAACAAGATGGCGTCCTATTGTATAAGGAAATGTGCAACGCGTGTGAGTCGCGAGCGAGCCGCGGTATGACTGCCTTTGTGTGAAGGCTGTACGATCGGTTAGGGCTCGGTTTGATGCGCACGCGCAAGTCAATTCAAGTTAGGATTAAGTTGAGATATCAAAAATTAAGTTACGATTAAGTTCAGATATCAACAATTGAAAAAAAGAAAAAAGCCCGGCGGCTTGCATTGATCCTAAGTGATCGACAAAATTAAATAATAGCGTTTGAATTGAGCGTTTCTATGCTTCGGAGGGCACGTAAAGCCATTGGTCCCGGTTGTTATCATAAGATAACAGTCGTTAAGCCATGTCGGAGGCCCTCGGGTGATTTGAAAACTTTCGACACTGGGTTTGGCCAATAACAGTGCTTCAGAACATTCCCCGTTATACAGACGGTAGAATACGCAGAGAGAGAGAGAGAGAGCTTACATCTTTCCTTAACTCAAGCGACTCTAGTCTATTTGTAAGCTTGGGATCGTCGACAAGACGAATGGCTCGCCGTCGAATTCGATTGAACGGATCCACTTGGCTAGCTCGGGCTCCGGCCCAAATCTGGGAGCAGTACTCCATGTGCGGCTGAATTTGCGCCTTATAGGGCATTAGCCTGTGCTTAGGCGAGAAGTACTGCTTAGCTCTGTTGAGCACTCCCAATTTTCTTTCAGCTAGTTTGGCCTTACTAACCAAGTGGCCATGAAACTAAACTTCTTTTACTAGAACACTAACGCTCAAAAAGCTATCGTTTAACTAATTTATTTTAGAATTACTATGAACAGGAATATTTACCAAAAAAATGCATTAAAATTCAATACAAGATGACATAATAGACTAAATTTAATTCCTTCCATTATGAAAGCACTCTTAGAATCTCAAGTAAAATTACGTGGAGAGCCTTCAAGGCTTTATGAACCTAATGAGTCTTATATTCCTTCAAATATGAACCTTATTCAGCATTATATTATGTCCTATTTCTACTGCCTTGGCTTCAAGCTTAACTCTTACTACATGAAACGTTGAACCCGCATTGAAACATTTACCTTAAATCCTACGTAATAAGATGTAATTTCTTCTGCCACAATCTCCAACTGACCATTTGCAATTTTGCAAGTCCAGACGCCAAATTTAAATTCCTTTTTTTTGGAACTAACAATTCGAATTTTAAATCGGTGACGTAACTTTTTTTTATGGTTCATCATTTTAAGTCGTGCAGGCAAAGGGTAGGCTATACAGCCAGTTGTCATAATGAAAATGATTAATTATAATCATCATGTTAAATCATTTAATTCTTTCTCCTCTTTTGTTTTATGGCCGGCAACGCATCGGTGATACTGAAGGCGCTACTGATGTCCAATTGCCAATGGGCAACGAGGGTCATCGAGGTGGCTCTTTTGTCGGCTATTTATATTAAAAAAATTAACTTGACTTATGACAATAAAAGCAGTGGTTTCGTGCTCTGAAGGGCACATTAAGCCCCCATACGTGTTACTCGTATATACTATCAGTTATTCTTTGTCGGAGGACTTTGGATGACATAAGGACTTCTAAACTTGGGTAGGACTAATCCTTCCCAGAGGTTTTAGTAGCGACTTCTAATAGCCTCTTATCCATCCATCAGCCCTTGGAGGTCCACTGGTGGACATAGGCCTCCCATAACTTGGGCCACTCTGACCGGTCCTGAGCCTTCTGAATCCAGCGGACAGTCCTGTACTCCTTTTTTTGAGACATTTTTTTTTTTTGAGACGACCCGTGTGGCGCAATGGTTACCATGCCGGATCGCCGCGCCAAGGGTCCTGGGTTCGATTCCCAGCGAGGCGGAAATTTGAATGATGAGTTTGAATTTCTGTTCTCGGTCTGGGTGTGAATGTCCTTGTCTTGTGTGTTGTCCATGACACCCACGACACAGGGAATCCTAGTGTGGGGCTATGAGTGTGAAGTGTTATTATTATTATTATTATTTTCTCCATTCGAGGACCTTTCTTCCCCAAAGGTCCTTAGAATTTAGCCGCTTTGCCTCCTCAATTAGGAGGAAGGTCTTGAAACTACCCTGAACGGTGTTTAATAGCCTTACTAGATTAGTAATCTAAGCTTGTTTTGTTTTTAAACATTGAAGTATAATGTCATAGAACAGACATCTCGAACAAAATGCGTGTCCCGCCGGAGGGATCGATTTTCAAAATTGTTCCCCTGATCTCGTGGCGCCAATGCATTGGGACATACATGGTGTTCGCGGTGTCGGTTCTATACGCTAGTAATAACGACTTATTTTTTTAAATTTAATTTGTTACCTCAGGATTCCGTCATTTATCAACAGATTTTGAATATGGGATAGTACCTTTAGGTACTATAATTATGTAATGTACTAATATGTATTATGTAATAAGGGACAATTGTTTTATTGGAAAGAGTATGCTCCCGGACATATAACATTAAACATTGACATACAATGTTAAAATGCCTTCGTGTATTATTGTAGTGTGATTGGTGTAGCGAAACAAAAGATAAACGTGTGTGTTGTAGCTCTATTCGGAACAGATTTTTGTTTGATTTGTATGGGCATGATGTATCTATAGTTTTTTAAACATCATTGAATGCAACGCAAACGCAACCACTGAATACAGCGCAACGCAACGTGATCATTTTGTGATAATAAGATATCAAAGGTGTTCCAATACAATTAAAATTATGTACCTACATTACTACCACTTGGTGTATTACAGGGTACGCTAAATAAAACCGTTATAAAAATGTTGATCGATAAGAAAATTTGTACATAATTTATGAATATGAGAATCACGACAGTCCACGACCTAGTATTATATAAAGTAATTATTATGTCCGTTCGAATCATCCTATAAACCAGTTTCGGACGATGACCTCAACACTTTCGGCCACTTGACGACTTGTCCATGCAACATTATCAAAACGGTAACTGTTTGTGCATGGGAGATAATTGGGAAAAACTACTAATGAAAAAATTACGTAAGCAAAAGATATAAATAGAAAAGAATCTGATGGCAAAATGAGGAGATTAAAATCGGAGACAACAAAAATCGGGAAAATTAACCTTCAAGTTACGACAATTTCGAATGACTACGCAAATGAAAAAAATTTGGTCAAATGTGTGTCAGGCAAACGCAATGTAGAGTTCCGTAATTCATCGACTATTACTCATTAACTACTTAACCCTAGCCGTGATAGTTTTGTCCTTTTAATTTCATCATATTACATATACTATTGCTGTGAATTTTTCGCCTATACAAGATCCATTTAGCTGGTAGCTGGTCCTCAATCTCTTCACGTCACAAATACTCAACCAATTTAGCTGAAAGGAATATAGATAGCCTATATCCTGGATTAACATATGGGCTACTTTTTATCACGGAAAAGTTCAGGGTTACCGCGAGATTTGTAAAAAATTATGGGCAAGAACTAATAATACTATAAATTGTTACATTTATGGCACAAAACCATTAAAACATTTAATTTGAATACCCAGCGGCAAGAAAACACTGATTTCAATTGATTGGGTACCCTTCAAGATACACTTCTTACCCTCAGTGGAAAAAGCCATAACATGAATATTGCAATTTTACAGCAGAACAAAAAACTTAAAATATCTCTAAATAGTCAAAGGAATTTACATTACGATTTCTTGCATAAAACCGTCAAGATTAAGGATAAAAATTTGAAAAAAATTGAGCATATGCAGCTTTTGTTTCTCTTTCCAATCATATTAATAACTAAAATTCAAAGAAACATGACTTGTTTTTTTTCCACTAAGCGTGCGACTTGTGTGTAAACATGAAGAATTCAATCAAAAACGCCTGATAAAAAGGAGTAGCAATGGTTGGTGTTTAGTTACAAAATAGTGACCAAACGTAAAGTTAGTATCATGTAGGTAATTTAAGTAAGTGAAGGCGAGCGAGGACATAGCCTAGTTGAATAAGAGTAAGTATTATATATTGCGAGTAAGAGACAGGTTTTAAAGGTCAGATAAAAAAAAAACAATTTTATATAAATTGTAAACATGAAGAATTCAATCAAAAACGCCTGATAAAAAGGAGTAGCAATGGTTGGTGTTAGATTACAAAATAGTGACCAAACCTAAAGTTAGTATCATGTAGGTAATTTAAGTAAGTAAAGGCGGGGATTACCTATTTTGTTGGCGACACATTTGTTAACATTATTCATCCCCTTTCATCCCTTAGGTTTCCTAAGTAAAATCGGAATATAGTTTCGTCATGTCCGTCCGTCCGTCCGAGACATAGCGCCGAAAACCTTAGTGCTAGAAAGCTGTAATGTAAGTTCAAACCTGGTCTCATGTCCAGAAATAATCTACATTCATACCCGCAACCCGACTCTGCCTGCGAAGCGATTCGGGTACGATTCCCGGCCGTGGCAGATATTTATGTGACAGACAAAATAAATATTTGTACTCGGGTCATGGGTGATAGGTGAGAGAGAGAGAGATGATGTCTAATTTGTGTTGTCAAAGTCAAAATATTTTATTCATATAGGTATCATTGATACACTTATGCACGTCACTTTTTTGGCTTTTCGGAAGGTGCTTTGTCATGGAGGAGAAGAAAAGCCTAAAGAAACTCCTCAGCACATCTTTAAAAAAAAATATTACAAAAAAAAAAATACAAAAGTTTACTATTCTGAGCGGGACTGATTGCAGAGCTGGTCATTTCCATGCGTCTTTGTCATTTAAATACTCGTCTACATTATAATATCCCTTGCCTAACAATTGTGTCTTTACACGTTTTTTGAAAGATTCTATTGGCAAGTCCTTCGTTCTTTGTCCATACCACTAGCGTCTATTGATTATATCCATCCATTTATTCATCTATTATCTATTATATCTATCTATCTATTATCACATCTATTTTCGTCTGATGTATCAGGATACCTACACTCTTCTAATTAACCCTTTAACAACATACTCTATTCATCCTAGGCATAATAGACAAAATTAGAATCTAAAATACCATCCCCCGTGTACTAAATTACATCCCTAAATGTCATAGTGTATTCCAGAATGTTCCACAAAATGCAGCTTAAAATAATCTTTATGCACCGGGAATAAGGTGCAATTCGCGTCTTTAGAATAACCGAATCTTTAACTTTGGACCTGCGTTGCGAAATGAATTTTAATGTAGTGAAATAAGGTTGGTTTTAGATTGTGGTACAACATTGCGTGGTAATAACAGGTCAAGTACGATAGTGACGCAATTGGAGCTCAGGATCTTTAGGGATGTGAACGAGTTTATCGATATCGATTTTTTTATCGTAACAATCAACGTAACGTAAAAATATTAATGTGGGTGTGCTAATGTTTATTTTCAATTATTTTTTATCAAAGCAATATTTTAGAAACATTTTCCCTGTCTGTGGGTTTATTGAGAGATAATTCTTTAGTATCCAGTTTATCTTGTATTTATTACGTGTAGGTTTAACACATTATAAAAATAAAATAAATGTAGACATAATTTCTGTAGGCTAAAATAATTTGGTTGTTCATGAAAACTCGAAACGTTGATTCGTGTTTTCGTGGAAATACCAAGTTTTTTTGAAAAGTGACAGCCAAAATAAAGAAATGAACTAAAATAAATAAATATTAGTTTATACTTATTTATACATTCAATCAAACAAGTAAAAACTTGCTAGGTCTCTCATATTGCAAGACTTATGGAGCAACCTACGTACAATAATCTTTTATTAGTTTCCGTTTTCACAAAGTCACACAATGAGCTATGGAGAGGGCTATGCTCGATATTTCTCTACGCAATCGCGTCAGTAATGACGAAATCCGTGGACGAACTAGGATAACCGACACAGCCAAAAGAATGAGTCGGCTGAAGTGGCAATGGGCTGGTCACATAGTTCGAAGGATCGATAATCGTTGGCGAAGAAATGTTCTCGAATGGCGCCCACGTCTGGAAAAAAAGATCCTATACGGACGCCCCCCGACTAGATGGACCAATGACCTAAAGGAGACAGCGGGCATCCGCTAGATTCAGAAGGCTCAGAACCAGTCAGAGTGGTGCGAGTTAGGGGAGGCCTATGTCCAGTAGTGGGCCTCCAAAGGCTGATGGATGGATGGAGTTTCCTTTTCAACTCATTTCCATAGATCAATTTTTAATGACGATTTCAACCAAATCACCAATTCTACGGTAAGATGCGTTTGGGAACTTCGTTCTAAAAATATTTTTACGTAATATCCGATTTTCACTTAATTCTTATTTTTTTCAGAAAATTTCACATTTATGATATTAGTAGGATAACCTAATGCCACAAATCCTAATGTTATCCGAGATCGTAGTTAGTAAATTTCACTAACGAATTAACACAGATACAAATTACGTGAACTTACGCCAACATATCGATATAGAACAACAGCAATAACATCACTAAAACCCGGCGGCGCATCTGCGAATATTGTGGGTCGATGCAGCGGATTGCTATCCCCTTCAAAGGTAACCTAGTTAGTGACCTAGGAAATGTAAAACTATTTCCTCGCACTAGCGCTTTGTCCGAGGTTTTTCCCGCGTTTTTCGGTATAATAAGTATTCTATATCTTATTTCAGATCATGGAGTGCCTGTGTGTTGAATTTCATAAAGATCTGTTTAGTAGTTTTTGCCGGAAAGAGTAATTAACATCCATATACGAGTATCTTCACAAACAATTCAATAATAATATTAGAAGGATGGTAATAGGATAAGAGGAAACAGTTGCTTAATTAACAAAAAAACCGACTTCAAATGAAGTACATCCTTACTAAAAACAATAAAAAAAGAATAATCGAAATTGGTTGGCGTGATATTGAGTTATTCGTCCATTTGTCGCGTATATAGGGTAAGCAGTACAATCATTGGCCCTTTAAGGTGATCATCGACTTTGACAATTTTTTTTCACGAAATAAGGTTCCAAGACATAAAACATTTTATGTTAAGCTGTTCCTTAGGAAACTGATAACGTAGATAAATCACAACTTTAATAATGTTTTATTAAATTCATAATTTTATTGCAATGAATATAAAAAATGGGTCAAAAGTACAATCCCTGGCCCTTGGTGTATAGTGATTGGCATACCCAAAGTATAAACATTGGCATGCCATTTATTGTACTTTGAGTTTATTGGCCCGGCCAATGTTTATACCATGTAGGGGCCAATCTTTATACAAATTAATACAAATTACGAAATATCTTTATAAAAATTAACGTTAGTGATGTGCAGGATCTGTTTTTTGTGTATCGAATTCTTATTAATAGAAATTTATGTTGGTTTACAATAAAAAATAGGTCACTACTAAGGGAAAAAATAAAGTTATACGCTTTTGTTTGTATTTCTTTCTTGTTTTTGATGTTATTAGCCAACTTCAAAAATGACTATTCTGTATGTATGTCGACCAATAAACAAAATTAAATAAAACTTACCTAAGTGCACCATTGACTCTATGCTTGATGTACACTCTATACATGAAGTATAGAGTCAATGGTGTACATTTGAAAATTTAAACGTACGAAAATTAAAGTATGAAATAAGAAATTAATCACAAACATTGTATGACCCAGAGACAGACTGCATGATTATTTAAACCGCGTTTGAGCCAAATTAGTGAAATTAGAAGGATGTTGAAGAAATTAAAAAACGCGGGAAAGCCGCGAAATGCCTTCTGCAGCCGCCAACGCTGCCGAGGCGCCGCCGTTCTTAATTGTTTACTCGAATTTTTCTTTGTAATTTATAAAAATTAGTCTATAGCTTATGCCATACCTAATACTCGCACTGCCCATACTCAAAAACATATTAACATGGGATTCTTTAGATTTACACATCTTTAATAAAACAAACACTAAATGTTACACTAAACTTAATACGTGCAATACATCAGTGAAAACTTTACTGAAATCCGTATTTTTTTTTAGATTATCACGAACAAACATCGGTCAGTATGATGAAAAGATGTTGAATTTAGTTATTTTAGAATCAACATTGGTACCTATATCACTACAATTTCGCAGATATCTCGGTATAAATATTGGCATCAGTAAAAAGTATAATGAATAGCATGGCCAATCATCTAGTTACAGCATCAAATCACTAAGTACAATAATTCGTCCGTATGCCAATCAATTGATCTTTCATATATGCTATGGATACTAATATCAGCATACCTATTTTTACGTTATTTTGAATAATTCTCCACCAATCACGATATATTAACGAAAATATAATGTTTATTAATACATGGGAATAGAAATCACACAATATTAATACATAGATAAATAGAAAATCTACTTGTAAAATACTTACTTCTTATCAGATTTCACAGCACAACACCTCTTTAGTTGCAAGCGCGCCAAAATTATTTTTTTTTAAGTTTTGCTAGCTGCTAAGTTTAAAACTTCTGATTACATTTTGGAGTTTTGTACACACAGAAAAATAAAAATATTTTTTCATGTCTCGTAAACCATTACAACTTTTAATAAATGGATTTTAAATTGAGGGGCCGATTAATTGGAGGGGGGCCAGGGTTACTACTGCTTACCCTACTTAATGCAAATTTAAGGCATAAATGCTTTTCTCATGGATGCCATTGTCAGATCTCGCTCTTCAAGCACAAGCTGGGAACAAGCACCAGCTGTCGAATTGAGAACCTCCTCCTTTCTTTGAAGTCGGTTAAAAAGGAGGAGGTATTCAATTTGACTGCATTTTTTATGTTTGTTACCTCAGAACTTTCGGCTGGGTGAACCAATTTTAATTATTCTTTTTTTAATCGAAAGTTGGTGCTTGTCATGTGGTCCCACTTAAAGAGCTAGATCTGACGAGTAGTTTTTCAGTTATCCCTAATTTTGAAGTCGGTTATTTTTTGTTAAAAAGTTTTGTAAGTTGTGACCTAGGTCTTAAAATAGGAAATAACAGAAATATATCCGCAAACGCAGAAATCAGTCTACTTAAGAAACAAAATCTTCAGGTTGCAAGTTCAATATTCCTCTCTAAATGTAGATCCTTTGTTCCTTATGTAATCTAGGTCTTAGCTCGAACTAGGTTACCTAGCAGGAGCTCTGGATAGTCTAGATACGCGCCTTGAATAGTAATTTTGCTGACTGTTAGTGTTATAGTCTATGCATCTATCTTAATTTATTCATGTTGATTCAATTAGACTGCATGTGGAACAGAGATGTTATAGATTTGAAATTCCGGACTTTTGTTTGAGGTTTTAAATCATTATTATCATTAACAAATCTGCCCGTAAAACTTCAAGTTAAAATTTTGTAGCGATTTGTTTTGCTACTTGTCTGTTGTGATTCGTTTTTCCATTTGTCCGTTGCTATTTGTGTTTTCACTCGTCCGTTGCGATTCGTTTGTCCAGTTGTCCGTTGCGATTCGTTTTTCCATTTGTCCGTTGCGATTCGTTTTTCTACTTGTCCGTTGTGATTCGTTTTTCCACTTATCCGTTGCGATTCGTTTTTCCAGTTGTATGTTGAAGTTTCACTTCTTTAATGTGTCCCAGAACACATTTCAATTTTAATCAGACTAGATTACTACCTAATACCTCTTTAAATTAAATAGGTCTTATCTTAAGCTAAAAGTTAAGAAGAATTTTTAAAGATATTAATACAAACCGGAAGATATTACAATTTGTAAGTAACAGACTAAAAGCTTGCATCATGGAGTTTTACGAGGCACTGAATAATTAAACAAGCTTTCAAGCTAAGGATTATGCATTTTAAAGGAAGCTTAAATATTATTATAGTTTTTTTTTGACGAAATATATTTAGTAAACAATCTTACAGGGTCTCTTTGTTATAATTTGTTGTTTAAAAAACCGGGAAAGTGCGTGTTGGCCCACGCCAATGAAGGTTCTGAAGTAGTAAGTTTATCGACTATTACTCATTAACTACATGCTAACATAGCCGTGATAGTTTTCCTTGTAAATTCATAAAAAAATCCAAAACAAATTCAAATAAAAAAGGTAATAAAATCACACCTATAACATGTATAGCGTGGGTAGGTAGGTACAGTCACCTGCAGAGAAAAGTAACCCATCTCTCTATTAAAACTGTTTAAACAGATGGGTTACTTTTCTCTGCAGGTGACCGTACTATGTCTTATAATGTGGGGCTCAGCGGCTAACATTGATGCTATATTTGTTTTGCAGAAAAGGAGCCATTTATCAATTAAAATCACGCGATTCTCTGCGTGGGAAAAAAGAAATAGGCATATTAACAGTAGCCTCTCAATTTATTTACAGTAATATTATATTTGTAAAAAACAACATAGGCATGTTCAAGCAGAACAGTGATGTGCATAATCACCTAACTAGAAACAGACGTAATTTAGTGACGTCATATTTTCGCCTAAATAAGGTTCAACGTTCTTATATGGGGCTCGGTGTACGCTTATTCAATAAATTACCTAAGTCAATACGTGATTTGTTAAAGAAATATGTTTAAGAAATATGTTAAATCTCAGCTAGTAGGCAAGGGATACTATGGTATAAATTAATATATTAATGACATAGACGCCTGGAAATTATTGCCGCATCCAGTTCCGCGTAGGTTAGACCATAATAATATTATGTAACTTTTCATTATTTTAAAAGATGTGCCGAGGAGTTTCTTTAGGCTTTTCTTCTCCTCCGCGACAAAGCACCTTCCGAAAAGCCAAAAAATGACGTGCATAAGTTTAACAGTGATACCTATATGAATAAATTATTTTGAATTTGAATTTGAATATATTATGAAATACGTTTATCTGAAGCGAAGTGACGGTAAGGAAATATAAATTGAAAATGCAAGAATGTCAAGACAGTGACAAACAGAACCATTTAACATCGTTCTCCTAATAAAAGCTAATTATTATGCGGCAAAGGGAATTCACCAGACCATTCACCATACCATCATCGTTATGAGTGATGTCATCTTTTTATGAATATTACCTTTATTGCAATGCGTGCTGGCCGTCAGAGCAAGACAAGCCCAGTTGTGTCACCCAGGATCTCGGGATCTTTGGCCCGACAACACAGAACACTCCATTCCATACGTACAATATTTACCAACAAATAATATGAGTGTTAACAGCTGCAGAGTGATGATAGTAAAGCAATGATAGTCAGCTGGGCATTTCGGCTTGTATGGCTGTACCATTACTGCTTTATTGTAAGGGTTGTGTAGTTTTGAGGTTTCAGGGTCCTATGGTATGCACATACTCATGTGCTCAGAATAAGTACAGATTTGTTCTGTATTCTTGAATACAGATTGAATACAGAACAAATTCTGTATTGTTGACGACCCGTGTGGCGCAATGGTTACCACGCCGGATCGCCGCGCCAAGGGTCCTGGGTTCGATTCCCAGCGAGGCGGAAATTTGAATGATGAGTTTGAATTTCTGTTCTTGGTCTGGGTGTGAGTGTCCTTGTCTTGTGTGTTGTCCATGGCACCCACGACACAGGGAATCCTAGTGTGGGGCTATGAGTGTGAAGCGTTATTTATTTATTATTCTGAGCTGTAGGCTATGCGCATTGCACTATCATAAAATAGTAGATTATCTGAAAAGCAAACTACTATTTTTGAAGTCAATAGTGTTTCTTTGAATCCAGAGTAGAGCGAAAAATTCTTGAGTAGAGAAATAATATACGTAATAATAATAATAATAATAATAATAATATCATTTATTTTGCAAGAACATAGTGTTATACAGGTGGTTTACATTTTATAGCTTCCTTATGCTCTGCCTTCATAGGCGTGCAAAAAAAAAAAAAAACTATTCTATTTATATAATTACCAATAAACAATTAACAATATATTATTAAATTAAATTATATAATATCACTATTAAATTAATTATAAATTCAATTGTTCTATGATGTAGCCGAATAAGTTGTGAATATAATAATGAAATGTCAGATAAAATAAATTATTATTAAATTATAAAGATAAATATAGGTATAATGTCAAAATTTTCATAATGTCACAAATTCACTCTTTTCTTATGTCGAAATATTCTTTTACGCTATAAAATTGGGAGTCCATAAGCCAATTAAATAATTTCCTCTTAAATAATACATTAGGCAGATCTTTAAAGCTATTTGGGAGCTTATTATAGATTGCTATGGCAGAGTAGGGTGCGTTCTTTTCAGCTTTTTTTAAACGGCACGGGGGTAATTTTAGTTTTAGCTTATTTACAGTACGTTGAGCTCTTTGTGATGGGCTCACTATGTCGAAGTAGTCCGCATGTTCTCTAACGAGGATGCAAGCTGCTCTTATAAACATGCAAGGAAGTGGGAGAACTTGCAAAAGCTTAAATAGTGGGCGACAGCTATCAAGGGGATATGCCCCGCAAATCGCTCTAATAGCCTTCTTTTGTAATTTAAAAACTCTTATGGCATCGACCGAGTTTCCCCACATGACAAGACCGTATGACAACACAGAGGAGACGTGCCCATGATATGCTGTCAGTGCGGCCTCCCGAGACACTGTTAAGCTTAGCCTTCTGAGGGCATAAATAAATCCTGCCAGTCTGTTACAGACTGCTGATACATGCTCTTTCCAGTCAAGAGTAGCGTCTACCACTATACCCAAATATTTAAAAGAATTTACTATTTCTATTTTATGTTCGCCAAATATTATATTAGTCAAGGAATTTTGTGGTTTTACTCCGTCAAATTTTAATATTTTAGTTTTAGTCATGTTTATCTCAAGGTTATTAGCTTTTAGATAACCCAGTACCTCTTGTAAAGTTTGATGTATTTCTGCCTTCAAGGTCTGTACACTGTCAGATTTAATTAATATCGTTGTATCATCCGCATAGAGAATTGAGTCGTGCTTCGTAACATGAGGAAGGTCGTTAATATATAAAACAAATAGAAATGGTCCTAATATACTGCCTTGTGGCACTCCGTATCTATTGTATTTTTCTGCGGATTTGAACGCGATTTTGTGCTTTTGTACCAATTTTGTTATTTCCGTGTATTGTTTTCTATCAAAAAGGTAGCTTTCTAGCCATTGAAGTGGTTCTCCACGGATCCCGTACATATTTAGTTTGTGAAGAAGAATATTATGGTCAACAAAGTCAAATGCACGTGTCATATCTAAAAGAAGGGCTACAACTTTAAATTTATCATTTAATGCTTGTGTAACTTTTTTTACCAGATCAAAACTTGCAAGAGTTGTAGATTTGTTCTTTATAAACCCAAATTGCTCTTTTCTTATAATATTGAATTTTATTGCAAAATTGTAAAGCCGATTAAACATGGCCTTTTCAAAAATTTTTGACAGTACAGGTATAAGAGCTACTGGTCTATAATTAGCTGGGTCTTCAGGGTCCTGTTTTTTATACAGCGGTTTTATGACGGAAACCTTAAGTAAATCTGGGAAAATACCTTGTTCGAAAGAGGAATTTATAATATGGCATAATGGTTTGCATATTTGCAATGCACATATTTTTAGTATTTTCGTACTAATTTCATCGTAACCAACTGAGTTCGTATTTTTCAAAGACTTGATTAAGGTCACTACTTCTTTTTCATCTACAGGTGATAAAAATAACGAATTATGGTGGTTTATGTCAATATTATTGTAATTTATATTATTATTATTATTATTATAGGATGTCAAATTATTTTTATTAGTCAGATTTATGAAAAAACTATTAAATATTTCGCTAATGTCTGATGGGTTATTGTATTTTTTGTTATTATGCACAATTGTGTCCATGTTATTGTTTATGTTGTCATTTTTTTCTATATTATTATTTATTATCTGCCATGTAGCCTTGCATTTGTTATTATGTTGATCTATGTAGTTTTTATTACTATTCCTTTTGGCTGTGTGTATACATTTTTTAAGCAAATAGCTATATTTTTTATAATTTTTGGCATTTAGTTTTTTGTTACTTTTCATGTGTTTATAGGTCAAGTATAAAACTCGTTTATGTACAGTTGATTTTTTTATGCCATTTGTCATCCAATGCATTTTACTTGCATTTGATCTTTTTACTTGAACATAAGGAAAACATAAATTGTAGAAAAGTTGAAACAATTCATGGAATACACGATATTTGTCATTAAGGTTATTTTCTGCATATACCTCACAGAAGCTGAGTGATGATATACAATTAATAAATTTTTGAATGTTTTCCTTATTATAATCTCGTACTACCTCATACCAATACAAGCTGGAGTTCACTTTGTTGTTTTTAATGTTTAGAGATAGTACTTGTCCAGTCTCATGATCAGACAGTGCTAGGTAGTGTATACTAGCCTTTATATTTTTAACATTACTTACTATGAGATCTAAACATGCTAACTGTCTCGTAGGTTGATTTATATGTATTTCCAATGAGTAATTATTTAAAATTGATTTAAGCTCGTGTGTTCTGCTTGTAGGTTTCAATACGTCTATATTAAAATCTCCACACAGTACTATTTTCCTGTAGGCTCTTTTATGGCATAGTCCATGTAGTAGTTGTTCCAACTTGGTGAAAAATATTTGTATATTTTTAACAAATGTTCTGAACCCTTTTGTAAGAATGTTTCACAAAGACAAATGACGTCAATGTGTATGTTATTCTTTTGTGACAGATCTAAGATTGCAATCTCAATCTCTTCCGATTTATTAATTGCGCCTGCTATGTTTTGGTGTAAAATGCTAAATGTATGTGGCGATTTAGAGACGAAAAAAGGTACCTTGTTTTGTATGTGATTCTTGTGTTACAGTGTTGGGGCTTTTACTGGCATGACTTCGAGCTAAGTTTGTGATTTTTTTAAAATAGAAAGGAATCGTTCCCCTTTTATGAGCCGTGAGTGCTGTGGTGTTCGAAACTTTATTAGTTGGTGGTACATGGCTTATTGGTTTTTGTTTAAAATAATAAGGAATCGTTCCTTTCTTAGGGGCCCGCTCTATACTACTCTTTGCGCTCATGTTATACATGTTTTCTTTCATCAGGATTTTAAGATTTTTAGGATTCAAATACTTCTCACTGTAATTATCAGCGTTGATTTCAAAATTTATACATTTGCTTAGGTGCCATAAATATAATGAGCGATTTGTGATAAATAACCGCCTAGCTTCATTTAAAGTCATCGTTTTATACGTCGAGATAAATTTACAACTAGAGTATGTAGATGCTAAAGCTCTAATGTGATTATTTAAAAGAGATTCATTGAGGTAGACATTGTTAGATACTTGTGTTATATATATTTTTACATTTTTGACTTGCTGAAGCTTTTGTATTGCTGTACTTAGGGAATTTATAATATTGTATGGATTTCTGTCATTCGCCCCAATAGCTAAAATGATCTTGTCGCCCTGTTTTAAAGTTTTACATAAACTATCGCATAATTGCAATGTATCACAACATAATGAGTCCGGCTTAACAAACGAAAATACACTATATTTATTTTGATTGTCATATGTCAAGATGTCCATAAATTTAAAAAGTCCAGTGGCCTGTTGATCACCCAGAATATAAATAGTTTTTTTGGTATTTAGACTTGAGGCCTCCGATGTTGCATAATCTTGGTTGTCAGTAACAATTGTGGTGTCTGATGTACGCACTGATTTAATATTTTTGGTACTGTCTGAGTTCTCCGGAAGAAGGTAAGGTTGTGGGGAGTCAACTTTCTTGATAAGTGGGGTAGACGATTTAGATGGTCCATTTGATAAAATCATTTTGTCAGAACGTTTGATTGGAGTAGTTGAGGTGCTTAAATTCATGTCGTCTATACCTACAGATTTAAATATATTTATTTTACGTTCATATTCACTTAATTTTTTCTTGAGTTGAGTATTTTCTAAACTTAAGTTGTCAATTTCGTTATTAGCTATGTTTAGCTGTGTTCTCAATTGTTCTACCTCTCGTTGCATTTTGCCCCACGCTGAAGTGTTCATGACGTTATTCGATAGATCTTGCAGACTGTTGTAACTCGGTTCCACTGGTAATATAAGTGAGTTATGTGTATCTAATAATGTACTATCGGAATTGTTTAGACGTGAAATGTTCTGTATAGTTTTTCTCCTTCTTTTAGTAATATTATCTGTAGAATCCATCCTGAGTAAGTTAAGATGATGCGAAAAAAAGTAAAGAAATGTGCTGGGTCAATTATAAAAGTTTTGTATTATTATAGTATACGTAGACGAGATGACAGGATAACTTCGTCGTGTCTTATCTCAACTCGAGCGCCATCTAGGCGCTGAACATCCAATACTGAATCGATGGGCTTCAATTGATGGCTGGTTAATTGTTAGTTCCGTGTCCCGACTGTGGATGGCGTTGTTGGTTCCTGTATCGTGATCTCTGTAGCCGATAATTAACAGCTTGCAATTCGACTTATTAGTTCTTCGCTTTATGGATAGATGGCATTATAGACAATCGATGGCAGTTCTGACCAAGATTTAAAAGATCTCGTATGTATGATGAAAATCTTGTTTTTTTTACTCGGAGCAGTTATATATTGTCTAAGAAAGTTCACTATATTGATATATGACTTTTTTTAACACTGTTAGCCACTTTTGCAAAGATTTTAACTGTTTTCACTGTTTTGTCGTTACTATTGAATATTTGAATTTTTACACTTATTACTATCAATTACAACTTGGTTTATATTTTCAGAGTACGTATTTACACATTATTGTCCGTTTTCAACACTTTTCACAACTTATTCAGCACTATGACAATTTTCCGCAATTTTTGAACACAGAGACAATGTTTACTTGAGCACTGTAGCGCCCTCACTCGTAAGTATGAGAAAATAACGAAGTGCAATCTATGAATAAGAAGCACGTACAAAGAAAGACGTATAATAGTATATTTTAGTGATGGTCAACTCGACTTACTAACTCGGGTTAACTCGAGTTGTGCTTAGCTCGAGTTGACTCGAGTAATTACTCGAGTAACTCGAGTCGAGTTGAATCTCGTGTTTGGGCTGGCGGCCATTGACTTATATTATAAGGACTTGTTATAATGTCATATAGATACTTAGTTATGGAATAGTTTAAAGGACGAAATAATAAACATATTGGCGTCCTTGTCTAACGTATGAAATAAAACAATCAACTCTATACGCAACAGTTTCGCTATACTGTCAAATTTTTCATGACGTCAGACGTGTGCCGTGTTCGCCATTTTGTTTTATCTCTTTTGTCCTAAGGCGCGGGCCACACAGAAAAGACGTAAGACGAAGACGGGGCTCGGACCCGTCGCAGACAGGGCGCCGTTAAAACATATAGAAAAGACAAGGAACGGGCGTGACGGTCGGTGCACACTGGGCTTTTCCCGGCCACAGAGTACTTAATCACTACGTTTTAAGAGACCTGCTCTCCGCGTCCTTTCCGCTCCCCCGCTGGCGCCTAAGCAAGCCCGCGTCCTGTCCTTTCTGTATGTTTTCCAATAGGGCGCCGACGAGAAAGCGTCGTGTCGGCGTCCCGTCTTTTCTGTATGTTTTACGTCGCGAGAATCTTCTACCTTGTTCCTCGCGCCATCTATGAATACAACTTAGCACTTTTTAAAAGATAACCACGAACATAAGAAAAAGAAAACAGTGGTAACTAAAGCCATCTCTTAACATAATATGAAGAGTAAAATGAGCAGCTAGTGCCATCTATCTAGCAATAAAACGAATCTTCTATCTTATTCCTCGCGCCATCTATGAATACAACTTAGCATTTTTACTGTCTGTATAATCGGTCGGTCGATCGACAGATATTAAACAACGAAAATGAAATTCTTATTTTTTATTGATAAATTCTTTGAAAATATTTAAAAGAGCATTTGAAAGTATTTAAAAACAGTATAAAAATAAAACTAAAAAAAAAGAAATACTGAGAGATGCGAACCTGCGCATCAGGTATTGTGTATCTACGTCCTGACCATTGAGCTACGGAGAAGTTAGATTCAATGACGAAATTAGCATTTTTATATGCATGCTTGCCGAGTATATATATTTTTTTTATATTTCTGTCTCATTCTTTCCTACACATTTTTGTATTTGTGTCTCTTACCTGTCGTTTTTTCCGTTGCATCTGGTTTGAAATCACAACGATTCTAAAGAAGTTTCACTTCAATAATATATGTTATTAATCTTAGATGTTTTTATATCATTATAAAAAAACACAATCGAATGATATATCCTGGGACCATAGATAACATGGACACTATAGAAAAATGGTCTTTCTGATTTGACGTCATCGATCTTCAGGTACCTCTAAAAAGTCAATGATTAGAGTAATATATCCATGGGTGCGCGCTATAATATTTCCCCGAATGACACCGTTTTCCGATCATATCAAACCTCAGAGAAAGAAAGTATATGAAGCGGCCCTACCTACGAAATATAGAGTTGGATTGTTTTTATTTCATACGTAAGACAAGGACGCCATTATGTTTATTATTTCGTCTTTAAACCATTCCATAACTCTCTATATGACAATATAACAGATTCTCTTTAATTTCTATATCAATGTATCAAACTATATTCACTGGCATGGATATATTACACTGTCTGGATTGCTGACCTTGTAGAGGTACCTGAAGCACAGAATAGTTCGATGACGTCATATCTTAAGGACTATTCGACCAATCACAGTCCGGATTGAGGTTGTCCTTCATAATTGTAGGGTTTCCACACTTAGAAAAATTATGACCTATTTTGATATAGTTCTTTAAAATGTTTTATATTGGTAATTTTTGTCGTGGTAAAAAATTTTATTTTGAAATAAAACATTTTATTAAAATTTCTTCAAAATCACTGAATTTAAAATGCAATTGTTTTTATTGTAATTTTCTCACTAATAATTGATAACAGTACAATACTACATTTTAAGCAACACAAACAAAAACAACGACCACAGTCTTCACAAATCCCCTATGACCATAATCGCCACTCTGAAAAATTACATTAACTTTTTGGCGCAATGTTGCACACTACCATACAATTACGGTACTTATAATATTCATCTTAGATGTTTTTATATAATTATGAAAAATCATAATCAAATGATATATCCTGGGACTATAGATATTAGATAACATGGACACAATAGAAAAATGGTCCTTAGGTTATGACGTCATCCATCCCCAGGTACCTCTACAAAATTACTTATCCAGTTAGAGTATACATCCATGTTCACTGGTCACAAATGTCAAATGTCACAATATTGCAGATTTGACGTTTGAGGTTATGTCATTTTATTACTTAAATTCATGGATCTAACTGGATAGGTAACGTTGTAGAGGTACCTCTGAATGGATGACAGTAGATATTTGTTTAGAATTATTGTCTGTCTGTCTGTCCGGGACATGGACATGAAAACCCTAGAACGGATTTAGATGAAAATTGTCAAAATTGTTACCGTGGGGTCAGCTAGTGTTGTAATAATTACATTTTGAGAATAAAAGAACAATCTATTTTTTTAGAGTACGTGTACGATAAGTAAGCCTAGGAAATTAGGAATCCAGCCATACTGACAAGCTTAGAATATCTTTGCCGTTATAGTCCCTAACCTCATAATAATAAATAACCTGCCACGAAGTATTTGGACACTTTTGTTCAACATCTCAGTCAAGGAAAGGAAATAATAAAGTAAATTAAATAGACCATTATGATTAGAAACTCTATAATTGTAAGATAAAATATGTTTAAATTATATAAATAGCAAGTTTTGAGCAAAATTAATATTTTTGAGTTGGGGTTTAGGCTATAAATAGCAAGTTTTAATTTAATAATTTAGCAAGGTTTAATAATCAAATTCAAAAAAAATTCATGTCTCAAGAGTTGGATGGAAGATCAAATATGTAAAAAAATAATTTGTAACAAATCATACACTCAGTTTCTTCCTGCCAACTCGAGTTGTGTAACTCGAGTTCAATTCGAGTTACCTGAATTTCAACTCGAGTTTACTCGAGTCGTGTTTTTTCCGAGTTGTCACATCACTAGTATATTTCGTTACAAGTGCGGAAAGCCTGTCATTGCAAAGAGTTCTGACAAATGTCTACCCGAGCCGAGGCGCAGCCGAAGGCGAGTGTTGACAGTCGGAACAAGTTGCAATGATGGTTCCGCACGTGTACTGAACAACTATTTTTAATACAGTTGCGAAAAAATGATGCAATTTAATAGGATAATAAAAACACAATCTTTTTGGAAAATGGCGCTAACCGTAAAAGAATATAATAAGCAGATATTATTTTTTGTTTTCTTCACCCATTCTGGGTAGGCAAAGGGAATTATGCCCATACAGCCAAGTCTTCAGTAGATTTTTTTTATTGTTATGAAATGAAAATGAAACTTAATAAGATGAAATAAAATGAAACCTAATATAACTCATTGAATCAAATCAATAAATCTGATATTGAAACAAATTAGTAGCTTCTTTTTAGAAATATTTGCATGAATCATAAAAACTTCTATGATTTTTTTTTGTAAAAACTTCGTGGTTAGTTTTTTCTTTTTAATACACATTATTTTGACAGTTGGGAAAGAAAAAGCACGAGTGTGTAATAGCCCACTTCCCGAACGCTATACGTCCCTGCAATACGCCACTTTTTGAGCAACTGTATTAAAAAATATTTTCTGAAATTAATGTAATATTTTTGTTCTGAATTCTTCAGCTATTATGAACCAAGGCGAAAGGAATGCATTTTTATAAAAGTCACTAAGAATAAAAAGAGTTATTTTACAAAATATAAAAAACTCTTTTTCTTTTCCCCTGAACATTAATACTATATTTATATTTCACTTACTATGCTGCTAATTTTTCTGCTATGATTCTTCAAGCACTATTTTTTTCTGTACACGCTCTACCCTGTTCTTTAAGAAAAGTACAAGTATAATTTTTCCAGTCAATGGTTGTCTGGAAGAGACCGCTGTTTTAATGATAGGTCGCTAATTGTACGTTCATGTTTAAAATGTACTATTTTCATTGTAATTTTATGTGTACAATAAAGATAATTTGTGTTTGTGTAATTGTCTTTTCGAATAGGCGTGATAAAGTCATTATAGATGTTGTAAATAACGGATATCTGGCAAAAATTAGGAAAAGTATAAAGAAAACATACATAGGAAAATAAAGTTTCAGATTCAGGGCGATAGTTTTCGTGTCATAGAGGAGAGTTTTTATTTCTGTCTGTCTTATTTTATTTATACTATAATAAAACTTAAAGTGTCTGTCTGTCCGGGCATCACATAAAACCCTTGAACAGATTTCGATGAAAAATGGTAAAGTTGTTACTGATACCCTGAGTTATATTTTAGACAACTTTTCTTCCCGGAAAATTAAAAGGTTTCCCGGGAAAACAGGGTAAAAGTTTGAATAAGTTAAAACATAATTTCCGTATGCAAAGCTGCGGGCAACAGCTAGTTTTAATATAATTATTATCTGTACTAATATTATAAAGAGGAAAGATTTGATTGTTTGCATTGAATAGGCTCCGAAACTACCGAACCGATTTGAAAAATTCTTTCACTGTTGGGAAGCTACACTATGCCCGGGTGACATAGGCTATATTATATATGTATATATTTTTTTACTATTTTTCCCGAAGCGAAGCGAGGGCGATTTCCTAGTTATAAAATAGACTGATCTACAAATACAGTTTTTACGTTTTCATCCCAGGAGCTACAGACGTATTATGTTGAAGAGTGTAGAATGTTTTCAGAAGTGAAGTCACCCGGTTCCGTGGTGTAGTGGTTATCACATCTGATTTAAGAAAGAAAAGAAAGAAAGAAAGAAACATTTATTTCGTCATGGAAAATAACATGGTACAAGGTTATAACAAAGGTGTAAGTGACAAAACATATATTTAGTGGGTACACCTTTACACGCAGAAGGCCATTAGTTCGATCCTGACCGGAATCATACGCTAGACTATTATTTTATTCTACGATTTTGGACTTTTAATAAATATTTATATCCATGCCAAGTTACAGCTTTCTATGCTTTGGGCGGACATGACGAAACTATATTATGGGTTCCGATTTTACTTCGGAATCCTAAAAATGTATCCTGGGTTTTAAGTTAGATCACTGTGAAAATCACATCGAATGTCGTGCAGTAGTTTTAGCGTGAGGCGCTATTGATTATTGCTTTGGCTTCAATTGTTTGTTATTCTACAGTCATCGACGCATTACAATTCTATTATTACTTAGTATGTATACTCGTAATATAAATTTAGATTCTGTGAAGTCACGGTCGGTCTTTGCCATACTGCAAATAAATGACTAACCTATTTGTCAAAAACAACTCAAATTCCCAACATTAATTATCACATCTTAGTCAAAACTTAGACATGAAAGAAACCCACAATTTTACGCGTGTTAAATTAAAGGACTTTGGACCTTATGTCTCGATAAATAAGAACGATGAACTTATAAATTAAAATCTTAAAGGATTATGGTATATAAGGATATGGTTAAAGAAATTTAATTTAGAATATAATCTGATATTGAAGGAGAAACTAGTCTCATATAAAATTTTGAATTGTGAACTTATAAGAATGGGTATTGTGAAATCTTGCTTAATTTTGTTCGTAATTTTCTTTCTTATTCAGGTAATTATTGGTTCTTTTATACATTTTTTAACGTATAGCAATGTTAGTGAGAGTCAAAACTTACAACTGAATCCTACTAATATTATAAACTAGCTATTGCCCGCAGCTTTGCATACGGAAATTATGTTTTAACTTATTCAAACTTTTATCCTGTTTTCCCGGGAAACCTTTTAATTTTCCGGGATGAAAAGTTGTCTAAAATATGACCCAGGGTATTAGTAACAACCTTACCAATTTTCATCAAAATCCGTTCAAGGGTCTTTATGTGATGCCCGGACAGACAAATAGACACTTTGAGTTTTATTATAGTACGAGTAACCGCCCTCGCTGTGCTTCGGTTTTCTTTATTTTTTACACCTTGGCTTACATTATTGGAGTTTTATTAAGGATCCCTAATCTTTTTAATAATATAATATAGCCTATGTCACCCGAGGAAAGTGTAGCTTCCCAACAGTGAAAGAATTTTTCAAATCAGTTCGGTAGTTTCGGAGCCTATTCAATGCAAACAAACAATCAAATCTTTCCTCTTTATAATATAAGTATAGATAGAAGATGTGATAGTTTGTACAGATGTATTATACAATGTAGTAACAGACTCATTCACGCTAAACTACTGAACGGATTTTATAAAGTTTAGCACACCGATAGATCACGAGGTGGAATAACTTATGGGGTAATTATTATCCCGGATAACGCGTGGAAATCGGACAGAGCGCTAGTCATAAAATAATGTAACTAACTCATTATTTTAATTACAGATCATTAACAGTCACTTTTATGGCGGCTATGGGTTCGGACGACCCCCAATCTTCGCAGGGAGAGGTTTTGGCTACGGGGGGTTCTATGGACCCCGAAGACCGTTTTTCCCGGGACCTCCGCCGCCTCCGCCACCTTTTTGGGGCTAAAAGAATAAATAATTAATTTAAGGAAAAATAATTGTGAATAAACCTTGTTAAAATTTTGTGATTGTAATTTAAGATTAATTAATTAAAACATTTTTATACGATTTTACTAAAAGCTTTTATTTATTATAGATTATTCTATGTATAGTCAAGTCTTGCAAGTCAAAATTACACCCATTTCTTGGTAGGGAATTCTTGGAGGGAATACATTGTTGTGTATTTTAAGATTTCTAAGTGATTACAACTTATTACATACCGGATCGCCGCGCCAAGGGTCCTGGGTTCGATTGCCAGCGAGGCGGAAATTTGAATGATGAGTTTGAATTTCTGTTCTCGGTCTGGGTGTGAGTGTCCTTGTCTTGTGTGTTGTCCATGGCACCCACGACACAGGGAGTCCTAGCGTGGGGCTATGAGTATATAGCGTTACGTATTTACTACTAGTACTACCCAAAGAGTTTCACTACGAAAAATTTTTCTGATGACAATATCACATACTTATTATCATAAATATTTTGTATGGGAAATGTGGAAAATCGCCTTTGTCAATGGACCATATATGCCTAATGCATTGTTTTAGTGGTCTCAAACCACCCTCGGATTAGTGGATACCCGGCATGTGCTACTAAGCAAAAAAATTTAATGGAAAAAGTTGAAAATCGAATATGTGCCTAATACATTGTTTTTGTGGTTTCAAACATTCTTCGCATTATTGCCTTTCAAATTAAACAATTTTGGGGCAAATAGCTGGCAAACGAGCTGACGATCCACCTAATGTTAAGTGGCTATCGTCGCCCATGTACCAGGATATCAGGAACACCAAAGTCATTACTGATGCGTTGCTAGCCAAGAAAGAGAGTAAAATATAATATGCATTTCCTTCCATGCACATTACTTTAAAACTTTTTCTTTGCATTTCCATTCCTAGATCTACGAGTACTGGAAGAGATTTCTCATGCAATCTTATGCAATTTAAATAAGCAGAATAGCTATTTACAATATTTCCTATTTAGTTTACTTTGATATATACAAAAAGTCAAAGTCACAACCCATAATTGTCCCACTGCTGGGCTAGTGTCTTCTCTCACAATGTGAAGGGTACAGGCCATAGTCTACCACGCTGGCCAAGTGCGGATTGGTAGACTTCACACACTTTGAGAACTTTATGGATAACTCTCCGGTGTGCAGGTTTCCTCACGTAGTTTTCCTATACCGAAGCAATTGATAATGAACTTCGAATACGCACATAATTATTGAAAATGAGAAATGCGTGCCAGGATTCGAACTCAGGCCCCTGCATTCGGGAGACGAATGTTCAAACCACTAGGCTATCACTGCTTCTTTTATAATATAAAGAGGAAAGATTTGATTGTTTGCATTGAATAGGCTCCGAAACTACCAAACCGATTTGAAAAATTCTTTCACTGTTGGGAAGCTACACTATCCCCGGGTGACATAGGCTATATTATATTTTTTTTTCGAAGCGAAGCGTGGGCGATTTCCTGGTATATAATATACATATATATAATATACAGTGTACATAAAAATCCTTTGGCTATTTCCTAAGACATTCGTCATACAATCGCATGTACTTCAAAAACATAGGTTCATTAACTCTATTTAACGTGTATTAGTCAAAATAAATATTATCTGAGAAATGTCGCAGAATTTTGAATTGAAGCAATTTCAACCTTATTAGCATAGAGTTACGGATGGGATTTTCCCAGACTATGATAATATCCTTGGTAAATATAGCATGAAGTATATAAAGGAAATATTCAGGTTAAGATACTTATTGATCGGGACGACATTGGCTGAAGTAAACGGTATTGAATAGAATCTGTGGGTTTATAAAATGGCGTCGTCATATTCGTTTGCTCTTTTCCTCATTATTGCTGTCTTTATTCAGGTTAGTAAATTAATTTGAGAACTTTTTACTAATTATAAGCTAACTGATCTGCCCACGGCTTAGTTTGCGTTTTCCGGGATGATAAGTAGGGGAAGGGGGGGCATGACGGGGTCGCGAGGTAAGACGGGGTACCACATACATACAAGAAACTAGACGTTTGTGAATAGAAAACAATAAGCCAATAGAAAGCTCATTTGACCAGCGGACAGTGTGAGAGAAACTGTGAGTGGGAGTGCACGTGTCTTTTGTTTACAAACGGAAAACTGTTTTAACGTTTCGTCGATCTAATTTTGTGTGCGGTCAAATGTTATTATTTTTAGGTAATTATGATCCCCCCATTTATGTTTTTTTGATCTTTGTTTACTAATGTTGTTTATTTTAATATGGTATATTGTTTGTATGAATCCATTAAACATTTTATTAGTGAAATTTTTTTTTGTTCAAAGTTACCTTTTGAGGCAAGATGGGGTATTGGGTGTGGGGTATGATGGGGCATTGGGGCAAAATGGGGTTGTGGATCTGGGTTCATTTTTTCTAAATAAATAGATAATATTGGTTTATTATTTTTTAGGTAAAATCATGGTACGTACTTACAAGAAAAAAACCAAAAGAGGAGAGTGGTCGACAGATACTATGAAAACAGCTATAGATAAAGTTTTAAGCAAAGAGATAGGATACAAAAAAGCTGCTTCTGCATGCACAGTGCCTCAGACTACTTTAGAACGATATGTTAAGAAAATGAGGGAAGGCGGTGAAGTTACTATTGGTTTACCTTTAGGCCCGAAAAAAACTATATTTACTCATAAAGAAGAAGAAGAAATAGAAGCATATCTGAAATATATGGAAGAGCGTCTTTTTGGACTAACAACTATCGAACTGAGGCGTATAGCATATCAATTGGCAGTTAAAAATGGAAAGGCACACAATTTTAATACTAATAAGGAAATGGCAGGTACTGATTGGCTCAAAAGTTTTCTAAAACGTCATCAAAATTTATCAATTCGCAAACCTGAAGCCACATCAGCAGCTAGAGCAATGGGATTCAACAAAATGGCCGTAAATAAATTCTATCAGTTGCTCGGAGATATTTATGATAAGTTTGAATTGACTCCTGACAAAACATATAATTGTGATGAAACTGGAATTTCCGTTGTTTCTAAAACCAAGAGTAAAATATTAGCTATGAAAGGACGAAAAAAAGTAGGTTCGTTATCATCTGCTGAACGAGGAAAGACTATCCATCCATCCATCAGCCCTTGGAAGTCCACTGCTGGACATAGGCCTCCCCTAACTAGGAAACATCCAATCCTAATGATCCTCGCATCAAAAGGAAAGCTACAAACAAACAAAAGAGCAATGATGAAGATGCCATTTGCTTATATTGTAATGATGTAAACCACAATTTTTTGTCATCGTCAGAGCCTTGGGTAGGCTGCCAGCTCTGTGGACGTTGGGCTCACAATGCTTGTGCTGGTGTGGACGATGAAGATCTGGAGGAAATACACATTTGTTTGTATTGTGAGAATAATTAGCCTTCCCCATCATGCCCTAATTTCGTACCCCATCATACCCCACAGTATGGGGCAAGATGGTTTTTCATAATGTTCCTATTAATAATTAATGAGGGTTTTTGATATTATTTCTGCCACCAGGCGGCGCTACGTTGGCGTCAGGTCTAAACAGCTGTCAGATAGCACAGTGTCGTAGGTACTAAACATAAATTATTGAAATTCTGTTGTGTTTGGAAGTGTTATTGATTTTATTATGGATTACGACCAGAAAAAGGTCGCCGAACTGAAGATTGAGCTCAAAAAAAGGGGCGCAAAAGTCACTGGTAGGAAGGAAAAGCTCATTGAAAGTAGGTACTAGATTTTGTTTACACAATTTGATTTCGTTCTTTAACTACTAAATTGCAGTTATTTATTTATCCGACCACTGGAACATAAAAAGTAGCTTTCTTCCTTCCCCATACATTGTCTACTTAGTACCGAAAACCACCTTAGATCTGACGGCACACAATTTTAAATTAATAGATTTACATTTCGTAGTTCCCAATAGTTAACCATACATAGTAGTGTTTTATATCAATACATTCGGCTTGAAGTGTTCTTTTCAAATGTCCAGTTAGTTTTTGATTTCCCTTTAAATTTTCCACAATTTTCTTTAAACTACTTTTCCTTATTATTATCGTACGTTTTTGCAATAGTTTCTTTTCTTTCATGTTGACCAACCACTGCAAGGTATCGGAAGAATAGAAATTCCTTGGCGCACCCATTTCTATTAGTTCCGTAAAAATATTACGTAAATTTCAAAATTTTTTGCCAAAAACTTTAATAAAACACAATTTTCAAAATTACTTTCTCAAAACACTTTCTACATTAAATTTTATTTCAGTTCTGTGTAGCGCTCACTGAGCCCGATCTTTTGGTACCTCTCGTGCCCGGATCCGACCACTGGAACACAGGCTATTTTTCGTTGGAATTTATCTTTGAATGGCTACAAGTCACTGTTTCAATCGGGTTTTATCTCCAGTAGGGAACTTATAACCTCCTGTTTTATTTGCACACATAGGCACTGCACAACACTGTGGCATTTTAGGAAACAATATTCTTAAAGTAATGATTTTAAGAATAAATAAACCAAAAAATACATAGAAAATTGTAATTCGTGTATGTATTTTGACAGTTCATTAGACCTGACGCCAATGTGCTGCCATCTGGCGTAGACCGTTTCAGAAAACCCTCATTATTAAGAAATGTGATAAGTTGATTTTCCAAAGACTGTACCAAATCATAGTTAGATTAATGACATAACGTGCCATAAATTAATAAGAGTAATAAACATAGTGATTATGCTGCATTTTTGTTATTTTCCTTAGCTACCCCATCATGCCCCCCCTTCCCCTATCCCTAAGTTTTATTCCAAAATGGCGTTGTGCAGTGTATGTTTTCATAATTTTTTTTTGTGTTTTCATGAAAATTCTTTCGGTAGTTTTTGCGTGAAGCAGTAACATACAAACTTTAACATTTATAATATCGCACGCACAGTAGAAAAAAGGCATAAGTTGAAAATTGAAATTTTACAGGAGAGCGAAAAAACTGTTGAAATATCAGTAAGTAGTCAAAGGAATTTACGATTTCTTGCACAAAACCGTCAAGATTAATGATAAAAATTTGAAAAAAATTGAGCATATGCAGCTTTTGTCCCTCTTTCCAATCATATTAACAACTAAAATTCAACATAAGACGAATTATGTTTTTTTTCCACTGAGTATGCGTTATTACTTAGGTGATCTAAGTATTAGTAGGATGCGGTAAGTGACTCTTAGCAGAAGTGCATTGCCGTCCAAATAGGAAGTAAAGGAAGTAAGGACCATGATTTCTGGATATTGCCTCTGCAACCGAAACTCGTAAAAAACATTTACCGGTTGTACGAGGGGCACTACTGATAGATAGATGTTTTTTTATTTTATTTTCCTTACAATTTTAATATAATAAGTATAGTATGTTAATCCAGGCTACAAACTATTCTGTGTGTCAAATTTCACTAAAATCCTTTCAGCTGTTTTTACCTAATTGTATAACAAACATACAAAATTTTATTTAAAGTGGGATGAATTTCAATAAAGTAACCTTTTAACTTTTTCAGACGATCAGCTCCCATTGGATCGGTGGCTATGGCTTTGGTTACCCACGACCCCCGGTTATTTTTGGGGGTGGCTTTGGATACGGCTACGGCGGGGGGTTCTACCGACCCCACCCACCCATATTCTTCCCTCCACCACCACCATTCTTCGGTTAAAAACCTTTTTTTAAATCGTTGACTAATTTACACTCCGCCAAGTTTAGTGCAAGTGTTAAGTGATTTATAAAATAAGCAAGTAACTTAAGTGATAAGTGTTTATGTAAAGAGTTAAATTAGAAGCTGCATACATTGAAGTATAATGTACTAAGTACCAGAACAGACATCGCGAAAAAATTCGCAATGGTTTCTTTTTCAAAATTGAGCCCCCGTTTTTTTTCAAAATCGAATGAATTCCCTGAAAATTGTTGCCAATTGGCTACAATTCATTGCGCAAAGATCGGGTTCTGTACGCTAGTAATAATAGTTCAATGGCATGTTCTATGACATTATACTTCAATGACAAAGAGTTCTATAATTTTTCCAGAAGTGATTATTTTGTTAAATTATTAATTTTTAGTTGTTATCTTTACCTGATTAGTTTATAAAACGACTTACCTAATATTTCGTTATTAGTAATGTAAGTAATATTATCAATAAATACGTATAAGTGATGTGTTTTAAATACATTAATTGTAAGTTTATACCTACATCTATATAGATCTTAGTTAAAAGTGTATCTATTTACTTAAACATAATAATGCAATAAAATATTTTTTTTATTTTTTATTTCTTTATCAAAAGATCCTGAAATTCAAATAGGAAGTATAGAAGTATTTAAGTACCGTTTACCTAAAAATACATAATTGCTCCGATTTTTTTCTATGAGTTTAATTGTGTAGATATGATAGTATACTGCAATGCCTAAATAAAACGCTTTACTAAAATAATTACACTGGAAACTCGATTATCCATCCTTCAGATAAACGGATTGCATAAACCCCGATCAAATAAGTCACTCAAATGACAATTACCAAATATTTTAACCATTTATTGTTGCAGTTTTTTATTACCTAATTGTCCTGTTTTTAAACATTTTTTTATAAACATTGATTTTTGATAAAAAGTTTAATTTATTTTTATTGTTTTTAATAATTAGGTATGTTTTTCATGAAAAAACCGCTTTTCTTCATATATTCGATTATCCGGATTTTTGATTATCCGAATGCCTAATGACAACAATTAGTTCGGTTAATCGAGTGGTTAGAACGTTGGTCTCCCGAACGCGGGGGCCCGGGTTCAAATCCTGGCACGCACCTCTAATTTTACAAATATTATGTGCGTATTACAAGTTAATTATCACTTGATTTGGTGAAGGAAAACATCGTGAGGAAACCTGCACAGCGGAGAGTTCTCCATAATGTTCTCAAAGGTGTGTGAAGTCTACCAATCCGCACTTGGCCAGCGTGGTAGACTATGGCCTGTACAGTGTACCCCTCACATTATGAGAGGAGACCCCGAGCAGTGGGACAATTATGGGTTGTTGCTTTGCTTTTTTTGCTTTATGTGCCGGCGATCTATGTTAATATTAAAAGATATTTTTAACACAATTTAATATTCACACGTAACTATTCACCTCACAATATTCGGAATTGTACGTGACGTACCTACCTACCTACGTCACGTGACGTGACCTGAATACGTGACATTTGATTAATTAAGCTAGAATGAGCGTGTCTGAGAATTATCTGATTAACTAGAAATGCATTAATAGAATGGATGGGTGACCGCTAGTGGCATAACTAAACTTGAGCGTTTCTGTGCTCCGGAGGGCACGTAAAGCGTATCGTAATATAGTATCGTAAGATAACTTCCGTCACTTGGGTTGGCCACTAATCCCTCCACAAATCTGCACTGGAGCAGCGTGGTGGAGTATGCTCTAGGCCTCCTCAGAGAGACCCGTGCCCAGTGGTGGACCATCATGGGTTTGAAGCCAACCAGCTACTAGTGTAGAGAGTCCAAGGCATACTCAGCTTTTTTGTCACAATTAATGTATTAAGACAATATTTGAACTGTTTATTCTTGTATTATGTCTATCATAAAGATTCTTAAGTAAATAGGTTTTATTAGAATAGTCAAAACGGAAGGATAGTAAAAACGCTGTAGCTTCCCAACAGTGAAAGAATTTTTCAAATCGGTTCAGTAGTTTCGGAGCCTATTCAATGCAAACAAACAATCAAATCTTTCCTTTTTATAATATTAGTATAGATTATGTGTACGTTAAATTAATTAAATATTGTAAATTTAAATATCTGTGGGTACTTTTTTGCCTATTTTCAGCTTATTTTCTTTTTACTTTTTAATATTATGTGTATGTTAAATCAATTAAATTTTGTAAATCTAAATATCCATATTGTATAGGTACCTAATAAGGGAAACCTTGGGAAAGTAGAACAATTAAAGACAAAACTGCTGACATGATATAGTTATAACACATATTATTTAATACACATAGTCATACAACATGATATCTTAAATGTTATTTAAACAACACACGTAGAGTAAAAATTTAACATGCTTTAGGCCAATAACAACACAAAATAGTTCCACAGAAGATATTTGATACCTTTAACAGTGTCTCAAGTTTTGGCAGAAAAATAGGATTTCGACAGTTATATAATAAGATCAGAAAATAGAACCTTAGGCTAATTTCGAACAGAGATCGCAAAATTTATTAACTCTAATATTAATAAAATATTATTATTAGTATGATAATGATATGTCTTGCACCTAGCATAGAAGGAATCACTCTTATAGAAACCGACAAAGCGTAATCTTACCCTATTCTAGGAAGGACTTATATTTATATATAATGATATGTTAATTATTATTTCAAATTTAACATCGATATTTATTTTAAAATCTATAAATGCCTCAGCCAGTTGGATATGTATTTGTTTCATCGAAGACTTAATATTTTATACGTTTTTATAATGTTAAACCTATTTATAATTTAATATTAAGATAAAATATTAAAATGCACTAATATAAGTGATTATTAATACGACATTCATAAGATATCGAATATTATTAATAATAATTTTATTAAAACATTTATTCTATGTTAACTTTGTCTAAGACTACACACGTAAGTTTAACATTTAAAACTAAAAGTCTTGTTCTACCAATTTATTAATTTTTTGTTATTTTTTGACAAAGCTATTCTGAAATAAAGTGCAATTATCGGTAACCGTTATCCAGAGCAAACATTTCGATTTTTATAGATTCATCTTGTTAGAAATACGTACATTAAATAAAAAAATGTTTTATACTCCACTATTTAACACGTCCATCTTGAAGCCCACGCATTTTATGAATGAGACATTTTGTCATAGCCACTTCTGAAGTAAACTCTGTTTCGTCACATACCCTCTAATATAAAACATTTTTAGTTAATACCCGTAATTCCAACGTAAAAGCAGAATATATTACAAGCTTTTCCATAACTCTGAAAAGATATTTTTATTATTATTCATTCTAAATTTTTTATTGTGTTGTGAAGAATAACTTGTAATATTTTCTGTAAATATTTCATTACCAATAAAAATATTATTGTTAATTTGATAGGTAAAATTTAATTGATCAATTACACATAATTATAATATTTTTATTAGTAACGATTTTAGAAGTATAACCGTCTTTTACTTCGAGAAAAAAAATCATACCTTAATTTTTCTGAATATTTTAGATTTTTTCGAAAATTTTCATTTTTTTTTCTTTTTCTCGAAGCAAAAGACACTTTAGAGGTGTTTAATGCATTCGGTAGACACCAATGCGTTTTTCTCCAGCTGTATGCTGCACAAATTCCCGAACTTGGTCGGTGGCCACTGGCCCAATGCAGACAAGAGGTTCCTTGAAGTAGCCGCAGCTCTGAAAAATAATAATAATTTAGAGTATATCATTGATTTATACAGGGTGGATTTTTCAAGTGAGAGTGGATGGCAAAATCTGAAACTATTCGGGTTCTATTTTGATGAAATTTGAATCTGAAAAATTCACCCTGTATTCTACTGTGTAAGAATAAGTTCAACGCGCACTGAAAGCAAAGCATTTAAATTGGTTGAATTGGACCAATGTTTAGTACGCACCTATAATTATACGTTAATCAAAAACATAAATGAGACATGGGAGCCGCCATGTTCAAAAAAAATTGAGATCAAAATATGTGCCAAGTTCTGTGTTGAAAAGCCTAAAATTTTAGTCACAAGAACATGTAATTCAAGCTCTACATTTGACTTGGTTAGTTTCCACGTACCTCTATAGGCTATATTGTATTTGTATAATTATCTTCGTTAAGTCTATTGTTGATGTAATGTATGTATGTATATCACATGTTATTTTTCAAAAATTTAGTTTGTTGGTTGCTAACTAATGAAAACTAGCCAAGTAAGTAAGTAGCCAAGATTAGTTTTCAAGTTATCCCTAATTTTGAAGTCTGTTATTTTTTATCAAGAATTATTGAATTACAAATAACGAAAAAAGACAGTGTAAGTATGTTTACTAAATGTCGATTGGCTAATGGACAATTGAGTGCAATCAATGAAGTATAATGTCATAGAACAGACATCTCGAACAAAATGTGTGTCCCGCCGGGAGGTTCCATTTTCAAAATTGAGCCCCCGTTCTCCTTTCAAATGGAACGAATCCATTGAAGATTGAAGCCACGTGGCGCCAATGCATTGGGACATACATGGTGTTCGCGGTGTCGGTTCTATACGCTAGTAATAATACTTCAATGAGAGCAATGCTGTTTGACTAATCTGCCGATAGAAATGTGCTGAATCGATCTAATTGTGTTTCAGTTTAATTTGAAAGCCTACAGTGGATAAAGATACCTGTAAAATTATTTTTCATAAACGTATTACATTTCACAGGCCGAAAAGAAAACACATAAAATATTGTATAAACAAAACAAACAGTTCTTTGTTTTCACCAGCGATAGACAAACTTCAAAAACAAAGGGATAAGGGTGCAAAGAATCGTTTATCAAAGGGCTCACTTGACAAAGGGTTCTCGGTTCACACAGCCAGTAATAGATACCGGGAAAACAAATGAATTTCATGATTTTACGGAGCCCCTTATCTGCCGAAACTATCGGATATCCGAAATTAAACCTGTCCGAATTTAGAATAGGGATGTTGACACTAATTGTAAATTAATATTTTATATTTAAAGTATTAAGGGAACATTTAAACACCTTAAATATTATTCTTCACAAAATCAATCACAACAAATTAAATATTATTAATTTAAAATGTTAAAAAATACTTAGTACTCACTGTCACGTGACCTCAAACGCCATTTTGAGCTTATGACGTCATGTTTCTCGTATTTTATATGCAAGTTCAACAAACTTCAGACCGATAGTATTAAACAATGTCACGTGACGTTTTTGGTGGGAAAGGAGATCCCCAATTTTCGGCCCCGAACCATATGTAATCTGTGTTAGAACATCGGAATGGACAAGAGTAAACTATATACCAAAAAATTCGTCTTATTTATAAGATAAACATATTTAAATCTTAGCTTCAGCTGCTCTTGCGAAATGAACAAAATAATGCAAAAAAGTTTTCACAGTATTTACCTCATTACATACGATGTTATAATCGATTGAATCGATTGATAATTATCGATTGATGGAACATAATAATATGTTTTATATATTATTTATTGATTATAATTATAATATTAATTTAATTTTAACATATTCTCGTATTCCATTTAAATCAAAACTATGTAATATATTATAATTACCATTTAATCGTTACGCTAATTTTATTAAATTACATTTCGAATATTTTGACATCGATTAATCGATTGACAACAAAGATGATGTAATCCCTAATAATGTCATTTTGGTAACCATAGTATTTATAAATAACATCACTGTATTGTCATATTTGTCATCGATCTTTCATCTTTCCACGTTCTTTCTAGTTCTTGTATATTTTTACTATCAAATATTTTCAGCGTATTTGGAGTCCTATTTACTATTGAAACTCATCGACACGCACACAGTGATTTTAATTTTCTATTGTATTCGCTTTCGTACTTGTGTTTTGGTGAATGTGTTTCGCAGTTTCGCTACAATTTCTTGCAAACCAATACTATATGAATATGGACTCCTTAATCGCCTGTTTTGTGACTGACAAAGGTTCAGAATAAGTCCAGAACACTGGATAATGTACCCTATACATCTTTAGAAGATCAGGAGGTTGCTGTGGCCATACTTACAATGGGTATATTATGGTATCTTGATTGGGCAAGGTACCAACGAAATATAGCGCTTCCTGCACAACTAGACGAAATATTAATATAATATTATAATGATAACTAATAAAATCTCTTGAAATATGTAATAGCTTTTATTAAACAACCTTTTTATGACATTCGTTTTGGGTGAAAACCATTGAAGTAGTAGATAGTATAATAGTCACCCGCCAACTTAGTTTTAGCCATTAAACTCGTAGTTTAAGTGTTAGTATTTTTAAGAAACTTTTTATTTTATTACGTTTGTAATGATTATTCGTAGGTATTTGGTTTATAGTAAGTGCAACATACATATTAAATAGCACTGTGACACGAGTATGACATAATCATAACCTATAATTAAGGTAATTCATTCTAGGATTTCCTTAGTTGGCCATTGCTGACAGCCGTGAAAATTGGAGAAATTAAACCTTTTGCAATGATCTAATTGACAGCCAATTTCCAGTCTTGTCTACTTAGGCCTGAGTTTCTATGGAAGCTGGGGTTCTCCTTTATGATTTTTATTTATCAACTTTTGTTTTTAAATTGAAGATTAATTATTATTTTTATAATATTTTTTTCTATAATTACTCAACATCTCTATACCGAAAACCGTCACTATGATGGAATTCGGTAATCAGACATTTAAGAAATTAAAAAATCATAGTGAGGGGATCTTTCCAGTAATAAATTAAACGTTTCTTATAGGACATATAACATATTAGATAGGACACAGATATGATATTTCATATAGGACACGAATAGGACATGGATAGGCCATTTCAAATACGACACGGATAGGATATTTCAGATACGATGCAGACAGGACATTAACAAATAAGACACTGATAGGACACCTCAGGCTTCCAATAAGACCCACCTTCCTAGGCTTCTGGCGGTGCCGACGCTGCATCACACAGCAGAGTCCACGCGTGATGTCACACTCGCTGGAGGAGTTGCAGTCCTCGTTGTACTGTTTACGACCTGACGAGGGCGGGCGGCATACGTGCATTTCACCTAGGGTGGGAGAAACATCGTCATGAACACAGACTTAAAAAAAACTTGAGAGGTGTCAAGGGACACCCGGATGGAACGAAGTTCCTTTCGATTTAAGTATTGTTTTTTGAAGTGATTCAGAAACACGCTATCGTGATCACGCTAGAGTGATTCAGAAAGTTGTACAGCACCATCTCTGTAAAACTCTCTGAATCACTTCAATAGCAAAAAGTGTCGTCACGACTTTTCGTAAGAATCAAAAAGTGTCGTAAGAATTTTTTCCGTCTAGCCCCCTTTCACAACGCGCGATAAGGAACTTCGTACCAAAAGAACCAGACGGATTGTCAGCAAGAAATTCAGTGAAGCACCCATAGTAATACCAACTCCTCTATTCGTACAAGTATCACACGCACACATTGACACCATGCTGTTATTAAGCGGCCGCCATTACCGCGTCGGATTGGTCGGACCGCAATAAAAGTTACGCACACAATATGGTAAGCGGGCGGCATCACTCTCAATAAGTCAAGGTGACGTCTGGTTATTTTTTCAAGTCTGTGGTCATGAAGTATACGCAGTACAGGATATTGCTGGATCCAAGTGTTGAATGGAAAAGTCTCAAGCTAAGTCTTTGTATGGGCCAATTCCTGCACTGTTTTTCTCACAACTGGGTATCCATAGCAACAGTAGTTTGGAGTATTTCTCCATCTGCTAAGATACTTTGCTGGACCCAGGTCTTAATTAGAAAAGTCTGTTACTAAATCTTTCCATGTGCAAGTTTCTTCACGGTTACCCTCACCAAAGCTATCCTAAAATAGCATCAGTTTTTGGATATGTCTCCTTACTTTATTGCATGGCCCCTAAAGCTATACAAACCTTGACGTCATCATGTGACTCCACATGTCAGTACCATAAAGACCTACATTGGTACAAACCTGGAACAACCTCCTCGCAGACCAGTCCAGCATCACATTGGTTCTCGCGGTTGCAGATCTCCCCCAGCTTGCGACCAGCGAACGCCGGCAAGCAACGGCCTCCGTCTTCTGCTGACAACATTACTTTTAGAAGAAGAAAGAAGAGAAAGAGAAGATAGGTCCTTAATAATTTTACATTTAAAATCATACAACTATACACATCATAGTTTTTAACCGACTTCAAAAGAAGGAGGAGGTTCTTAATTCGACTGTTTTTTTAAAATGTTTGTTACCTTAGAACTTTCGACTGGGTGAAACGATTTTGATGATTCTTATTTTAATCGAAAGCTGGTGCTTGTCGTGTGGTCCCACTTAAATTTTATCGAGATCTGATAATGGCATCCATGAGAAAAACATATAAGTCTTAAATTTGCATTTAGTATGTGCGCGACATATGGATGAATAACTCATTAGCCAACCGATTTCGATGTTTCTTTTTTTATTGAAAAGGATGTACTTAATTTGAATTATAATTTAATCCATACGTATTACATGCCAACAATCCAACGACAAAATAACCAAAACAAGTTAAATAAATATGTATTTTCCATATTTCATTATTCAATTAAAGCAATCCGTCTAAAAATATGAAAAGAATCTTGAAGTAATTTTGCCTTTAGATTTGATCAAAGGGAAAATTCTTCCAAGCTTAAAATATACTGTAAAAATATTCTGAGAACCCTTGAAATTAATATTTAAATATTAAGACGGATGTCTTCAAAGGAGCTTGGAGTAATTTTATTTGCTTTTCCTTGAATGAGTTTAACTTTGCCCTTGACTTTTAATAAAATATAAATCGTTAATTAGTAACAAATTAATTACTAGCCGAAAGTAATGTTTTAATATTGGCGTACTAGAAATGAATCGGAATAAAATTTTACCAGTACAATATACTAAAAAACCGGGCAAGTGCGTGTCAGGCCACGCGCAATGTCGGGTTCCGAAGTAGTAAGTTTGTCGACTATTACTCATTAACTACTTATGCTAACATAGTCGTGATAGTTTTTCTTGTAAATTCATCATATTATAACCTATTTTTGAAAATTTTCACTTGTCCAACCCCAACCGTTTGGCCCGCGCGGGACGACGACGACGACAATTGACTCATCAAACTCTACAATATAGGGTACGCTACGAAAAAAAAATCATCTTCACGTTACCTGTAGGGTAGGTAGGGTAGTTACCAAAAAATTCAATATTTTATTCTACGATTTTAGAGTTTTAATAAATATGTATATCCATGCTAAATTACAGTTTTCTAGCACTAAGGGACTATGCTTCGGATAGACAGATGGACAGACGGACGGACAGACAGACGGACGGACGGACGAACGAACATGACGAAACTACTCGTAACTCTCAGCTGGTACCCAACCTGAGTGCAGTATCCTGTTATGTTTATCACAAAAATGAATTGTAATCAGAATTTAATCAATGTGTAAAACTAGCTTTTTATATCGAGTTTTTTTACAAACTCCGCGGGAACCCGCGATGTCTTTTCTAGTACATTAAGTACAATATACTTCAATGTCAAGCTAGAATTATTTCTGCTCCCCAGCAAACAATTCATTTGCATTCAAAACGTTCAGACTTCATAACGAAGCAGTAATTATAACAAATGTGCACATTCGCAAGTTTAATCTGGGTCTAGATTAAAATTTGCGTACGTGGGATTAAGTTCAACTCGTAAAATAACTCGTAAAATACGCCCCGAATGGGACGGATTTGTTAAAGTTGGATAATTTTATTAATTGTCTTGATTGTGCCTGAATAATTTGAGTGTAGATTGTTTTTCCCCGACTGCGCCAGAAGGAGGGTTATGTTTTTCGAGTATGTTTGTTTGTTAGTTTTTTTATGCAGTTCGGTTTTTTGCTTTTTTTTATTAATTTTTTACTTGTGGAAAATCCACCTGGTGGCTACTACCACCTATGAAAATTAGAAACACCAAAGGCATCACTGATGCGTTGCCGGCTAAGAAAGGGAGAAGAAAAAGATAGGAAGAACTGGCTGTTAAGCCCCCAGCAACACGACGAGTCGTTTGGCAGCTGACTCAAGTTCAAGGGTGGTGGCTATCCAGGCGAACCCCATGGAGAAATAATAATAGTAATAATGGTATTATTGAACTATTAAAATCAATATAACCAATAAAAAACCCTACCACTAGCGGCCTGGATTAAGTCACCTCTTACTCCCATCCAACAAGAGGTTGAGGTTAGTAGGTATTCTAAGCTGCCTTTTTTTCGAATAGATAGTTGCTGTTGGCCCTAGTGACGTTTACAGCTTCGCGCCGACTGGTGGGCGAGCCTGGATTAGCCGAGAAGACATATTTGCGAGGTGGGAGTGATACCTCTAGAAAGTACCTCGAGAAGTAGGGGCATGCAACGTCCTAAGGGCACCCCCTGTGAGGTTCGGACCTCGGCTTAGGACGTCGCCTATTGGAGGATATCGGGGCAGGATGGCCGCTCTAATCTGCCCCAACATAGCATACATTCTATTTTGACATGGGGTCCTTCAAGAAGCGGGTCTATCGTCATCTTCTTGGCCGGCAACGCGTTGGTGACGCCCCTGGTGTTGCTAGTGTCCATGGGCGGCGGTGATCACTTACCATCAGGTGACCCGTCTGCTCGTTTGCCTGCTCAAAGCATAAAAAAAAGCTCCCATTCCTCTCAAAGTACGGCTTTGTCAATTTGTGCCAATGCCTCAAGTATTGGAGTAACATGACTTAAATAATAAAAGTACTTCATTTCAAAGAACAAATAAGATTAACAGATGTAACAAATAAGATTTCTAAGAACAAATAACTGTTAAAATTACAGGTTAAAATCGCACCATGGAAACTCTTGCAAGTAAAATAAATGTGGATAAAACTTAATTCTTCATTGAGTAATAATGAAAAGGCATTGTGCTTTATGAATAGTTTATCCAGTAACAATATTTACCCCTTACCCTGGTAAAGTTTATCCCTCGTTAATCCGGCCAGGGATTAGGGCTACAAGTTGGATATTATTATGATTAAATTAGTAAGTTATACCCTGGGGACTGGATGAGTCAATATAGTGTAGTTCACGTGGGGGTATACAGGTTAACAATCAAAATTACTTTTGAAAATTATACGTACGTACGAATAACCGACTTCAAATGAAGTACATTGTACTTTTGACATGGATACCATTGTCATATCTCGCTCAAATGTGGGACTACACGACAAGCACCAGCTTTCAATTAAAAAAAGAATCATCGAAATCTGTTGGCGCGATATTGAGTTATTCGTCCATTTATCGCGCACATACTTAATGCAAATTTAAGACTTATATGATTTTGACATGGATGCCATTGTCACATCTCGTTGAAATTTATGTGAGACCACACGACAAGCACCAGCTTTCGATTAAAACAAAAATCATCCAAATGGGTTCACCCAGTCCAAAGTTCTGAGGTAACAAACATAAAAAAAAATACAGTCGAATTGAGAACCTCCTCCTTTTTTTGAAGTCGGTTAATAAAAAAGTGTCTATCAATTCTCTAATTTCTTATTCTATATTTTCTTACTGTATAGTTAATAAATCATATTTTTTCTTCTTTTTTGTGTGTTTATTAACATGCAGTTTTTTTATGTATTGCATTGTAGCATTTGTAGCCCTTCCCTGTCGAATTGGGGTTTCCCGTAATGAGTCATAAAAATAAATAAATAAATATATAAGACTGTGACTTTTTATTGGTCTTTTATTTAATTAGAAAGTAAGTATGACTATGGTTATTAGTTCTAGGCATATGTAGTGTTTGTTCATCGGTGTGGCTAAATCTATATACTAAATAAAAAAACACGAAAAATGTTTGTATGGATGTCCTTTATACAGTACAGACTCTGAAACCATCCAATCGATATGCCTCAAAATGGTTTCATTTGAAAGGCAATACTCCGAAGGTGGTTTGAGACTTTTAAACAATGCATTAGGCACATTTGGTCCAATGATAAAGTCGATTTTCCACTTTTCCCATGCAACTTTTGTTTGTCAATCAATTTTTGTTTTTAAATTAAAGCTTATTATTTTTATAGTATAATATTTTTTTGAATGTGAAGGTTCTGTCTTGTGAAATTTAATCCCATTAGTCAACAATCCTATTCTGTCAAAAACGTGAACGTCTGTCCAGTCAGGTTATAAATGGAGGTTATTGACCAAACAGGTCAAAGGTCAACGGTCAAGCAGGTGTGGTCGATTCAATTGCATTAGTTGATGTGATTACCTACTTGTGATAAACATAACCAGCTGACCAAAGGCCTAATGTGAGTTTTATGTGACATGACGGGCTCGCTAGGTAACTGCGAGTTGGCTATTTGTATGGGACCGATGCTTTTCTTTTCACTGCCGCTAGATGGCTCTACTTCGGTCCCATACAAATAGCGAACTCGCAGTTACGTGACATAGGTGTCACGTAAAACTTGCACTAAGCCACAGCACTAAGCCCACAGGCAATTTTCGTAGCTTTCGTACCGTCTAACAACTCCCTCCACTCCCTGTCCCTCTCCCTCCTTTCTTGGGTTATCAAGACGAATCCAACGATATGTTAATTATATAAATCCGTTCAGCGGTTTGGAAGATACGAGGTAATAAAGAATATTACATGCATACATACATGCCTACATACAAGATACGCGCGAAAAACATAACCCTCCCTCGCAGTCGGGTAAAAAGTGAATGTATCTTTGTGTCCTCAATAATCTATTTATCAGTAACTAGGAAATCACCCTCGCTTCGCTTCGGGAAAAATAGTAAAAAAATATATACAATACAATACAATAGTACTGCAATTTATTATGTATGTGTTTGTGCACTGTTCCTACCTGTTACCTCTAATTGATTATATAGGTGGAGAGCCCAGGGCCGCCAGACATCACTTATTTTCTGACGGATGAAATGTGGACGATTGAGTAGTGTTAGTATGTACTATGATCGTATGCCTACTTGCTAGCTTGGAAAAACGGCCAATTTCCAGGTATGAGGTGATCAAGGTACAAAAAATCATTACTAAGTTCACGTATTTTCTCATGGCTGATTTTCATGTATATTCTAGATAATATAGTTAGAAATAAGTAGTCAATACTCCCAGACACATTCCGTGGGCCATTTTGCTTTACAGACACCTTGAACCTGCCAAAATAATGAGTTAAGTTCACGTATTTTCTGACGCTCCATTTTTATATATGTTCTGCAGACAACTATTTTAAAACCTTTGACAAGACGACAGACAGATCCAAGCGTGGGATCGATTCAGTATCCGATTTTGACTACCATACTCATGTCTCATGCGCGTAGATAATGCTCTCGCGCTTCCACCCACAGAGATATTAAAATTAATTTAGGGGATGACTGGCCCCTTGGCTTCTTGTCAAAGGTTTTAAAATAGTTGTCTGGAGAACATATATAAAAATGGAGCGTAGAAAATACGTGAACTTAACTCATTATTTTGGCAGGTTCAAGGTGTCTGTAAAGCAAAATGGCCCACGGAATGTGTCTGGGAGTATTGACTACTTATTTCTAACTATATTATCTAGAATATACATGAAAATCAGCCATGAGAAAATACGTGAACTTAGTAATGATTTTTTGTACCTTGATCACCTCATACCTGGAAATTGGCCGTTTTTCCAAGCTAGCAAGTAGGCATACGATCATAGTACAGTCCCCTGCTAAGAAAAGTAACCCATCTGTTTGTAAATATATATACGTACAGCAACGTATGTATCTGTTGCCTTTGATACAACCTTGTACGACGTCGTCGTGTGACGTCACACCATTCATTCATCGTGGCATAGGTATAGATTGATCTTGCGCTATTTAACAAAATATGTGGGTAAGTCAAAGTTTTTTTGAAATTCGTTTTTTGTTTTCTTGGAAATTTACAGTTCCAAAGGTTACGCTCGTTAGCTTCCGTATTTCTGTATTCCGTATTCTATATTATCTAGAAAATCATGGTTCGATTAACCGTTTTCTTGAAAGCCAAGATAAGTTCTTTGGGAACAAAATCGAGGCATCAGGATGATTGTCAGAAAGCTTGGTGTCCAGGTTATTTCACTAACTAATCATTATACTTAATACATAAAATATTAATCACCATTATTTAGAATAATTAGTTTAATATTTTTTATCGTGAATCACTCACACATAAATTAATGATTGTTCAAAATATCGATGTTTTACATTTTAACTTTCAACATTTTTTAAATATTTTTACGATAAAATATAAATAAATAATAAGACATGGTGTAAAAATTATTACGATCGATTCAGTTACTGATTCTGAACAAACTACTTTCAGGTGTCGTATATACTAAGAATAACGTCCTTATATTAATAACTTAAATCACAGTCTTAAATCAAAAAATAAAACAAACAAAAACAACTAATTAAATATTAAAGTTTTCATGACAGGATTCGAACCTCAGACTTTATGAATAAGACCTGTGTGTCGTCCTCTGTGCCACCCTAATGCTGTGACGTCACACGACGTCTCCCTTATCGATGCTTATTTATGTAAACAGCCGGCAAACGAGCTGACGATCCACCTGATGGTAAACGGCTATCGTCGCCCATGAAATTTAATAAAATAAATAAATAATTAATTAAAAAAATAATTATTAAATAAATAATTGAAGATTATATTGAAGATCGACAAAGTTAAGCAACAGCGGGCGCGGTCGGCGGTAGTTGGATGGGTGACCGCTAGTGGGAAACAATCTTGAGCGTTTCCGTGCTTTGGAGGGCACGTAAAGCCGTCAGTCCCGGTTGTTATCATTAGATAACACTCGTTAAGCCATGTCGGAGGCCCTCGGGCGGTTTGAAAACTTCCGACACTCGGGTTGGCCACTAACCCCTCCACCGATCCGCACTGGAGCAGCGTGGTGGAGTACGCTCTAGGCCTCCTCAAATGGAGAGACCCGTGCCCAGTAGTGGGCCATTAATGGGTTGAAGCCAAATAAATAATTTCTTGACTTCTTGTCAATCGATCACATGAATTGAAAGTGAAATGTGTAATAAAATATAAATTGTAATTTAGCCGCATCGAAGAGACAAAAACCAGTTTCCGCAAAAACAGGTCGACACGTAGCTACAAGATCGTATCAAAGGCAACAGATATGTTGCTGTACGTATATATATGTATTTACAAACAGATGGGTTACTTTTCTCAGCACGGGACTGTACATACTAACACTACTCAATCGTCCACATTTCATCCGTCAGAAAATAAGTGATGTCTGGCGGCCCTGGGCTCTTAATCTAATACGGAGCAGGCAGATGGCCGAGCTATTGTCACACAGGCCAGACTGAAAATCGGTGTCGTCTCGTACGACTTAAGCCGAGTCTGGACCATTTCGAAGGACTTACTGCAGCGCAGACATCATTTGTTACTGTTTTTTCTTTTTTTTAAGATTAGGGGTCTTATGGCCTTATTCATAAAAGGTTAATAACTTTTTTTTTATGGGTGATGGATGTATTTTCATACGTTTTGTCGTTTTCTTAAGTAAAAGACTAAAAATTCCTTTGTCTTTGCTTGTTTTTGTGAATAAGGGAGTGAGACTCTTAGATTTTATTGTTTGTGCTTTGCTCCTTCGAATAAATGCTTTTTCTTTATTTCTTTCTTTCAATATAGCCTATGTCACCCGGGGATAGTGTAGCTTCCCAACAGTGAAAGAATTTTTCAAATCGGTTCAGTAGTTTCGGAGCCTATAGGGATGTTGACACAAATTATAAATTAATATAAATTTATGTCTAAAATATTAGTGGTAACATTTAAAGGCCTAAAATATGATTATTTTATTGAAATCAATCACAATAAATTAAATATCATTAATTTAAAATGTTAAAAATTGTACTCACTGTCACGTGACCTCAAACGCCATTTTGAGAATATGACGTCATTGGAACGATTTTATATGGAAATTCAACAAACTTAGCAGACAGATAGTACTGAATATCGTTTAGTGACGTCACCTGACGTTTTTGGTGGGAAATTTGATAATGATTTTTATTTATCAATTTTTGTTTTTAAATTGAAGATTATGATTTTTATAATATTTTTTTCGTGAATATTGAGGTTCTATCTATAAAATAAAATTGAATCCTAAAATTAGTCAACATCCCTATTCAATGCAAACAAACAATCAAATCTTTCCTCTTTATAATATTAGTATAGTATAGATATTCAAGTAAGTTTAGGCAAGTATCAAAAAGTTACAATAGCGTTAGTAATTGTTAGTTTACGTACTAAAAACGACAAGATATTTTCGATAGATTGTTGGAAACAGCCGTAAGATCATTGAGCTATTCTTTTATCCGGATAAAGTACTGAGAAAATCTCTGGGGCGATATTAAAACAATGGACTTGCACGTAATAAAAAATAATAGCACAGACAGTAGACTTCTGTCGTTATAGAAGCTGAAAGAGATCCCAAGAGAATTATATCCATAGGTACTATTTGCGCAACTCGAACACTGAAATCTGTTCGAGTTTTGCGTGAGAAACTACTTTCGTTTTAGGTAATCAATTACTAATCATCTATATTATGTCATATATCTATACTATAATAAAACTCAACTGTCTGTTTGTCTGTCCAGGCATCACATGAAAACCATTGAAGGGATTTCGATCAAAATTGGTGAAGTTGTTACTATTACTTCGGGCTATATTTAAGGATATTTTTTATCCCGTAAAATTAAAAGGTTTCCCTGGGAAACGCGATGAAAATTTGTATGGAAAATTTTTAAAACATCAAGCGATTTGCTTCTTTGCAACAAAATATGTTCCTTGCTTAAATTGATGGAACATTATGTTTTTCAGTTTTTCAAAATTTTGCAAGAAAAATAAAAAATACAAATTATTGTGAATATTGCTCATTTTTCAAAACCCGCTCCTAGAGGAATCCTTTGTGATTGTATCGTAGGTTACAGTGTATAAATTTCTAAATATAAGTACTTTAATATAGATTCACCGTTTTTTAAATTTTCTTCTGTAAGATGAACAAATAAGGTAAAACATAATTTTTGTATGCGAAGCTGCGGGCAACAGCTAGGTAATAATATTTCAATGTAATAGTTGTGGAATTAATATGATTTAAATATTTTATCATATCCAAAGATATAATTCAAAGAGTTTTCATTGGTCCCTCACTAAAGAAGCTTTGGCTGAATGTTTCATATCAAAATTGTCATAATTTCTCACAGACATATAAACAGAAGTTCTTCTGTTTATATGTCTGTGCATAATTTATACTTTTGATATTTGAAAAGTGCTCACAATTCCTCATGAATCAGACAAACTGTATAATAATAAACTACGTTTAACATTATAACATATTTTATTTTATACTAGGAAATCGCCCTCGCTTCGCTTTAGGAAAAATAGTAAAAAAAAGGAAAAAATATAATACAGCCTATGTCACCCGGGGACAGTGTAGCTTCCCAACAGTGAAAGAATTTTTCAAATCGGTTCGGTAGTTTCGGAGCCTATTCAATGCAAACAAACAATCAAATCTTTCCTCTTTATAATATTAGTATAGATATAATATTAAACGACATTATTATGAATCAAGCTGACACTGACATAACATAAATATTGCTATGTTGCACGTTTTATTAAATAATGTGCTGTCATCAAAATAAATTATGGTGAATCAGTTTAAATAATAATTTTATAATTTATCTAAGGTTTTTGCTGATTATAAGTCTGTGTCTGGGTTTAACAATTTTTATAGATGTGAGTTCCGCTTTTACTACGGAATCCTAAAAGATATGTCAGAATCCAGTCTAACATAATTTCGAGTGTACAGTGAGCAAAAGAATTAGGTAAAAACCTTCTAATTTTTTTAATAATACAGAATGTTTGTTTTATCAACTAAACCGTATAATACCTTGCGTATTTATGTAGCATTTTACAATAATTAAAACACAAACTTTTTTTTCATATTAAACATTTCCGAACGTTTTTGTTTCATGCCCTGCATATCTCATTCTTTTGCCGACTGTACCTATTAAGGCCAAACGATATTAAGTAATTAGTTTACGAAAAATTAAGTAATTGGATTATTTTTTAGTGGTGTCCTTAATGGATTAGTAAACTATTAAATACTTAATTGAAGTTATATTTTTAGGCATGTACGCGTACTACGCGGAGTTTTCGAGGTATTAAAATGATTGTTAATTTTTTGTCAATGGGTTTCGGTTGAAAGAACGTTAATTAAATTGAATTTTATAGTACCTAAGTAGTACTTTTCACTTACAAAACATATTTATCCCCTATTTCACCCCTTGGGGGTTGAATTTTGTAAAATCCTTCCTTAGTGGATGCCTACGTCATGAGAGAAATACGTGTGCGAAATTTTAAGTTTCTATTAGTAATTAAAGACGCTCGTAGCACTGAAGCGAATAAAAAATAATAGATTTTTTGAAAATAATTACTTGCAACATTATAATACATATTTTCAGCTTGCTTATTTTTTACTTTATCCACTGATTTGATGTTTTTTCTTGTATCTTATAAAGTACAGGAGTTAGAGCTGCTTTCCGGTTTTTATTTTTTCCCACAAATTGAAATTTTGCTATTATGGCCTTACTTCGTTTGGTGTAACGTTTTGAGTTACAGTAGTATCGTTCACTACATAAGAACCTTTTACCGACACATTAACCCTATTTCACAGACCTCTAATAGAAAATGATGTTTGAAGTAGGTCTATAAAGATTGTTTTAGGTACTAGTGTTTGGGAACGTCTAACTAACACCTGAGACGTCAACTTACGAAGTCTAGAGCTTTTAAAAGCTTTGAAACTGACGTAATCCATTTTGTCATGCTTAAAGCGAAGTAGTTTGTACGGAGCTACATCGAATAATGTGTCTTCAAGGCAAGAGTGAATCGGCTTTTAGTAAGTTGAGTAGTACGCTTTAGTTAGGTATTGTTTATAACGACTTCAAAAAGTCACTCACTTCCTTCTTGGTCAGCAACGCATTGGTGATGCGTCGTATGATCTAGTAGTATAATCGTTTTCAGTGAACGCCTGGTGAAACTGAATAGCAATTGCAGATGAAGGTACTAAGGCATACGAGGTTTTCTGGAATATAATTTGATTTGGTGTCTCTACTAAATCCACAGGACATTTAGATATCCTATTACACCGTAAGTTATTCAGCCTTGGCCAATAATGTTGATTGGTGGAGAGCACTTTTATGCCACCAAAAGGTCCCTAAAGACTTAACAACTGCTAACTTATATCAGGCGCCCTATTATGAACTCTTAATTCCAGCAAAGTTTCAATGTAAACATCAAATTCGTGTTACGAAAGCGGTCACGTGACATTTTTTAACCAATCATACGTCGTTTAAAATCCGAGAAATGAATTGCCTGGAATATGAATGGTTTTATAAAAGTTCATATTATGCCCGCTGGTCTGTCAGATTGACGTGTCCTCTAAAGCAAGGGAGCGCTCAACTCTTCACTGGTAGTCTAGCAGCACACATACAATTACCGACCACGCCCGCTGTTTAATCGATCGATCGCTACTGTCTTTTTCCACATTGGTTCCCACATATATTTCGGTCAATGTCGACATGTCAGATTTTTGAGACAAATCCTTATTAAATAAGTCGTAAACTGTGATAATAATAATGTGTCATAAGAATTTATGTGGAACTGAAAATTTAAGTGTTTTTTTTTTTAAATGAGGAGGTTCTCAATTCGACTGTATTTTTTATGTTTGTTAAGTACCTCAGAACTTTCGACTGGGTGAACCGATTTGGATGATTCTTTTTTTAACCGAAAGCTAATGCTTGTCATGTTTCCCACTTTTTTAGCGAGATCTGACAATGGCATTCATGAGAAAACCATATAAGTCTTAAAGCATTAAGTAAGTGCACGACAAATGGACGAATAACTCAATATTACGCCAACCGATGATGATTCTCTTTTTGTTGGAAAGGATATATTTTTCTTCATAATTTGAAGTCGGTTTTTTAAAGTGAAACTTTTATTACGTCGTCTCAAACTTTTTGGTCTGTGTGTCGCATGTCGCGTGACGGTCGGCCGCGGAGTGGGTTAATACCCTAAATCTTTTAATACCCTAAATCGAATATTTATCCAAAATTTTTTAGTTAAATGTCTACAATACGAAAAAAAGTTTCACTTATACCTTCCGTGGTTTCATAAAACCACACAATTGTTATTGTTAAAATTTTAGATTATAAAATCATATCTCACCAGTTTCCAAGCACAGCAGTCCACGGCAGCAGTCACCGTTGGTAGCACAGGGAGCGCTGTAGCAATGGGTGTCATCCGCGTCTTCGATCCGGTTACCTTCCAGGGCCTCGGCGTATGCCTCTTCAGGTTCCACCTTCAGAGGAGGGATGGATGAGATGTGTAAGCACATTTATGTTTTTTGGGGGTTTAGTGTATGTGTGTGAGTGTGTGTGTGTGTGAGAGAGTAAGTGAGTGAGAGAGAGAACTGAGAGAAAATGATAAAAGGAGAGAGTATGAGATAGAGATAAAGAAAAAAGGAAGAGAAGAAGAACTAAGAGAGAACGAGACGAAGGAAATCAAATCAAATCTTTTTTATTTGTTAAAGTGCAGGCACATAAGACATAAAGACATCAGGGATGCCTTTGGTGTTGCTGATGTCCTGGTATCTACATGAGCGACGATAACAACTTACCATCAGGTGGATCGTCAGCTCGTTTGCCGGCTGTTTTCATAAAAAAGTACATAATTGGTACAGGTGAGAGAGAGAGAGAGTGGGTATGTTCGTGTGTGTGTTGGAAGTTCACTGCTGGATATAGGCCTTCCCTTGCGCAACTCTGTTGAGTCACAGACTTAAAAAAAGAACCAGACGTCACCTTGTCTTATCGAGAGTGACGCCGCCCGCTTACCATGTGTGCGTAATTTTTAGTGCGGTCCGACGGCGGTAATGGCAGCCGATTATAACAACATGGTGTCAATGTGTGCGTGTGATACTTGTACTAATAGAGGAGTTGGTATTACTATGGGTGCTTCACTGAATTTGTTGTTGACATTCTTTTTTTAAGTCTCTGTGTTGAGCCTTCTGTATCCAGACACGTGCTGTCTTCATACATTTGGCTATCGAAATGAAAAAGCAAAGCAACAACCCGTAATTGTCCCACTGCTGGGCTCGGGGTCTCCTCTCACAATGTGAGGGGTATAGGCCATAGTCTACCACGCTGGCCAAGTGCGGATTGGTAGACTTCACACACCTTTGAGAACATTATGCAGAACTCTCAGGTGTGCAGGTTTCCTCACGATGTTTTCCTTCACCGAAGCAAGTGATAATTAACTTGTAATACGCACATAATATTAGAAAATTAGAGGTGCGTGCCAGGATTTGAACTCGGGCCCCCGCGTTCGAGAGACCAACGTTCTAACCACTAGGATATCACTGCTATCAAAATGAATTATGCATGAACTACTGATCTGTTCCACTAATAGACTCTGAAGGTGTCCGTCAAACTGATGAATCGAAACCCGCATTGCTTTACGGGTCACTTAGGAATTAACTATTGACCTTTCGACGTATCAAATAAACCGTGAAAGGGTGACGCGGTTAAATAAAGCTTTGGCAATGTGCAGAGGATATTTTTGGTAATATATTTTTGTTTCAGACTTCTTAAAATAACTTTCACGAAACCGTTTTAAAATAAATTCACACGCCCAGTGGAAAAAAGACATAAGATGAAAATTGCAATTTTACAGGAGAGCAAAAAAACTGTTAAAATGTCAGTAAGTAGTGTAAGGGATTTACATTCATTTTCTTGCACAAAACCGTCAAGATTAATGATAAAAATTTGATTATTTTTCCCCCTCTTTCCAATCATATTAATAATTAAAATGTAACTTAAGACGACTTATGCTTTTTTTCCACTGAGGGTGCGAATTCTCTTTTTAGTTCATATCGTACTAGTTATATTTAATAGTAATGAACCCCCGACGCAAAAGTGTGTATCTATGTGTCTGTCCGTGACATCGTAGCTTCTAAACGAATGGACTGATTTCGATGCGGTTTTTTGTTGAAATCCTGACGTAATGACGTATTGTTCTTAGCTATGTTAAGTGTAAAAGCCGTCGGGAGTATTTTAAATTTAGAAATTCATGATTACTAAATTAATCATTCATAGTTTCAGGACGTTTATAGCTTCAACTCACCTGCCCATACGGATAATGGCGGTACGGAGACCTGCCATAGCCAAGGTTGGCCAACATATCAGAGGAGAACCGGTTGAACAGCCCACCCCACGCGTGGGCAGCTCCCAGACAAGACAGCACGAGTACCGCGCTCAACGCCATGTTGACACTGAAAGAGGGTAGTCTGTAAAAACTGATATTGGCGACTAGGAAACTTATAGAACGTTGTTCAGAACAATTCACACATCGATGCTGATGATCTATAGTTATCACATTATTGTTTCTCATCACGCTTTAATAAATATCTAATCAATGTCGATTGATATTGAAAATAAAGGTTCTGTATTCAAAATCAAATCCATTGAAAATTGAAGCCCATTGGCGTCAATTCCTCGGGACATACATACATACATCGCGTTCGCGGTGTGTGTTCTAAACCTTAGTAATAATACTTCAAAGACTCTAGACTCAAAGGATATTTTTAACCGACTTCAAAAAACCGGGCAAGAGCGTGTCAGGCCACGCGCAATGTAGGGTTCCGAAGTAGTAAGTTTATCGATGCTACATATTCGTAATAGTTTTTCTTGTAAATTCATCAATTATAACCTATTTTTGAGAATTTTTTCATTTGTCCAACTCAACCGCTTAGCTAACGGGGGGGGGGGGGGGGGGGGACACTTGCCACTGACCAAAATTATTTATTTATTTATTTAAACTTTTGAATTTTACAACAATGTAAAAGGTACAAAGGCGGACTTAATGCTGAAAGCATTCTCTGCCAGTCAACCAGTCAACCAAGGAAGTAATTAAGAGAAACATATCCATGCAAACAAAATTAGCATTTATATTCATTCATTCATTTATTCTTTCATTCATTCATTCATACTATAGGGTACACAACGAATAAAAAATTCTTCCTCACGCTACCTGTAGAGGAGGTACCCTGAAAAAAAATGTTTTTCAATATTTTATTCTACGATTTTGGAGTTTTAACATAAATGTATATCCATGCCAATTTACAGCTTTCTAGCACTCAAGGTTGTTCCGGACAGACAGACGGACATGACGAAACTATAAGGGTTTCGATTTTACTTCGGAACCCTAAAAAGGAGGAGGATATCGATTATCTGTTATCTCTAAATATGTTATACATAAGATAAGCTTTAAATCATAATTAAGCAAAAAAGTATTCTATTCAAAATAATATCATCAAAGAATTTTTAAACTTAAAAAGTTTGACCCTAATTACCTCAAAAAAGGTTGAAGTGAAGAAAATTATTGTATTATTCGTATTTTAAAGGTAGAGCCATTAAAGCAAAAAGGTTAAAGTGAAGTTTGTTATTGTGTTATTCGTATTTTAATGGTAATTTAGAGCCTTTAAAGCTATGGTATTGGTAATTTAATGATAGATCTATTTGAGGAAAGCACTTAAGTGTCTCAACCTGAAAACACTTAAGAGTAGAAAAATAAAAAGATGTTACTGGAAAAGGAGCCTGAATAAAATGTTTGAAAGAAAAAAGTTCTATAAAAGGGGCCAAGTTCTTTTTACAATGTGTACTATAAGTACTCATTATACTGTATACTGTATCAGCTCTTTCTACATCCACCCAGGGTTGACTGGTAGACAATGCCATTAGGCATTAAGTTTTACCCTTTGTTACTTATTTTAAGAGTTGACATAAATTTAAATAATTAAATAAATTGATAAAAGGGAATTTTAAGTTGCTTTTTGTTTTTCGTTTGTTTAATTTCCTCAGTTGATATAAGTACATTACAGACATTAATATGATAGTTAAAAGTAATTTATTTGTCTGTAATGAACACAAAATAAATACCAGATTAAGGCTTGGTTTTGATGACCAGATTATACTTGGCTCACTAGTCTGCACTGCCATTTTCACTAAAAGCGTGAATGACAGGAGTTTTATTTTGCTTACGTCAGACTTCGTTCAATACAGCAGCGCTCAAGGCAATTTACAGCGTATTAAAGCACTCGAGTCGAGCATTCTTGAGCGGCGCGGCTTTGTAACGTTTTATCGACGAAATATTTAAATTTAGTTTCTCTGGTTTGAAACTGTTGGTGTCTAGTGGAAGAAGAACTTGGCTCTGCTTTGCCATGTACGATTAAAACATGAATAATAGGAGTTTTATTTTTATTTTCTTTACGTTAGACTTTGCTGAATACAGCGCTCAAGGCAATTTACGGCGTATTAAAGCACTCGAGTCGAGCATTCTTGAGCGACGCGGCTTTCTAACGTTTTATCGACGAAATGTTTAAATTTAGTTTCTCTGGTTTGAAACTGTTGGTGTCTAGTGGAAGTAGAACTTGGCTCTGCTTTGCCATGTACGATTAAAACATGAATGACAGGAGTTTTATTTTTATTTTGTTTACGTCAGACTTTGCTGAATACGGCGCTCAAGGCAATTTACAGCGTATTAAAGCATTCGAGTCGAGCATTCTTCAGCGGCGCGGCTTTCTAACGTTTTCTCGACAAAATATTTAAATTTAGTTTCTCTGGTTTGAAACTGTTGGTGTCTAGTGGAAGTAGAACTTGGCTCTGCTTTGCCATGTACGCTAAAAGCCTGAATGACAGGAGTTATATTTTTATTTTGCTTACGTCAGACTTTGTTCAATGCTCGAGGCAATTTAAAGCGTGTAAATGAGCACTCAACTCGAGCATTTTTAAGCGCCGCGGTTTACTAACGTTTTAGCGACGAATTTTTTAAGCTTTATTTTCTTTTTATTTTACTTTTAAGCTTCTGTATAATTAATCAAATTTATAATATTGGTGACCTTAATTTTTGTATATTATGTAATTTGGTAATTACTTTACGCTAGGTGTTTTTTCACAGTTTGTAATACTCATAAATTTATCATCCCGGAAAATTAAAAGGTTTACCGAAAATACAAGATAAAAGTTTGTATGGTATATTTTTAAAACGTCAACCGATTTGCTGCAAAGCAACAAATGTTCCTTGCTTATATTGATGGAAAACATATTTTTCAGTTTTTCAAAATTTTATAAGAAAAGTAAAAAAGTACAAATTAATGTGAATATTGCTTATTCACAGTTTTTTTTAATTTTCTTCTGCAAGAGGTACAAATAAGGTAAAACATAATTTCCGTATGCGAAGCTGCGGGCAACAGCTAGTCGAAACAAAAGCAAATGTAAAATTTCAACTCCTCAGTAGAAGAGGAATTAGGTTTAATTAATTAATATACAAAATATACTTAACACACACAAACAGGGCAAATTACTTCTAACTGTAACACAATTTTTAGTTTCATTAAGTATTTTAAACTTTTACTTCACAATTAACCATTAAGCATCACCGACGCGTTGCTGACCAAAAGCAGTAAACTCGCCTACCGTTTCAAAACGCACTTTTTCAAAAAAACTGCGAAAGAATCTCCTCGGCACAAAAAACGATCCAGTTACAGCATTACTTTTCTTTTTTTAATCTTATCCTCGCCTATCCTTATCATCCCCAGCCCAATTCAATAAATAAAGCATAATATCACCAGAAATATTTAAAGCAATTAATTATTATTACTTTTTTAGGGTTCCGTACAAAAAAACAAAAAACGGAAGCCTTATAAGATCACTCGTGCGTCTGGGCGACCGCCGTTCACAGCCAATTTATTACGAAACTACTCGACCAAATGAGTTGAAAGGTACTCATGTACTTTTGTGACCCAAAGACGAAGGTATAAAGTAAACAACTGAATTTTGAAACAAAAAATTTTAACGAAATCAAAATTAAACAAGAGCAAAAACAAATAAAATAGGATAATAACGGTAAATACATAACCCTCTCCAAGCGAGTAACTTGCACTTCGCATCCTCAGTGGAAAAAAAAGCATAAGTCGTCTTACGTTGAATTTAAGTAATAATATGATTGGAAAGAGGGACAAAAGCTACATATGCTCAATTTTTTCAAATTTTTATCATTAATCTTGACGGTTTTGTGCAAGAAATCGTAATGTAAATTAAGGAATTTAAGGAAGGAAGGAGGAAAGAGGGAGCAAAAAACTTAAAATATCAGTAAGTAGTCAAAGGTGACTGCTCTCCTGCAAAATTGCAATTTTCATTTTATGTCTTTTTTCCACTGAGCGTGCGACTTGCCAAGTTTATTTTATCTTATCTTTGACTATCTATCTTTTTAGAGCTTAAAAGAAACAGACTTACCAAGACATGGTCTGGTCCGCTGCTGATCTCGTCACCGACTGAGGTCTGAGCCGATCTATACTGAGTGGGTTATTGCGCATGAATGGGGGTGGCTAGGGGTGGGTACACCCTATTAGGGGTAACGGTGCGATTTTACTGGGACTGGAAATTTTACTGTTTTATTTTCCAATCAAAATATGTGTAACCGTATTGGGGCTGCTTAGAATACTAACCCCAATCCCACGTTGGATGGAAAAGCCGACTAAATCCGGCCCGCTGATGATAGGGTCCCAGAGATTAATTATTGGTAATATTGATTTTAATACTTCATTGACACCATTATTACTATTATTATTTCTCCATGGGTTTGCCTGGATAGCTACCACCTTCTTGTTTGAATCAGCCGTCCAACGACTCGTCGTGTTGCTGGGGGCTTGACAGCTAGTTCTTTCTTCATTTCTCTTCCTTCTCTCTTTCTTGGTTAGCAACCCATCAGTAATGGTTGGTGTTACTGATGTCCATGGGCGACGATAGCCACTTACCATCAGGTGGATCGTCAGCTCCCATAAAAAATGTTTGTTTTATTATGGTAATGAAAGATGATATTTATTATTTTAAACCCGGAATGGAACACGCCGGGTTTACACATTATTAATGTAAAAGTTTTTAAAATTGAATGAATGTTTGTTAGTCTTTCACACAAAAACTACTGATTTCCATGAAATTTAGCACACAGATAGACCAAGATTATCGACGCTTGAAAGGAAAAACTGACTAAGCGACATTGAGTTAACTTTACAGTTTAAAGTTGGAATTTAGAAAAGTTGTTGTAGTTATATGCCATAATATAGATGATACAATAAGTATTCCAAAACAGTAAGAATAACGGTAGGAGGATTATAAAAAAATATATGATTTTTTTCTAAAAATTCCAATCAAAAACTGCTCTCCTGGAAAGTTAGCTCAATGTCGCTTAGTCAATTTTTCCTTTCAAGCGTCGATATGTAAGGGATCTATTATCCCGGAAACCTGGACAAAGCCAAGAACTTACAGACTTTTGAAAGTCGTCATAATACAATCTATACTAATATTATAAAGCTGAAAAGTTTGTTTGGTTGAACGCGCTAATCTCAAGAACTACTGGTTCGAATTGAAAAATTATTTTTGTGTTGATAGTCAATTTATAGAGGAAGGCTTTATAGGCTGTTTAACATCATATATTTGAGTAGTTAGTTTTTTTTCACAAACCTATAGCCTAAGTCTATAGCATACTCCACCACGCTGCTCCAGTGCGGATTGATGGAGGGGTTAGTGGCCAACTCGAGTGTCGGAAGTTATCAAACCGCCCGAGGGCCTCCGACATGGCTTAACGACTGTTGTCATGTGATAACAACCGGGACCAATAGCTTTACGTGCCCTCCGAAGCACGGAAACGCTTAAGAATTGTTTGCCACTAGCGGTCACCCATATTATACTAATTTAAATTAAAGATATGCACTAGACCGAGAACGAACTTAGGCACTAAACTATCCGAAGCGACTGATAAAGCGTCACTGTATAAAGTCGCAAGTCGCAAGCAACACTCGACATTATGAACATACCCTAATTCCCGCCGGAACCTACGTTCTATAAGCATTCCCCGGAAGTTAAAATGTTTTTTTTTTTCGCTCATATTAATTGCGCTGCTTCGTAATATTACTTCCGTTCTGTGAAATTATTTGTTAGTCAAATGTATACTGTCTTATGTTATCCTAGTACTAAGTTGCAGTACCGGATTTATATTTTTTATCAGTGTAGGCCAATTTATTTCCGCCGCCCCATGTACCTTTCTAAAATAATAATTTTCCATTCATAATAAGGAAGGTACTGAATTAGTCACTAAGAAAGTGCGTAAAAAAACAAGAATTACAATTTTTTACGGCACTTTTTAATAGCAAAATCATGTATAATATAATTTTCTGAAATCTGCCGCCCCTAGGACGCTGCCGCCCCTAGGCCGCGGCCTATACGGCCTATTGACAAATCCAGGACTGCTAAGTTGAGTTGTTGTTGTTTTGTGAAATGAAAGTCACAATTCATTACCTGAAGCAATGGCCTAATGGGGGCTTAGTTTTATGTAAGTTACCTCGCTGATTTAGTCTCGTCTTTACATTAACTTAGTTTCTCTATTATATACGATATTCTCTTTTTACCTATATATAACATTCTATTTACTTTTATACGACCTACAATATAAATATTATAGTTAGTTATTATCTGTTTTCCCAAAGGTCGGCTGGCAGAGAATGCTTTTAGCATTAAGCCCACCTTTTGTACCATTTTGTTTAAAAGGTATAATAAAGTTTTAAATAATAATAATAAGTTGTATTATAATAAAATTATAGCTAGTGGATAGTGGATAACCGGAGTATTCCACGCTGAAAACAATTCTGATGAGAATCTTTACATATTATCTTCAAATTGTTATATGGGACAAGTGGAAAATCAACTTTATCATGTGCCTAATGCATTGCTTTAGTAGTCTCAAACCACCTTCGGATTATTGCCTTTCAAATGAAACCATTTTGAGACATATCGGTTGGATGGTTTCAGAGTCTTTAAAGGACATCCGTACAAACATTTTTCATCTAGTTATACTAATACTTAATATTATAAAGAGGAAAGATTTGATTGTTTGCATTGAATAGGCTCCGAAACTACCGAACCGATTTGAAAAATTCTTTCACTGTTGGGAAGCTACACTATCCCCGGGTGACATAGGCTATATTATATATTTTTTTACTATTTTTCCCGAAGCGAAGCGAGGGCGATTTCCTAGTGTTTTATATATAGATAAGGGCGGTTTTTTGTTTGGGTGTAATCCCGCTTATACATATTATAGATGTGATAGTTTGTGAGGATGGATGTATTGATATTTATTTTATTGTTATCAGATAGTTGTCGTTAAGTTATGTCGGAGGCTTTCGGGCAGCATAAAAACACTTGGGTTAGCCTTTAACCCCTCTGCAAATCTTTTCTTATAAATAGCCACCAATCGAGCTGACGATCCATCTCATGGTAAATGGCTATCGTTGCCCATGGATATCAGCAACACCAGAGATAACCGATGCGTTGTCAAAAGAAAGAACTGTCTCCGAAGCCCCCAGACTGAACACGAGTCGTTTGACCACTCGAAGAGGGAGGTAGCTGTCCAGTTGAACCGCACGGAGAAAAAAATTAATGATCGTTCAGTTCATTCAACTCTCAAAAATCGATCGCTACCGCGGGCGAAGCTCAAATAAAGTGAAATAATAAATGTGAAAGTTTGTGAGGCTGTATAAGAAAGAAAGAAAGAAAGAAAAACATTTTGGAACGAAGAACCTTATCGCGCGTTGTGAAAGGGGGCTAGAAGGAAAATTACGTCACTTTTTGATTCTTACGAATGAAGACACTTTTTTTGAAGTGATTCAGAGAGTTTTACAGAGATGGCGCTGTACAACAAAACAATATATAAATCGAAAGGAACTTCGTTCCATCCGGGTGTCCCTTGACACCTGTCATGTTTTTTTTGTATAAATGCTTGTTAGTCTTCTACGGAAAAAATACTAATCAGATTTTCATGAAATTTTGCCTACAGGTAGACTACAGGTAGGTTATCTAGAATAATAGGGTTCTTTATTATTTTGAAAGACGCGGACATAGACGTGGAGAGAGTGTTAGTATTACATAACGAACAAAACCTTAGTGATAACAAACTGAAAGATACTAAATTCAATCTCCGCGACCCCTTGTCGCACTAACTCATGAATGGGCACATTTACCCCTCCCCCCCCCCCCCAGGGGGAGAGGGTGGCGTACGGACGTCATTCACTACGGGGGCGTCCAAGTTGTGAGGGGTCGCTAAGATGTCTTTTAGTGTGAAATATCTTGAGTAATTTATTGTTCCGTTGGTGATTTATGTTCCATTTGTGTTTAGAGACATTAGGCACTAACTACTACTTTCTAAATCAATGTAATTCTAAAGTAATATAATGTAATATTGTAAAATTATTAAAATGTACTACTTATCTATCTATATAAAAGGCAAAAGTGATTGATTGATGTATCAACGCTCAGTTCAAAATTGAGCCCCCGTTCTCCTTTCAAAATGGAACGAATCCATTGAAGATTGAAGCCACGTGGCGCCAATGCATTGGGACATACATGGTGTTCGCGGTGTCGGTTCTATACGCTAGTAATAATACTTCAATGTTTAATTTTTACTTTGTCTGACAATGTGAGTTAGAGTTTTTGTAGAAGTACGAGTATTCCAGAATAAAATCTATTCGTCTTAAAGGTATTTGGTCATTAAAGGCTTTTAAACCTGGGCAAGGCACTTCCGAAGTGGCCTAGGTACTCCACCACGCTGCTCCAGTACGGAAGTTTTATAACAAATCACCGACATGGCTTGACGATGGTCATCTAACGATGACTATCTAGCGATAACAACCGAGATCGAAGGCTGTACTATGTACTCTGAAACATGGAAGCGCTTCTTATTTTGTTTCTTGAGAAAAACGCACATAGACTCCAAATACTCTCACCTGAGACTCTCACATTAAAGGACATAATATAAAAATATTATTTGAGCAATACACTGTTAATATTTTGTAGCAAAAAAGAAAATGGAATCCTTCACGGTGTATCCTTCGGGCTATAGAATGTTTTTCTTTTGACAGCGATGTCGTTAGCAAACAATTTAATAGAACATCAGGTTATAATATTTATTATCTATAGGTACATTATTAGGCATGATGGCTTGGCTTGGCTTCAATCCATTAATGGCCCACTACTGGGCACGGGTCTCTCCTCTTGAGGAGGCCTAGAGCATACTCCACCACGCTGCTCCAGTGAGGATTGGTGATAAACGTGTGTGTGTTGTAGCTCTTTTCGGAACAGATTTTTTGGTTGTTTTGTAAGGGCATGACGTATCTATACTTTTTAAATATCATTGGATCAACACAAAATAAATCTAATCAATGTCTTTGTCTGTACATGGAATAATATATTTGTGATATTTTTTCACTACAGGTTTATTATTTATTAACGCAACAAGCAACTTAAAATATAATTTTAGAATTGTCGTCTGTTTGTGCGTTTGTTCCGGATATTCTTATGAACGGCTGAAGATATTTAGATGCGGTTTTCACTGATGTATTGTAGTTAGTTTTATTATTTTTCGATTAAATTTGACCCATATATGCTTAAAAACTACAAGGCAAGTTAAATAAAAGCTTTTAAAAGCCGCGCCATTAAATAAACCAATCTAAAATGGCGGAAATTATCATTCCCCCTCACTCGCACGATAAAGGCAGGAATAACGTGCGAGGGGGAATGATAATTTCCGCCATTTTAGATTCGTTTCTTCAATAGCGCAGATTATAAGAGTAGAAATAAAACCACAATTACATTAAACAAATTTTAATTTACCCTTAACGTTAAATAACTAATCTATACACTTAAATTAGCAGCGCGAGTAAGGTTTGCACAGCACACAGGATAATTTGCAATAACCCTGGTAGAAGACCTCCTCCAATCTCTATCAGAAGCTCGTCTGTAAGTCCTGTGATGGCATTCACTATACTAGTTAACAAACCTTGGATAGTTACCACGTTTGTGGACGGTGTGTTAGGGTTAGCCCCTGACGCGTACTCCGGCAAAGACCGTAAGAAGTTCACAATAGCCAATGCCTGAGAGTACAGTTTGAGGAGCGACGTCTCCAGTGCCCCCAAGTCTACTGGGATGCAGCTGCTGACGGAGGAAGGAAGAGTGTCGAAGATGGATAGGAGAGAGAGCAGGAGATTGTAGACGTTGTTCAAGAGAGGGAGTAGGACGTTGACGAGAGGATAGACTGCTGGTAGTTGTACGTTTGTTGCTGAGACCGGGTTCTGGAAAGAAGATTTTTTGTTATAGAGCATTGTAATTTATAACCTACATTAACATGGGATACTTATACTTCATTATGGGATGTTTGGAGAAAAACATGAGAGTAAAATTTTTACGACGCGACCAAAAAGGGTCATAATGAAGGTGCTTGATACAAGGATGTACTAGGCGCATAGCGGTCGACAGGAGTTGTTTGGATTGGTAGCGTTCGAAGGGTCTTGAGTGCGAGCGAGAGGTAAGGAGAGGAGAGGAGAGGAGAGGAGTGGATAGGAGCGAAGAGGATAAGTAAGAGGTAAATATAACTTCTTACAAGTATCACACGCACACATTGACACCATGCTGTTATTAATCCGCCGCCATTACCGCGTCGGATTGGTCGGACCGCACTAAAAAATACGCACACATGGTAAGCGGGCGGTGTCGCTCTCGATAAGACAAGGTGATGTCTGGTTCTTTTTTTGAGTCTGTGGATCCTACCTTTAAAATTCACTGACAAAAACTCACCGTTAAATACAAAGTTGCTACTAACACCAGCACTAACGAAATACGAGTCGCCATCTTGAAAGTCAAAACTCAACCCGATCGCTTCCAAGCAAAACGACCGCTTCGATAAACTATTACTATATATATGTGTTTCACATTATTTAACTGTGTTTATATTGTTTTAAATTACCAAAGTTATATAAATATTTTCTCGTAATAATTGATTGTGTTAGTGTGATAATTTTTATCAAACTATATTACTCGTTACCCAATTATTTCATTCTATGTTACTAATGTTCTGGAAATAATAACATGCCTTGGTTTGAATGTTAAAGAATTATAGTTAATGTATTAGTAATGTAATATACATATTTCCTTATCTTTTCACCAAATTATTTAGTATTGTTCAAAGAAAAGGTTTTAATTCAAAATATTCATTTATAAAAGTAAAATATCCATAATATTTTTAAGAAATATAAGAGAGATTTTAAGAAAGATAAGAAAAGATAAGAGAAGAGGTAACTTCATAATAATTAGCAGGTGTGTTATAGTATACGTAAATTAGTGTGTTTCCTTCTTCTTTTTTTTATCAGCTAGCAATGCATCTTAAAAACTAAAACTTTGACATAAAATTATACGAATTTATACACATAGGTACTGATACCCTTCAATTACTTAAAATTGTTTCGCAACTGAATTTGCTCTTTTACAATAATTTTACTGTAGATAATTAAATATTTTGTAAGTAATACATACGCATTTTTACACATGTAATCGTATAATATAGACAAATGTTATTAAATACCTTCCTCGAAAGACCTCGTAACTCATGGACGATTTCTATAATCGATCTTTTTTACTACCGATAAGATAACCTCGCGTGGCTTTATTTCACCATAAGAATTTCAAAAAGGTATCATGATAGCTTTTTTGATGGCAGGTGGTTTTTTTTTAATTTTATAATTTATACTAATTTTATTACACGCTTAATATTAGCTTCACCTGTATGTTTGTTTGTAACTTGTAACCGACTCCTTTGGACTTGATTTTGACCCACTTCAAACGGTCAGATTTCTTTCAAACTTCGTAGACTTATCGAGGATAGATGACAATTCTATATTTAAAGACAAAAAAGAAAGAAAGAAAGAAAGAAAAACCTAATTACACGCTTACACCTCATACAAGAAATATGTTTTTGTGACTTAAATATTGCAATGGATATGATTTTTTTCGTTCGCAAATCTGACGTCCATGGTTTGTTTTTTATTAGGTAACCAAATTTAAAGGTTTTTTTTTGTGATATTATTTACAATATAAATCCATCTCACTAATACTTTATACTTCACCAGCTTTAAAAGATACTTCACAAAGTCATCCTCGAAGAGACAAATCGGCAAAGTTTTAATGACTTCTTAATGAGGTTCAGCTAAGTAATAGCTAAGATACTTTGTCGTAGTCTTAATTACTTCAACTTTTATTTGCTGACGTCTTTTAATTGCCGATGTTATACTTAAATCATATTATATTATGTGACGTCTTCTAACTGTGTCTTTTATTATCTTTCTAAGCTTCGTATCTACGTATTATTGTAATTCGTAAAGAGAAAAAAAAAAGAAAAACTTTCAGAAAGAGCAAAAAAGAGAAAGCTTTTGCATAATGCGTGTATAATGAATTATGGTCGAATCTTCGAAATAAAAAGTAATAAGTATTAAGTAATTAAGTTAGGAATAAAATTGATTGCAGGATTCGAATGATTATGAATTAATTTTACATTTAAGGATTTGATCGAAGTTCGACTGACTTTTTATAGTGTAGGGTTTTTTTTTCATTTATTTTCCCCCTGATTTAATTTTTCTGGGACCTAGATTGAATGATTAATAATAAGTGCAGGGTACAAGCGATATTGAATTTTTCAATTGATTTGAAATCAGTACTATTTACAAATTCAAATTCTATTTGAATCCGAAAATCCTTGCGCCGGTTTGGAAAGAATGAATTGATCTCAATTTATATCGATTTTTAAATCGAAGTGAATTGCTCTGATTGGAAATCGATACTTCGAAAATGAATTTATATTGCGAGATTCAAACTGAATTGTGTTGATTTGAGACAGACACTGAAACTTCAACTTCGGAAAATATATATAAATATAAATTTATTGCAGGATTTGAACTTTGAATCAATCTTGAATCAATGTTCATTGTTCAATCTAAATGTTAAAATTAACACTTTATCATTAGTCAATACTAAATCAATTTTACTTGAACTAGGTGACATAATGTACTATATTTTTATCTAGAGTTACTCAAACTACTTGTGCAAGTCAAAATGATTTACAAAACAAACGATAAAGTTCTGTATAAAGGTTTGTATATTTATTATACTTTGTGAGTTATTGGGGTTTTGTGCAGAATGACGTTGAAAGTTATATTTTGTGTTTGTTTCCTTATTTGTTTGGTTAGTAGAAGAATTATATTCAATTTTTTTCTTTTCTCTTTTCCTCCTTCGCACTCGAAAATAAGATGTAAAGTATATTCGTGTTTCGGTCGTAGTGTCGTAAAGCCTGTAATAATTATGGATCGCCCTTTTTTGTCGTCAATGCGTCGATGTTTTTGATTTTGATGTCTTTTTCTCGACTAATCACATCACAATTTTTAATGTTGTTATTTACAAGCTTTTATTCAACTTAATTTGTTCCTTAGTTTTTTAGCATATGCAATGGTATTATAAGTAAAAAAGAGGTAGATATATCACTAGCACGCCGAAGATGAAGATCATAAGAGCAGTCAATTGACTTCGTCTGCTCGTAGTCGCTCTGTCAATACAAGACGATAGGCGCGGTTTTGTTGTTGTCAGAAGTGCTTGAGATTTGACATACAACGTTAAAATGCCTTCGTGTATTATTGTAGTGTGATTGGTGTAGTGAAACAAAAGATAAACGTGTGTGTGTTGTAGCTCTTTTCGGAACAGAGTTTTTGGTTGATTTGTAAGGGCATGACGTATCTATAGTTTTTAAATATCATTGCATTTATGTATGAATCTTGTTAGATGAATTAGAAGTAGATTCTCCTCTCATCCTACGGAGTTGAAATTTAAAAAATTGGTTTGATCCGATGCCGTTGCATTATTATCATGATAGGTGACATGATACTATGCTGAGCGTTGGCATCAGATGAAGGATTGTGTTTGTTCTTTTAGACTAAATTGAAATACTTCTTCCAGGTCCATCGAAGCGAAGCGATGATTCCAGCATACTCCATATCAGCGCTACGTCTGGCCTTCGACGAGATCTCAACAGTGCTGCCAATCGCCAACCAACTCGCTTGCCTACTCATCCCATTTCTGATCAATTTGATCAACAACTTGAACAACTTATCCAATATCGTCCAAAATCTAACCCCAGCTATATTGCCCTACTTTGGCTGCACCTTGCCACTTCTGTACGCCACCTTGACTGATTTAGCTTCAGTACTTTTCTTGTACATAAGTGTTCTTATCTCCCTCTTCAGGTCCAATGTTTTGGGTGCACCAGGGCTGTTAATAGCATTAGTACAACAAATACTTAACTTAGTCCTAGCACTGCTTACAGGGCTAAAAGATGGACCTGGACTTTTGACAGCCCTGATCAAACTGATTACTAATGTGTTGGTGGAATTGGAAAAGTTGCTAATTTAAATAAATTTTGAATGTTAATTTTAATTAATTAGATATTTATGATTAAATGTTTAGTATAGAATCTGTGTGTAATTTATGTGTTTTAGTACCTACCTAGTCCTACCTAGTAAGTCCTAGTACCTACCTGCCTAGTCCAGTAATTTTCAGTCCGGAAAAGATAAACAGTTGAAGTTTGGTCACAGAAGACCTAATAGTAATTAGGCTTCCCGCCCACGTCAGACTTTTTGTAGGACCGATAGACGGGCCGATTTTTCCACCGATTCTTATGACCGATTTTGTGGCCGACTCGCTATTCGACCACGACCGATAATCGGTGAGTCGGTGAGAACGCATACATTTCCGAACGTTCCAGTTTTCACCGATATCGGTCGGAATGCACCGATTTTATTTCTGACCGACTTTTTGTAGGACGTGTGCATTGCACCATTGCTATCAGTACGTTCTATTTTTCTCCTACAAAAAATCGGTCGCCGATTATCGGACGTGGGCGGGAAGCCTTAATTGGTTTGGCATACTGTACGTCACTGTCTAATTTCAGTCTGTCAATAACTGCTATATTCATATAAGCCGCGCAATTGAAGAAGCTAATCTAAAGTGGCGGAAATTATCATTCCCCCTCACTCGCACGTTATTCCTGTCTTTAGCGTGCGAGTGAGGGGGAATCATAATTTCCGCCATTTTAGATTCGTTTCTTTAATGGCGCGGCTTTTAACACCTAAGGTCCTGCACCCGCCATATTGCCATGTGTTTACTGCATAGCCCTGGACACTTTTCAACTTTCCCCCTATTTGACTCATTCCTCCTTACCTCTATACTCCATGAAACAAACTAAGTAAGTATTAGCCGCGCCGTTAATAAACGAATCTAAAATGGCAAAAATTATCACTCTCCCTCACTTGCACGCTAAAGATAGGAATAACGCAGTGAGGGGGAATGATAATATCCGCCATTTTAGATTCGTTTCCTACATTACAGTTTTGGCATCGTAACTTTTAACTTACGTTTTAGTATCCATCCTTTGTTACAGTAAAATTACGGCTGTAAATGTTACGGCTTAAAATAGAAGTACCTAGTACTTTTTACCGGCTTTTAGTTTTATAGCACTCAGTTTTATGAATCCTATGAGAAGACAGGTCACGTTCAATTTGTTGTTAAAGTTTTATTACTAGCGTATAGAACCGACACACCGCGAACACGATGTGTGTCCCAGTGCATTGGCGCCACGTGGCTTCAATCTTCAATGGATTCGTTCCATTTTGAAAGGAGAACGGGGGCTCAATTTTGAAAATGGAACCTCCCGGCGGGACACATTTTGTTCGAGATGTCTGTTCTATGACATTATACTTCAATGACTGTCAGTAGGGTTTTTTACGGTAACTTATTATTTTCAAAGATATGTGTGTATGCTGGTAAGTATAAGGTAAAATCTAAAGCTATTTTGATCTTGATTTACCGATTTTGATCTTGATTTACCGATTTTGATCTTGATTTACCGATTTTGATCTTGATTTACCGATTTTGATTATTACACGCTTTATAATAGCTTCACCTGTATGTTTGTAACTTCTCTTTGGACTTGATTTTGACCCACTTCAAACGGTCAGATTTCTTTCAAACTTCGTAGACTTATCGAGGACCGATGACAATTCAATATTTAAAGGAAAAAAAGAAAGAAAGAAAGAAAGAAAAACCTAATTACACGCTTTAATTAGCTTTAAATGGTCAGATTTCTTTCAAACTTCGTAGACTTATCGAGGACCGATAACAATTCAATATTTAAAAAAAGAAAGAAAGATAGAAAAAAAACCTAAATTTCATTTCAAAAAATCAAACTAAAAAATTAAAAAATAAATAATAGTTAAAAAAAACTAAAAAGCACGCTTTTATAGAAAATCCAACTATAAAAATAGAAAATAAATTTTAATTAAGAATCGTGTAATTATTGTAATAAAAGCGTGGGGTGCTTTTTAAGATATTATCAAAATGATAATCCTTCTTCTCATTGACACCATGCACCCCACGCTTTTATTACAATTGCGCGATTCTTAATTCAAATTTATTTTCTATTTTTTATAGTTGGATTTTCTATAAAAGCGTATTTTTTAGTTTTCTTTTAAACTATTATTTATTTTTTATTGACTATAAGATACCAGTATGATATACTTCCCGACTAGCCGCATGTTTATCTACATTCAGATCTGTTGATGGGATCCATGAGTAAACTTCTTAAATATGCATCGAAATATTTATGTTGCTAAAAATATATCCTTAATAACTATTTTGTTGAATTTTTTATCCGACTGCGCGACGCAAAGAAGGGTAATGTGTTTATGAGTCTATGTATGTTTGTTCCTATGTGGCGTTGTAGAGACGCGAGAGAGACGCGTAGACAGAGAACGCGTTGAGGGATTTTGATGATTCTAACGTCAATCGATTTTTCTTAACTTAACTTTTAAGTGCTAATATAGACATGATAATAATCAAAATTAATCACTGCGACAACCAGACGTCATATTTATTTATTTATTTATGTATTAACCTTTATTGACCACAATAAAATATTACGGTACAAATGGCGAGCTTAATGCTTAGTGCATTCTCTACTAGCTAACCATTGGCCAAAATAGAAATGCACGAAAATTGTCAAAATGAAAAAAAAAATATCTTTGAACTAAATCATGTGGGGTATCGTAAATAAATATTTAAAAATGATTTTTAGGTTAGTTTCAACTAACAGTTAAAACTATAACAGTAGGTTTAAATAACGATATAAAGTTGTTTAATCAAGAATTCTCGCTAATTTATTAACTCCCTTAATAAAATGACAACATTGTGAATTTTATCGTCTTACAATCAGAATAAAGAAGTCAATTAATCCTAACCAAAAAGTGTAAAATAAAAAAAACACGTAAAAAAACCCGACTGCGTAAAAAACTAAAAAGAAAAAAACAAGCTCAGTAGCTTAGAATATTGTTAAATGTAATACTGAACAATTACACCATAAAAGGATTAGCAGTCCCGTTTGAATTTTACAGGGCTGCTTCGGAAATAACAAACAAGCAATGATATTATATATTAAAAAAGAGGCAGATATGTCACAAGCGCGCGCGTTGTGTGACTCAAAAAGTTACCAATTGGGAACTCTTATTCAGGTGAAGAAAGAGATAGCGATGTAGTTTTGACGCGAGAGCGATAAAGATGTGCGATAAAGCAATAAAGCGTGTCTTGCGGACATCGGAACAGATTTTTCGGTTGATTTGTAAGGGCATAACGTATCTATATTCTTTTAAACATCATTGCAAACAAGATTTGATTAGTTGAAGAACTATATGAATAAAAAAATGAAAAAAATGGGTCCTGACTGTTAATCCTTGTATGATGTAGTTGTTCAGTATTACTTTTAACAACATTCTACATTACTGGGCCTGTTATATTCATTTTAGTTTTTTACGCAGTTGGGTGTATTTTTTTAATTATTTTTTTTGTTGGTAAAATATTGATTAGATTTATTTAGTTGTTGACTACACTTTTATTATGATGAGAGAAGAGCTAAACCCAGCTATGAAATGTTTAAGGATTAAAGACAACATCACATATCACATATTAATCACCTAATCAAAGACAAACCTTTCATAGAAGCAAAGGAAGAAGGCGAAAGACATGAAGCTATATAAAATGAACAGTAAAATGAAATTGCCTCCCTAAGCCATCGTAAAGTTAGAAATTTATCCTAGCAATATTCGTCGCTACAGCGAGTGTAATACGCTGCCATCAGAAATTAAATATAGAGGGATACTTATAAAGGGGTTCATACTATCTTATATGAAGAACAAAAATTGTATATTTTACACTTATTGTTAAGCACATAAAAACTTAAATAAAGATAAAAATATGTACTCAAAACAAAGAGTAAGAATCGAAATAGCTGGTGCCAAATCATTCATTGCTAAATATCAGTACATAAGATAATCAGCATTATGTATACACTAAAATAAATAAGATAGAATATTAGGATATTGTTAGAAAGCATTCTTATAATCTGAAACAAGAACTTAAGCAATAAGTTATTATATTATTAAAATCAACCTAAAAAATCGAAAAAACAAAATAAATAAATAAATAAATAAAATAAATAGATAAATAAATCTAAACTTAAACTAAAATAAAATTGCAACTGAAATTATAAAACTTCTAAAATATATTACAAAGTCTCTCTCTCTCTCACACACACACACACTCCATTTAGCATATGAGATAAAAATACGATAAAAAATTAGTATTTACTATGATACTTGTATACGCACGCGATATATTTATACTGTCCAACTTTTTTTCTATGTAATGGAAAAAAATTATAATTTTCAATTAATTTTAATTCATTTCACAATTTTTGGAAAAGCAAGCTATTAAAATCATTGCCTCCCAGTTAAAGAAAAGAGAATTATTTGTTGTCAAATAACAGTTATTGTGCCATGTATTCGCTTTCGACTTTCGAGCGGCATAAACATTTTAGACTCTTGAGGCCACTTACCCCTATCAATCTGCATTGGAGCAGCGTGGTGGAGTTGGCTGTAGTCTTCTTCAGTCATGAGGACAGACTTGGGCCTTGTTTACTTCATTTGTAGATGAGTCTTATTTGGTAAGAAATCTTGGCACTACTTTCATTGAAATAATTATTTAAATTAAATAAATTGTCAATTGGTTTCAACTCATTAATGGCCCACTACTCGGCACGGGTCTCTCTTCTTAAGGAGGTCTGGGGCACACTCCACCACGCTGCTTCAGTGCAGATTGGTGGAGTAAAGAGAAATGAATTTAGGTATTATATGATTAAAATACTTTTTAAATAGTCTTTAAATTACTTTCACTTTGTGTCAGTCTTATTTTTAATTTGTAATTCAAAAAAGACACTGTAAGATTCAAACTCGTCAAAAATGGAGAAAAAATAATTAATGGTTTTATGCCATTCCAAATAACTGATGCAACAATTACATCTCACATTACATACTTTACTAATCGAATCGTGTTTTATCTCGATAAAAAAATCGATTGTTGCTATCAATATAATCATTCGTTTATAAGCACAGGTTGATGTTAAAGTCACGTATTACCCACGAGAGTTTAAGATTAAACAATAGTTATTTTAATTAACAATTTTACAGTGATGACAAATGCATTTCATTTGTCTTTTATTTTCGGGTGCCACATTTCTCGTCTCGGTAAGACTCTTTAAATTGACTGTCTGTGTCATTATAATGTCATAGAACAGACATCTCGAACAAAATGTGTGTCCCGCCCGGGAGGTTCCATTTTCAAAATTGAGCCCCCGTTCTCCTTTCAAAATGGAACGACTCCATTGAAGATTGAAGCCACGTGGCGCCAATGCATTGGGACATACATGGTGTTCGCGGTGTCGGTTCTATACGCTAGTAATAATACTTCAATAGTCTGTGTGATAAACATGAAAATCTGTTCAGTTGTTTTTGGGAAAGTGTAACAAATATCCATTTATCCTCACAAGTGAATTTCCATGTTTATAACATTAGTAGTACTAAGTGTATAATCTATACAATGTATGAATTATATACCATGGCGGTAACAAATCCGAAACAAGTTTTAACATTAACTTTTATTCTATTAACGTAACCTCTATACTAAATTATCCCATTTTATCCCCTGGGGACAGATTTGCATTTAGGGATAAAAAGCATATTTCACCAATCCAGGTTACAAATTATCTGTGTGCCCAATGTCCAAATTTAATCCGCCCAGCAATTTTTGCAGATTGATACACACATACAAAAAACCATCCTACTTGTAGACGTTTGGATATTTGTATTTTCATCACGGCTTTTTTGATATTCTTGCAAGAAACTTGTCACACAGAGAGACCATGTGTAGAACTAGGATATAGGATATAATATATATTTTATCTTATTATTTGAAAGTTTATATTTCTAATTTTGGTTTAAGAAACCATTCTTCCGGTATTATAAAGATTTTATTTGTCACAAAATATTTAATATTTGTTACTTTTCAGGTAAATCCTCATCCCCTGGTACAGAATATACAACCTTATCCAATTACGAATCACCAGCATGTTTACCAACCACTGTGCAATGAAGCTTTTATCGTCCAGCCACTCAATATCGACCATTATTCTCAGCCAATTACAGTTCAAACTCCTGTAGCCACGTATCAACCTTTACCTGGTCCATCTTTAACAGAACAAATAACTCAGCTAGTTTGGGACAAAATTCTTTTAGATCCCTCTCTACGTAAGATTCTAGATCCTCAAATATCATGTGATCAGACTTGTAAAGATGTGCAGACAAATTTACATCCATATAATAAAGGAGGTGTTGTAAATAATTTTATTATCGTGCCACCAGACTACATAAAATTAAATGAAACAGTTAAACGACCTACAATTAATAGAGTTAGCAATGAACCAAAAAAACCTGTTGAAGAGAATGTCGCTGCCAACGATAAAAAAAGAAAATTGACAAATAATAATAAAGCACACATAAAAAATACGAAGTCACCGATCAAACAATCGCAAAAAGAAAAAGAAAATGCAGAGAAAACATGGAGTTTTTATACTGATAATATCAAATGCTTTACGCCAGTGGATGTTTTGAAAAATGAGAAATATCAGCCAGAAAGAAATGCCGATAAAAATAAAGAAGCCACGAAACAATCTCGTAAAGGAAATAGTAATAGGAAATCAATTAAAGTCAATAAATGTGCAAATAAAAACAAATCACACAAGTCTAACAAGACAAATAAAGTTAAAAATAAATCAATGCCAAGTCGTACTAAAGAATGTAAGAAGAAAAAAGAGAAAAATATTTCTAAATTACACAAAGAACCCAAGAAAACAATAAAGGAAAGAAACAAAAAGGAATCAAATATTTGTAAGTGTGCAAAAAGGGATGATAAAACTAAAGCTGTAGAAGATGTACCACAATTTTGTGAACTAGATATTGAAGACTTATTGTTATCAACTTTGTTGCAGCAAAGTTGTCCTAATTTAGAAAATAGATGCACTAGAAATTCCAAAACCGATACAGCTAAGAAAGATCTTCGTAGCATGTATCCAGAAATACCAGGCGATATATCAAATACCTTCAATTGGTATTTGAATGATTTATACTCACCACATTCATTACAACAAGCGCTAAATTCTAATGCATTCCAAGGAAACAAATATCCTTTCGATTTCTCTCAAATTTACCAAATACCTCAATATTCTAATGCAGATATGAATAAACAGAAAGGAAACACGGGAAAAAATAAAAATATAAAACGAAAGAAGAAGAAAAAGAAAAATTCAAAAACTAAAACAAGAAAGGAAAGTGACAGTGACGATATTAATTATTCCGAAATTTCTGATTCAAAGAAGAATGTTACATTTTCAGATACAGATACGAAAATATCAGAGATAATTACTGAGACTTACGAAAAATTTACACAAGATGTAGAAATAAGTACACAACTGTCTGAGACAATGACCCGTGCACCAGAAGTTAGCAGTCATACAGAAAAAAGTACTAACACAAAAGACGAATCTACAATCAAGACCACTGATATGAATAATGTAATGAAACTGGCTGAATTACCACCTTTTCCTAATGAAAAAATAACGACAGAAACTGTGCGTACTACATCAATCACTTCTGTAGACAAAACTGTGACAAAACCTGCAGAAGAAATACTAGAAGATAAATTCCTCCAAATATGGGATGAACATCGAGAAAGCGAAGAAGAGGATTCTAAAGAATTATATGAAACACAAATACCTTACTCAGTTGTAGTACATATAGACAATGAAAATAATACTGAAATGCCGGAATCTGAAGAAAAAGTAGCTGATGAGATGCTACCTATTTTAGGTTTTGATACGTTTAATCATCATGATGTATTTGGATCAGAAGATGAGTTCTTCAAAATGTATATGTATGATTATTACCCCGATTTTAGAGGGGATAATCATGCTTACTTAGTGAATGATGAAGAAGAACTGCGTAATATAGATGAAAGGTACTTATATGTAACTGATAAAAATATTGACTCTAGAGAAGTTTATTCACCTGAAGAGGTACACCAACTTTATGACAAGGGAACCATCTATGATGAAGATAAGTTGCAAAATCTTGACACATTTAAACATACCAATCACAAGAATAAAGCAATTAAAGAAGATAAATCACAAGAAATTGTATTTCGAGCACCTCCAGGCCTAGAAAATCCAGATTTCATGACACGAAAAATCAACAAAAGCAGCAAAGATTCAACCGAAGTTTATTATCTACATGAGAACTTGGATGATTTCGATAGTTTAGACAATTTTGCTGATAAATCAGATAATTATGAAACACCCAAGAGAAATGACAGTTCTGGACGTATAGTTGAAACAGTTTATGCTAAATCAAAAGTAGTTAAATATGGCCAAGGTCAAGAAGTGATCAAATCTAAGCCTGAACCTATAACTAGTCTTTCAAACGACAGGGCGCTTCAAAATGATGGCAAGACGTCGGTGGTTATAGCTAAGTCGCTACCAGGAGAATTTTGGTGATCACAAATGTATTATTTTGTAGATATTTAAACATATTTATTCAATCAAATTGAACTTTTATTTATTATTCATAACCCACTCTCAAATTTTTCAGGAAACCTTTGAGAATAATTATCTGAATCATCGCTATCACGTTTTCTGTCATGCTTGTGTCAGGAATTATTGTTATACCCATTGAAGTATTATTACTAGCGTATAGAACCGACACCGCAAACACCATGTATGCCCCAATGCATTGGCGCCACGTGGCTTTAATCTTCAATGGATTCGTTCGATTTTGAAAGGAGAACGAGGACTCAATTTTGAAAATGGAACCTCCCGGCGGGACACACATTTTGTTCGAGATGTCTGTTCTATGACATTATACTTCAAAGGTTATACCTTAGTTTTTTTATTTATTTTATCGATTTAGGAGACAGTTTCATGTTGTTCTCTACATAATTGGAATGAAAGTCAAATTAAATAAATATTTCGTCATTGAAACAAATTCATTGCAAACTCATTGCAAACTATTCGTGTAAATTAACAGCGTTAGTATAATAATATAAGGCCCGTTTTTAGTTTTAAGGTACAACAAATAGATCTTTTAAGATCTCTGCGATCTCAAAATTCTGTTTAAGATGCTGAAATATATCGAATCGTATGTTAAAAACTATAGATACGTTATGCCCTTACAAATCAACCAAAAAATCTGTTCTGAAAAGAGCTACAACACACACACGTATATCTTTTGTTTCACTACACCAATCACACTACAATAATACACGAAGGCATTTTAACATTGTATGTCAAATCTCAAGTACTTCTGACAACAAAAGCGCGCATATCGTCTTGTATCGACAGAGCGACTACGAGTAAACAGAGGTCAATTGACTGCTCTTACGGTCTTCATTTCGGCGCGCTAGTGACATAATCTACCTCTTTTTTACTTATAATATCATAGATCGTATATAAAAATTACATTTGTAAGATCTCAGATCGCGCTCTTGAACCGATACTGATATAAACGGGCCTACATAAATTAAATTATTATAATGTAATACATTTATAATTACCGAAAAGCCTCTCTTACCAACTACTGATTGTAAGTTAAAGTTTGGTATTAATACTCTCAAGCACACATTATTTATTCAACATAGTATTCAGAACGCAATTTACACCATAAGAATTACTATTTACAATATCTAAACGAATCTATTTGTCTGTTAGTTTATAAAAAACTAGGAAATCGCCCTCACTTCGCGTCGGGAAAAATAGTAAAAAAATCATAATTATAGCCTATGTCACCCGGGGATAGTGTAGCTTCCCAACAGTGAAATAATTTTTCAAATCGGTTCGGTAGTTTCGGAGCCTATTGCTTTCCTCTTTATAATATTAGTTTAGATAATGTAGGATCTATGTAGGTACATTGTGTTACTAAATTACCCATCATAATATTGCATTTGATACCTTTACTGAGTGATAACATGTTAGAAAAAAATTCGATTCTGATTCGACAGATTTAGCTTTTAATCTATTGTATTTTCATAACATAATAAGTGAAATGAAAAAAATTTTTTTTTTTAAACGCTTTTATTTCAATTTTTTTTTTGATATTCGTGTATTGTCATCGGAAATACACATGTCTGCCAAATTTCATCAATTTTCATTAAAGGGAAGTCATTCAAATTAACGTTACAAGATTTGATTTTTTGATGCGGGAAGCGTTTACCTTATTGCCGTGTAAATAGAGTAGCATTTTGATCATAATATTGAGTTTGATGTTTTGATGCTCCGAAGTGAAACTAAATAAAAGCGTTTAAAAATCTCGTGTCACGGTGTTTGTGATCGAACTCCTCCGAAACCGCTCTACCGATATTTTTGGGTGTTTAGATATGAGAATAGATCATAAAGTATATTTCATACCGCTACGTGATAAGGGTTCCCCGGGGATCGGGATTAACGCGAGAAATGCTTCCACTCGAATTAAGTCGTCGTAATATATCTGGACGTTACTAGCTAGTAACGTATTTTTTCATTAGTAGAATAAAACTGATTACACGACGTTCTGACTAATAATAATTAAATGGATTTCATTAATTGACTTAAACATAATTAAAAGTTCCAATGATATTTTTTACTAACATTGACTAAAATTCAAGAGTAAACTTCTAAAATATTATTACTAGGTGTACAAATAACTTTCGTATGTTTAGCAATATTTTATGGTTAGTTTTATTTTCTACTAGCTGTTGCCTGCAGCTTTGCATACGGAAATTGTTTTTACTTATTCAAACTTTTATCCTGTTTTCCCGGGAACCTTTTAATTTTCCGGGATGAATTGTCTAAAATATGACCCAGGGTATCAGTAACAACTTTACCAATTTTCATCGGAATCCGTTCAAGGGTTTTTATGTGATGCCCGGACAGACAAACAGACACTTTGAGTTTTATTACAGTATAGATCAGACATATCCACGTGATTCATAGATAGCCTTAATTCAATAAATTCAATTCCCTTCTGTACACTTCGTTTGACTCGAATCCTTTTCAAACAGTTGGAGTAAATAAACCTCGAATCAAGCGGGAAATTGTGTACACTAACTTATTACCATACATGAATAGAACGAAAATGGGATGTCTAATATTATAATATACTAGCTGAACGGGCGAACTTCGTATCGCTTAACAATTGATCAGTAATCGAGCGGGATGAAAAATGATTAAATTACTAAAATTACTATTGAAAGTTGGGGATTGGTGATAGAAGGGTGAAAATTTAGGGTTGCATGTATTTTTAATGCCACATTAAAAAAAAAATTTTGTCCAAAAAATAAAAAAAGTGTTAGGGGTGAACAACCCTTATCACTTAGGGATATGAAAAATAGATAGTAGCACTGTATGTACTGTTGGCGTTATAAATTGTAATGACATTATTCATCCAAATTTTAAAACCATTTATTAAAGTAGCAATAACAACTTTTTTGAATATTTTTTTTCTGTGTCACAATAATATTGTCATGAAAAAAACAGATACATAAAAGCAATAAAAACGATTTTCTTGTAATACCATTAAAATGCTAATATAGCGGTAAACCGCTATATTCGTTTGGGATGGCGAATAATGGTGAACGCACATTTATCGGCATCGTAAGCGCTGTCAGCATCGCATTTGTATGAAATCATAATGAGAGCCCGATGCGGATGACAGATGCCGACGGCTATTACCCGGCTGAAATGGCAATGGACTGACCACATAGTTCGAAGGACCGATAACCGTTGGGGAAGAGAGGTCCTCGAATGGAGACAAGCCTCGGTAAAAGGAGCATAGGACGCCCCGTGACCAGGTGGACCGACGACCTGAAGAAGACAGCAGGCATCCGCTGGATTCAGAGGGCTATGTCCAGCAGTGGACCTCTAAAGGCTGATGGATGTATGAATGGATGGATGGCACAGAAACTGCGTTATAGAGTAAGCAATCAGTGGTATGCACAATATACAACTCATATTTTATTAAAAGTTTAATGGTATTGTAGCGAATCAAAAACTGAACCTCATGTAGTATGAACATAACATATCCATACTAAAATATAAAGCATATTTACTGTATAAAATATGCTTGACTATACAAGAAAAATGGAAATTCTTACTTATCTTATTATTCTTACCGAGACTCACTCCGCAAATACCTTTTATCAGCCAAATGTCGTTAGCGTTTGGAAATACTCCAAAAGTTAAATGTCAAGAGATGTTTATTCTTCAGATTGTAAAAGAAATGTTGGTTCAAGTAATTTTGAACAAGATGCGTTAAACTCTAAGCCCGTATTCAGAAACAATACTTGACTAAGTAAGGAAGCAACGATTTGGAGCCATTGAAGTGTAATGTCATAGAACAGACATCTCGAACAAAATGTGTGTCTCGCCGGGAGGTTCCATTTTCAAAATTGAGCCCCCGTTCTCCTTTCAAAATGGAACAAATCCATTTAAGATTGAAGCCACGTGGCGCCAATGCATTGGGACATACATGGTGTTCGCGGTGTCGGTTCTATACGCTAGTAATAATTCTTCAATGTGTGTCACAGAAAAAATTAAGACGAATAGTTTTAAGTTATATGCGTGAATGAGCTCTTGCACAATTAAACTTAAATATAATCAAGTAATGTCATAATGAAATTTTTTAATTATCAATTGCAAAAGATTTGATAACATTGTTACACTTTTGGGTAAGATCAACGTATTGATAGATTAAAATTTCATTGTAAAATTGTAACATAATAAATATGCAATATACATGCAATTAATATTGCAATTAATATGCATTGATATTGTTAATATAATATTTAAACCTTTGAAATTCACTTAATAGCGTACGTAGACGTTTGATCGTAAATTACTTGAGTATAATTATTATAAATATTTGTATTTATCAAAAAAAACTAAAAGCAAAATGGCGTCGTATTTTCTTTTTGTTGCCGTAGTTCAAGCGTTGTTCCTCCAGGTAATAACAAATAGCACAGAGTACTTAATCACTACGTTTTAATAAATAGAACTGCGGTGGCGTGATGGCGCGGAAATTTTTTTGACAGGATGACAGATGACATTTGACACTAATACGTCTATTAACTTTTCGTTTAGTTCGTTTTTTTGTTTTCTTCACGGTATTACGACACAGTACACTAACCTCAATTAACCTCATCGTGCCACACAACACTGATCTTTTTGAGATTTACTTATGTAAAGTTTAAAATCACGTAACATAATTATAAAAATATGTTATCTTTGCCTAGCTGACTTGTTATGCTCGTTTTAAATGAACTGTGGCACATTTTGAATACAGTTGACGAACCTGTTGGTAGCGACCCTCTCTGTGAAGCGAGGGGTCCCAGGTTCGATTCCCGGCCGAGGCAGATATTTATGTGACAGATAATATTAGTACTCGGGTGCAGGGTGTTATTGTGATGTGTTATGTGTCATCTATGCCACCCGCAACACAGATAAAAACCTACTGTGGGGTATAAGTGTGTAAGCGATTATTTATGTTCTTTTTTCAGATCGCCAACACACAATGCATCAATAGAGTGGTACCTGAGACCTACTTGCCTCTAGAAGGACTCCTGAATAACCAAGTCATAGTTAGCCAAGGGCTTAGCTTCCCAGCTTGCGCGTATCCTAGCCTAGCCGCGCCAATTGTCTTACAAGACAGCAGTGCGGCTAACAATCTAGCTAATGTGCTTCAGTTATTAATTGTCAGCAATCTACTGAGTTCTACTTTACCGGGTGCATGCGACTCTGGATATATTGTGGACCCTTATCTACCCGTGGGACCTATTGGACCTTATTACATTTATTGATGATAATATTGTTTTAAATAGGTACTCACGATAACGATTGCATTCAACTTTCGCAATTACCTTCACGTTAGTTACGTTCAGTTATCCGCGTTTACGTTTATCGTGAGTACTTGTTTTTAAACTAAAATAAAGTTTTAATCTGTGTCATATAACAATATTGTAATTTTTATGTAAAATAATAATTTAAGATATTTGTAATGGGTAGCAAAGTGGCTAATATGATTGAAAGTTTAATTTATTTCTTATTCAAAATAAAAATATTATTTTATTGACATTAACACAGTAAATCAAAAGAATACGTAGGTACGTTCCTTCGATCAAGTATTTCGTTCTACTCACTTCTATCGTCAATAATGCATTTTGTTATTTTAACGTGATAACGTTTATAAAGACGATGAGCCTGAGAGGCATTCACGAAAACCGAGTAACGGCCGGAGTAATGTCACGGAAGCGCGCGCAGCATTAGAGAGAGAGGCACGCTAGACCGGCCGTCTCTCTCCCACTCAAGCGTAATCGGTCCGCTTGGAAGGCATTCTCGAAAACGTGGTATTTCATTTCATTTTTATTTTATTTTACAATCTTTTGAAAAGAAATGATTTCTCGTAGCTCGTACGTATTATTATTATATGAAAACGAAAATCTACAATAGCGTCATCTCTGTTTATAGGTATGAACTACTTGAAAGAACTTTACACAGTACATCGACTCGGACTTTAGTTGTAGTCAAGAAAATCACAGATGTCGCGCAGCTCCTGATATTTAAAACGATTTAAACCAAATTTTCAACTCAAATATGTTTAAAATCGTATAGTTAGTATGAAATTTAATATTATAATCTAGCTAGATACGCGGGATATTATAAGCTATTATATGGGAAAAAGGCGTAAGTTTATGTGTGTATTATGATATAAATATTGTCAATTCGCACATTAGGAACGGGAAATAGAATGAAAATTACAATTTTACATATTAAATTACAGATATATATTTCGTTTTATTATTAAACGTTTCGTTTACAAAATCATGTCATAATAAATTTATCTTTTTATGACATGATTTTGTAAACGAAACGTTTAATAATAAAACGAAATATATATCTGTAATTTAATATGTAAAATTGTAATTTTCATTCTATTTCCCGTTCCTAATGTGCGAATTGACAATATTTATATCATAAATTATTCTTCTACGAAATAGACGTTATCACGTAAAACCATTGTCCGTAAACCGACTTTACAGACAACCAATTTTTTTAAGTAGGCAAAGTTTGTTATCGACATCTATACTAATATTATAAAGAGGAAAGATTTGATTGTTTGTTTGCATTGAATAGGCTCCGAAACTACCGAACCGATTTGAAAAATTCTTTCACTGTTGGGAAGCTACACTATTCTCGGGTGACATAGGCTATATTATATTTTTTTACTATTTTTCCCGAAGCGAAGCGAGGGCGATTTCCTAGTACTTAATAAAAAATGTATTTCATTGTTTTTGTCCGTATCTCAGATTAAAGAAGGGTCCATATGTTATAAATAATAATACGTCAAGAAAGAAGTAGTTACCTGTTTTATAAAAATAACGTATCTACGTAGAAGAAGATGTATTGAATATTTTTACACGTAGACAGTGGCGGTACAGCCATAAAAGACGAAAAGCCCAGCTTACTATCATTGCTTTACTATCATCACTCTGCAGCTGTTAACACTCATATTGTTTACTATACTCAAAATTATCTAAGAACGCATTAATGATAGCTGCCATTTATTAATATGAACCAACCTTGTACGTACGTCTTTGAGCGAAATGGAATAATTATTTAATTGACATGAATAGTTGGTTACTTACGAACAAAGGATTTTGCCAAAAGGAGAACCCCAGTTTCCATAGAAACTCAGGCCTAAGTAGACAAGACTGGAAATTGGCTGTTAATTAGATTATTGCAAAAAGTTCAATTTCTCCAATTTTCACGGCTGCCAGCAATGGCCAACTAAGGAAATCCTAGAACGAATCACCTTAATTATAGGTTATGATTATGTCATACTCGTGTCACAGTGCTATTTAATATGTATGTTACACTTACGTTGCGGGTGTCTATTATAATATCTACTACTTCAATGGTTTTCACCCAAAACGAATGTCATAAAAAGGTTGTATAATAAAAGCTATTGCATATTTCAAGAGATTTTATTAGTTATCATTATAATATATTAATATTTCGTGTAGTTGTGCAGGAGGCGTTATATTTCGTTAGTACCTTGCCCAATCAAGATACCATAATATACTCATTGTAAGTATGGCCACAGCAACTTCCTGATCTTCTAAAGATGTATAGGGTACGTTATCCAGTGTTCAGGACTTATTCTGAACCTTTGTCAGTCACAAAACAGGCGATTAAGGAGTCCATATTCATATAGTATTGGTTTGCAAGAAATTGTAGCGAAACTGCGAAACACATTCACCAAAACACAAGTACGAAAGCGAATACAATAGAAAATTAAAATCACTGTGTACGTGTCGATGAGTTTCAATAGTAAATAGGACTCCAAATACGCTGAAAATATTTGATAGTAAAATATACAAGAACACGCGTAGAAAGATGAAAGATCGATGACAAATATGACAATACAGTGGTGTTATTTATAAATACTATGGTTACCAAAATGACATTACTAAGAATTACATCATCATTGTTGTCAATCGATTAATCGATGTCAAAATATTCGAAATGTAATTTAATAAAATTAGCGTAACGATTGAATGGTAATTATAATATATTACATAGTTTTGATTTATATGGAATACGAAAATATGTAAGAAATAAATTAATATTATAATTATAATCACTAAATAATACATAAAATATATTATTATGTTCCATCAATCGATCATTATCAATCGATTCAATCGATTATAAAATCGTATGTAATGAGGTAAATACTGTGAAAACTTTTTTGCATTATTTTGTTCATTTGGCAAGAGCAGCTGAAGCTAAGATTTAAATATGTTTATCTTATAAATAAGACGAATTTTTTGGTATATAGTTTACTTTTGTCTAGTCCGATGTTCTAGCACAGATTACATATGGTTCGGGGCCGAAAATTGGGGATCGCCTTTGTTATAAATCCCTATTCGTATTGTATCGTATTCGTATTGACGTTATTTATAAATCATATTAAACGTTTTAATCTAGTAAAAATCCCATCACATCATAATTTATGCAAAATTGAATAAAAAAATAAGGCGTCGAATCAATGTTATATGAAGATGACAAAATCTACACTGACGTTAAGTGATGTGACGGCATGAAGCCACTTATAAAACCATAATAATCGATACATTACTATAATAGAAACTTAAAATAAAAATGTATTTATTTTATTTCTTTCTTTGTGTTTAACAATTAAACAATTTAATTTCTTCTCTTCTATAAGAACATGACCAAAAGTGTTTATTACGATAATCTCTAACCGCAGCCATTTGAACTGATTAAAATACGGTTAGAATATTCATTATTCAACCGAAACCCAAATTTCATACGCTGGATGCGGCGCGGACGAATTAACAGTGAGTTTTTTAGGAAAAAAATATTTTATTATAGTCGTAAATACATAATTATTGAGCGTATAGGTATGGTAAAGTAACCTTAGTAGCTCAATGGAGGCAGTATCATTCCAGTTACTTGTGGATATCTAAATGTTTCGGTTTTTAGAATTTACAATTTAATTATTGAATCGATTAGAAAGTGTTACAATTTGAATCGATTTGTTGCAAAAATTGCTTCTTTCGTGAATCGATTTTTTTGTACATCTCTAGTGTCACTGCGATGACAAACGACAAATATACATTCTTAGGCTTTCCGCCCACGTCAGACTTTTTGTAGGAACGATAATCGGGCCGATTTTTCCTCCGATTCTTATGACCGATTTTGTGGCCGACTGTGTCGGTGAGTCGGTGAGAACGCATACATTTCCGAACGTTCCATTTTTCACCGATATCGGTCGGAATGCACCGATTTTATTTCTGACCGACTTTTAGTAGGACGTGTGCGTTGCACCATTGCTATCAGTACGTTATATTTTTCTCCTACAAAAAATCGGTCACCGATTATCGGACGTGGGCGGGAAGCCTTAGTTCGTGGGGACTATAGCTGTGCCCCGCGGTTTCACCCGCGTTAATTTGTGGAAAAAACTAACTACTTAAATATATGGACTTCCTCGATAAATTGACTATCAAACACAAAAATAATTTTTCAATTCAAACTAGTAGTTCCTGAGATTAGCGCGTTCAACCAAACAAACTCTTCAAAAAAATATTAGTATAGATTATATTATAATTAAATTTGCGTAGAGCAAAATCGTTACAATACATAAAAAGACACACGCGCACACACACACACACACACACACACACACACACACACACACACAGTTTCATTGTAATTATTTGTTAACTATTATTTTGTTTTTCGAACACAAAGCGAGTCTCTGGAATATAAAAACATAAAACGCATCGAAACTTTTATAACTGAAATGTGTTTTCATATTTCGTACGTTGTAATACGAAATAACGAACGGACGGAAGCGAAATTGCCTTCAATATTGTAGCCGTGTTGTTAGGGATGTTCTCATAATCAAAGTTCAGATATTATGATACTAAGTATTTGTTGTTATTCTAATTATTATGTAGTAGTTTAGTTAGTAGGTAGGTTATATACATATCAAAATTCCAAAACATAAAGCAAAATAAATAAATAACTAAATAATATTTATAATACTTAATTTTACATTTAGAAAAAAGAAAAGAAATAAGAAGAAAGATTTTTTTTCAAATAGTGATAAGTAATAATATGTTTGTTATAATAATATTGTTCTGTACCTAATATTATGTTTTGTCATCGACATTAAGTCGGTCAATAGTAATAAAAAGACTTGTCTTTAAATACTTAGTTTTTCACCTAATAAAGAAAGCGAATATTCGCATCAATATTTTAAGAAAGAGTAACAAACTTTTACGTTTATAATATTAGTACAGGATGTACAGACATCGATGAGTTACGATCAAATATCCGATAGGTTCGGATACGGATACGAAAGCTGCTCCATGCCATTCTTGTTTTAAATTCAGGGCATGCGTTTTCACACCAACTCGTGATCTGTGCCGGTAGTTATCTATGAAATTTATATTCCAGCACAATAAACTATTCTAAAAACTATTGATATGCGATCTGTGCAAATACCACCGATTAAATAGTTTTTCACAGATATGTCTCATGTCCTGGATTTGTCAATAGGCCGTACAGGCCGCGGCCTAGGGGGGGGCAGCGTCCTAGAGGCGGCAGATTTCAGATGATATATTATAATATAAATGATTTTGCTATTAAAAAGTGTCGCAAAAAATTGTATTTACAAGATTTTTTTACGCAGTTTCTTAGTGACTAATTCAGTGCCTTCCTTACTATGAATGGAAAAAATTATTATTTGAAAAAGGTACATGGGGCGGCGGAAATAAATTGGCCTACACTCATAAAACACATAAAATCCGGTACAGACATCAATGAACTACGATTAGATATCCGATAGTTTCAGATACGGATACGTTCGGATACGGATACCAAGGCCATGCCATTCCTGCTTGAAATTCAGGGCAGGCGTTTCCACCCACTCGTATCGATTTGTGTCGGTAGTTATCTATGACATTTACACTCCAATACTTGCAATTCATAACATACAGTTTATTTTGGGAAATGTTTGCGTCTTCATGTTGCCCTGGTACATGGGTTCGAGTTTGATCTCCGTCATACATGTACTTATTACACTCTGCCCACGGTTTTGTCGACGTTTTATATATAAGTCCTTTTTATGTTATTCCAGATAGTCTATCTGTGTGTTTAAAAAGCAAAGCAAAGCAAAGCAACAACCCATAATTGTCCCACTGCTGGGCTCGGGGTCTCCTCTCACAATGTGAGGGGTACAGGCCATAGTCTACCACGCTGGCCAAGTGCGGATTGGTAGACTTCACACACCTTTGAGAACATTATGGAGAACTCTCCGGTGTGCAGGTTTCCTCACGATGTTTTCCTTCACCGAAGCAAGTGATAATTAACTTCTAATACGCACATAATATTTGAAAATTAGAGGTGCGTGCCAGGATTTGAACCCGGGCCCCCGCGTTCGGGAGACCAACGTTCTAACCACTAGGCTATCACTGCTTATCTGTGTGTTTAATTTCATGAAAATGGAAGGAATGGAAGGAATTATACGATTTGATTCCGCCATCCCCTTTCCACCATCGAACGTCCCGACGCACGGCGGGTATCCATCCCTTCGTCGTTGACATCCCCCCTGTACGGACGACGCGCTTCGCTTCATCATTTATTGTACGTACAGCGAAGGATTGGAATAAATTGCCCGCGTCGGTGTTTCCGCTCGATTATAATGTGAGTATCTTCAAGGCAAGAGTGAATAGGCTTTTACTAAGTTAATGCGTTTTACCATCCATGACTACATCGCCACTTACCATCAGGTGGGATTGTAGTCAAGTATTAACTTATAAGTTATAAAAAAAATACCGCATCTTCAGTGGAAAATAGGCATAAGATGAAAATTGCAATTTTACAGCAGATCAAAAAAACTGTTGAAATATCAGTAAGTAGTCAAAGGAATTTTCATTAAGATTTCTTGCACAAAACCGTCAAGATTAATGATAAAAATTTGAAAAAATTGAGCATATGCTTTTGTCCCTCTTTCCAATCATATTAATAACTAAAATTCAACGTAAGACGACTTATGCTTTTGGAACGAAGTTCCTTATCGCGCGTTGTGAAAGGAGGCTAGACGGAAAATTACGACACTTTTTGATTTTACGAATGACGACACTTTTTTTGAAGTGATTCACAGAGTTTTACAGAGATGGCGCTGTACTGTACAACTTTCTGAATCACGCTAGCGTGTGTATTTTTACTTATGTTAGCGCCAAAGAATCTCAACAGCGTGATTCAGAAAGTTGTAACTAGTTGAAACTAGATGGCGCTGTACAACTTTCTGAATCACGCTGTTGAGATTCTTTGGCGCTAACATAAATAAAATAGGAAATATCGAAAGGAACGTCGTTCCATCCGGGTGTCCTATGACACCTCTCAAGAGGGTGCGATATGTTCCGTAGTTCTTACGTGAAAGAATCATAAACATCATCACTTTATATAATAATATTACAGTAGGAAAAGACCTGACCTGAATAAGTGTAACAAATACTAAAAGACTTGTTTCAGCATTAAACATAATAACTAAATGCCTTAAGTCTGCAATAGGGATGTTGACACTAATTATAAATGAATATAAATTTATGTCTAAAATGTTAGTGGTAACATTTAAAGGCCTAAAATATGATTCTTTTATTGAAATCAATCACAATAAATTAAATATCATTAATTTAAAATGTTTAAAATTGTACTCACTGTCACGTGACCTCAAACGCCATTTTGAGAATATGACGTCATTGGAACAATTTTATATGGAAATTCAACAAACTTAGTAGACAGATAGTATTGAATATAGTTCAGTGACGTCACGTGACGTTTTTGGTGGGAAATTTGATAATGATTTTTATTTATCAATTTTTGTTTTTAAATTAAAGATTATTATTTTTATAATATTTTTTTCGTGAATATTGAGGTTCTATCTATAAAATAAAATTGAATCCTAAAATTAGTCAACATCCCTATTATAGCAAGCAATATTTCATTTACCAAAATAACTGCCAAATAACACAAAGTAGAGTTTTAAATTATAGATTTATTTTATGGCAAAAAAGCTAGCCACATAGTGCGAAGGACCGATAACCGTTGGGGAAGAAAGGGCCTCGAATGGCGCCCACGTCTCGGAAAAAGGAGCATAGGATGCCCCCCGACCAGGTGGACTGACGACCTGAAGAAGACAGCGGGCATCCGCTGGATTCAGAAGGCTCAGGACCGGTCAGTGGCGCAAGTTAGGGGAGGCCTATGTCCAGCAGTGGACCTCCAAGGGCTGATGCATGGATGGATGGATGGAACAAAGCAAAAAACGTCATGTTATTATAATCCCCGACGAAAAAATATAGGTGTTTTAAGTTTGCTGTGCCTGTGTATCAAACGGATGAACTAATTTTGATTTAGTTTTTTGTCTGAAAGGTGACTTAATCGATAGTGTCTTTAGCTATGTTTAGTGTAAATAAAACTAGGATTTTTTAAAATTATAATTTAAGATTATTATTTAAATGAATTGCGTTGTCTATTTACTTTCGTTAAATGTCAGACTACCACTCAACTCAAAGAATAGATAGACGCAGAAAGCCTAAGTTGAGATAGCCTTGATGTTTTAAATAATTATTTAATGCAGCTTTTTATTAACTAATTAAATAAGAATTCAATAACATATATTATAAACCTAGCACTGCCCTTCATGTTTCCTCATCGCCATTGGTTGGTTAGAAGAAAATGCTGTGTTAGCATTAAGCCTGTCATTTTTACCATATTTTGTGAGTGGAATAAAGTATTTTTTAATTTCAATTTTAATATCAGATTTTCAAATGCCAAGATTCAGCTTAATTCCCCAAAAATGTTAGAAAAAAGTTGTATTGTTTTGCACACATGTGTTAGGAACACAGTCAGTTCGTGATGCATGTAAATATACGAAAGTAACGCAGTTTTTATAACTTCTTTTTCTTTTTATCTTTCATCTATATTTTCTTTGAGTTTTTTACCTTTTATATTTATTTGAAGTTTTGTAGTTATTTATTCTATGACTCGGTAAATGTCAAGGTGTGGGTGGATGAAAATAGGGATGTCGTTGTAAATTGCTTTTCGATAAATATTTCGGATAAAATCGTATTGGTTGTTAGCGTTGTTTACACTATACAGTGCCCCAGATATTTCCAGCGATTTCCAATTGGGTCTAATATTTATTTAATGGATAGGTATGTATATTTCATTTTTTTATACAAGTCCTATTTAGTAAATAAACTTAGCATGTCTTCTTATCGTTATTGGTAATTTAAAAATAAGGCATACACAAAATAAAAATTTTTAGATGAAAATAAACTGAGTGCCAAACCTAATTTCCATTTACGATTTTTTAATAATTTAATTTATAATTAAATAATTGATATTTTAATTAAATTAGTGCTAAGTTTGTTTATCAAATTAGTGTAGTTTAAAAAAAATGGAATACCCACAGTTATATTGTATGTTCTCGCCTCGATGATGTGTTGATGTTATAAAAAAATCGCGTCGTGATTTTTTTGTAACATCAACACATCGGCTATGCTTTTGGTGTCACTGAAGTCTATAGACAACTAATACTCATTTGCAGGTGGCTTATCCATACATTTTTCGGATATTAAAATAAAAAAAAACATACATAGAATTTTTTATTAAATTATTATAATAAATTACTTAACTTGTACACATTATTTCTTGCAATATTTTACATTATTTTTTTATTTATTTAACAATTTTTGTACACAAATACAGTATGTGAGACTTAATAATAGAAATTTTGTACAAAGGTACTGCTTATTTCTATCAGAAATCTCTTCCAGCAGACCTAAGAATGGAAAGGTGACGTAGAGCTTGATTATTTCATTGATAAACGTAGTTAACCCCTGGTATGTATCCAGTATTATAGCAGGGAGGTTCAGGCACAGGCAGAGTATTACTTAACAAGCTACTGACTACTAATAATTGTAAGGCATTAGCTAAACTGTTAGCCACACTGTTATCGTGCATCACTACTGGAGAATAACTCTCAACGTTCGGTACAATCATATTTCCTGGCTGTACATTTGGTACAACTACATTTCCCGAGAGTACATTAGGGACAGCTGGTAGGACATTCGGTACAAAATTGTTTCCTGCAAGTAAGTTAGAAACAGCTTGCTGGATATTTCCTGACAGTACATTAGGAGGGTTTGTTATTTGTGGTACAAATTCTGCTGGAATGGTTGCGGGTGCTGGGAGAATTACAGGCTGCTGTTGGTTAGGACCTGAGATGTACACTTGTCTTTGACCTGGTAAGTATTGTACACCTGGAGGTAATAATACTTGGTTTGGAAGCAGCTCGATTGGTCCATTCGGGCCTTGGACAATTCGGTTGACGCATTGGGAATTGACAGCCTGGAAGAAATAAAAAAATAGCGTTATTGAAATTCTTAATGTAAAATATATTTTTAATCGAACCAAGATTTTTTGTAACTTTAAATTAAAAAAATGTAGGTAACTTTTCGAAATTTTATTATTAATTTGTTTAGTTAAAAGGTTATATACGTCACATAAACTATTTATGTTCTTTTAATTTATTTATGTTTTATCTCTTCACGTATCTATCTAGTAATAAAAATAAATACTTACTTGAAAAATAAATAATTGAACACAAATAACGAAAGTAGGCGAATGGGTGAACATAATATTCGCTTATTATTTTGTCTTAATATATTAATAGTTTTTTATTATTATACAAAAACCAGTTAATTATGTTTAATTATCGCTACGAAGTACATTTATAAAACTCGTTGCGTGGCTTTTTATGGACAGTTAAATAATTGTTAAGTAACTTACTAGGTATCAAAATTACGTGTTTAAGTTAAAGATAACAAAAGATAAGGGGCCTTACAGCATATTAAAGTTTATCTTTGTTATCTTATCAGAAATTTTCTATTAAAATATTTCATGAAAATCTTTGTTATTTTTTGTAGTGAGGCATTTATCTCATCAAAAACATAAAATATGTGAAATAAGAGCCATGTTCAAAAAAAGAATTGATAACTAAATGGGTGCCAAGTTCTGTGTAGAAAAGCCTAAAATAATCACAAGAACATGGAATTCAAGCTCTACATTTGACTTGGTTAGTTCGTAAGTCTCAATTTATGAGCCAAAGACTGGTTTATGTGGAATAGTTTTTGAGTTATGAGGGGGTCAAAAGTGGCTCCAAATGGATTGAATATGGCTTGACACGCTACCGCGTGTTTAGATGCATATTTTATTAAATAAAAAAATGAAGATAATCTGAGAGATAGAGTTAGTTTTCTGGGGTTGGTAAGGTAGTACTTTTTCGAGCAGTGTTTATTATGTTTCAAGAGATCTAACGATATAATGTATGGAGTGAATAGTAATATCTTATATCTTATTATGTTAATATGTATCTTAACTTTTCGGGGGAGGAGGGGGGGGGGGTAGAACCCCCAAAACCCTCCCCCTGGCTACGCCACGTATGATATAGATCACAGAAATAATTTAATATTCTTCGTAAAGCTGTAGGCATGTAGGACACTGTAGTTATATCTCAGCTTTACTGAAGTCTGTGACGTCATCACTCCTATCCGAGATAGTGGCACGTATTAGTGCGAGGGCATCGTAAAATATAGTGTTAATTTGCCTTCAATTAGAATTGCATTAATTTTGTTGCTTCAGTCAGCTGCCTCGTGATAAACGGCTCGTCGTAGCATTCGCCAAAATACTAGTTTTGTTCCGGCTGGGGGCTTGAGAGTCAGTTATTTCTTTTTCTTCTCTCTTTTTGGCTGGCAACGCATCATGCCTTTGATGTTGCTGAAGTCCATGGGCGACGATAGCCACTTACCGTCAGGTGTTTTTTACCATCCGTAAAAAAAATGATTGGTACACTAAAATGGATTTATTTTATTCAAACTAAACGCAAAAATATAAGGCATTTTATAGGAGCCGCGTGAGACAGATATTGTGACGTTACAAATTATTTTTGAAACGCGCAAATTGAAAGCCCGATAATATTTCCATTTCTAACATTGAATTATTATTACTAGCGTATAGAACCGACACCTCGAACACCATGTAAGTATGTTTCAATGCATTGGCGCCACATGGCTTCAATCTTCAATGGATTCGTTCCATTTTGAAAGCAGAACGGGGGCTCAATTTTGAAAATGGAACCTCCCGGCGGGACACACATTTTGTTCGAGATGTCTGTTCTATGCATTGAAGTATAATGACATAGAACAGACATCTCGAACAAAATGTGTGTCCCGAAACCGCGATGACGCGTTCTTTTTTCAAACTCTAGAAGGTGATTTACATAGAGTAACTTTGTATAAGACACTTGCCGAACCACGTCAAACAGTCAACGACTCTAAATTTTTAGCTCTTCCAAATGTTTGATTTAATGTTTAATTGAATTCACTGAGTAATGTAATACACATAGTTTATTATTTACCAAAGAGTAGGTACTATAGTCATTCTTATCGGGCTTATTTATTTGTCCATTAACACGCTTACTTGCCAAGTGTGTAAGCCCGACTCAGGATTTTTTCAATTCAATTCAATTGACTGACCTGAACTGACTTGAATTGATTCAAGTCAATTTATTTGCATTTCATTCAAAAATGGCGGGAACATTCCACAATAATTGAAATAAATTCGTTTTAGTTGATTTAAGTTAATATTTTGTTTTCTTACTGATGATATTAAGTAATACCATTTTCTTTTTTGTATTTTTTTACGTGCAATTGTGACAGGTTCTCATCACGCAAGACGGCATTTTTTCAGTTTGTTACTAAACAATTTTGGCATGCGGCCGCAATGAACGCAGGTGAGTGACAAGCAAGTGAGTGAATGAAGTGAGCCACCCTGGCCACAATGAATGCACCCGACTCAATGTTCGGGGTGTCTGTTCTATACGAAGTAATAGTACTTCAATGGTTCTATGAAATTATACTTCAATGATTTATAAAGATATTTTGATGATTTTTTCACACCTTTTTTTCAAAATTTTTATAGTCAATTGAATATAAACCGTAATATGCTGAAATTTATATTACTATAACTATAACGAAGTGACAATATCTAATATATAAAAATCTTGTATCCCAATGTTTGTGGTCGTACTCCTCTGAAACGGCTCGAACGAATTTTATGAATTTTTTGTGTTTAATTTGGTAGATATAAGAATAGGACATAAAGTGTATTTCATACCGCTCGATGATTAGGGTGTCCCTATCCAGAATTTGTTTGGCAGAACAGTTTGCCGAGTCAGCTAGTCAACGACGAGGAGTTTCTTTAGGCTTTTCTTCTCTTCCACGACAAAGCACCTTCCGAAAAGCCAAAAAATGACGTGCATAAGTGTATCAGTGATACCTATATGAATAAAAAATTTTGACTTTTGATGACCGTGTAGCCTAGTTAGCAGCGACCCTGCCTGCGAAGCGAGGGGCCTCGGGTTCGATTCCCGGTGGGCAGATATTTATGTGACAGATAAATATTAGTACTCGGGTGCGGGGTGTTATTGTGATGTGTTATATGTGTCCATGCCGCCCGCGATACAGGTAAATACCTACTGCAGGGGGTATGAGTGTGTAAGCGTTTAATATTATGTTTATCACATGTTAAGTTACAATCGCCCATAGACAATTGGTATCACCAAAGGTATCACAAATTTCAGACTTATATGATTATGGATGCCATTGTCAGATCTCGTTCTTTATGTGGGACCACACGACAAGCACCAACTTTCGATTAAAAAAAGAATCATTCAAATCGGTTCACCCAGTCCAAAGTTCTGAGGTAACAAACATAAAAAAAATACAGTTGAAATGAAATGAAATGAAATGAAATGAAATGAAATGAAATATCTTTATTTGTATAAATGTGGTTAAAAAGTTGGTCAAATATCATATAATGAATCTCACATTTGCCATATTATGGCGTACAAATTGTTTCAGTATATTATTATTATTATTATTTATTTTAGTATTATTATATAGTATTAATTATTATTACATTACTAATTAGCAATTAAATGTCAAGGGATAAATATGTTTATTAGGATCGTCATACAAATTCTTTAATTGTGTAGTAACATTTGTTAATCAACCATTTATGTAACTCTATTTTAAATTTATTGAATGTTAAGATTTTTATGTTTTCAGGGATTTTATTATATATGTTACACACATGTATATCTTAAATAATATTGTTATAAGTCTACCAAAACTGTTATGGAAGAGCGGGGCCACCTAACACAAGCAATAAAACGCTCAAAGGGTGGTCCCAACAACTGTCAATTATTATGTATTGATATTGTAGACAAACAATAAATAATTTTGAATTTGAATTTTGAATGTGAGTCGAACTTTTAGAACGTATAGCTGATCGAGAAGGTGGAATACATAGACGATTAGGGTATTTAGTAGCAAAATAAGAATTATCTTTTTTTTCCAGAAAAAGGTGCATATTTTTCCTTACAAAAATACAGGTTTCATAAATGTATAAACCAGTCAATGTTAATAAATTTAATTTCTTAAAAAGAGGCTGCAAGTGTCTGGAGCAACATTACACATAGCGCGTATGCATCGTTTTTGAGCAACGAATAATTTATTGCAATCTGTAGAGTTTCCCCATAAAACTATACCATACCTTAAATTAGAGGCAACATAGCCGGGGTAGGCTTTTAAGGCTGTTGACATATTACTTATTTTTGGTAGGCGCCATAAAGGAAAGACGAAACGGGAAATTTTTGTACAAAGTTTTTTTACGTGTTCTTTCCAAGTAAAAAATCGGTCTATATTAATGCCTAAGAATGTAATGGAGTCGGTTTCTTCTATTGTATTTTTTTCATAATGCACTTTTAAATTGTGTTTTTTTGATCCTCTATTTCCGAATTGTATAAATTTCGTTTTGTTTACATTAATTTTAAGATTGTTATCTTTAAGCCATGTCACTATTTTACTAATTGTATCGTTTATTACATTATTATAATTGATATTAGGATTATTATGTACAATTACTGCAATATCGTCCGCAAATAAGGAAAATTGTTGATTAGTGATTTTAACAATGTCATTTATGTAAATAATAAATAGTAGCGGTCCTAAAATACTTCCTTGAGGAACTCCAACTCTATTATGTTTAAGGTTGAATTAAGAACCTCCTTCTTTTTTTGAAGTCGGTTAAAAAGACCCGTATTATTTGGCGTGTCTGTTACGCAGAAAGAATTTAATCTAAATCAAATATCATCCAATATGGAAGCAATTTCATTATTCCCTTCAGCGTTTGATATGGAATCGTTAAGGATAATCCACGGCTTATAAGCCTTGGGGATATATACAAGCGAAAGCACTGTGAAATCATTTTGAATAACAATCTATCGGCTTATTTCTGAAGAGGATTTAGCATTTTGTTTTTGATTAGATCTCTTTCGTGATTTATATGTAAAGTAGTATTCTGCCCGCGGGTTTGCTCGCTTTTCCGGTATAATAAGTATCCTATATCCTTTATCAGATTTTGGTCTACTTGTATGCTTTTCATGAAAATTCGTTCTGTGGTTTTTTGTGTTTGGAATGGAAGTAAGGCGATGAAGTCAAAGACGAACAGAAGAAGTGAAAGGCAGGAAGCAGGTAATATTGATTTTAATTGTTAATTAATACCATTAGGTATTACAATTATTATTTCTCCAGGGGTTCGCCTGGATAGCTACCACCCTTGAGCATGAGCCAGCCGCCAAACGACTCGTCGTGTAGCTGGGGGCTTGAGGCCAGTTCTTTCTTTCTTTTTCTTCTCTGTTTCTTGGCCAGCAACGCATCAGTGATGCTTTTGGTGTTGCTGATATCCATGGGCGATAACAGCCACTTACCATCAGGAGGATCATCAGCTCGTTTGCCGGTTATTTCCATAAAAAAACAGGATAATATCATTGAAGTATAATGTCATAGAACATACATCTCGAACAAAATGTGTGACCCAACCGGGAGGTTCCATTTTCAAAATTGAGCCCCCGTTCTTTCAAAATGTAACGAATCCAATGAAGATTGAAGCCACGTGGCGCCAATGCATTGGGACATACATGGTGTTCGCGGTGTCTGTTCTATACGCTAGTAATAATACTTCAATGGATATGATTAAGTTAGTATTAGTCTACTTTGCAACAATCCGCGGTTAAATAAGTTATGGAAAGAAGGAAGATTGAGTAAAGATACGAATACGCATATTCCTCAAAGTTTCCCATTCTAAACACAACGAAATCTGAGATAACCGATAAAACTTACATAATACTTGCATCATAAAACGATAGATTAAAACAATTATCAGAACTCGTTAGTGAGATAAGGAATTCTATATCAAAACGAGATGTAAGAGACACAATCTTTTAATAGTAACCTATGAGACGATGGCTGTAGATCATTTGGGTGTCATCCTCATACAAGTTTTTATTATTGTTTATCAGGTAAGATTTTTTTCATCACAATTCTTAATCTAAGGGTTATTTCTAACGGTTATGCTACAACGAGTCGGGCACGAGCAATTTCACTAACATTTTACTCGGCTCGGACACGGACGTCGCACGGTGTAGCATAAACATCGATGTCTGCGTCATATAGAATGTTAGTACTGTGCCTTATCCATGCCTCGTCTGGGGCACCCGGCTGGGTGTAGCATAAATGATCCCTAAGCTTTAAAGATATCCATCCTTTATACCCATCATTTATTATATATCATGGATCCAATATCTTGCGGTGTCCAGAAGAGTGCAAGCTAGAATGGACTCTTAATATCCATCTAAGAGTCCATTCTAGCTTGCACTCTGTTGGACATCTAAGACATTGGAACCTGATGTCTAAGTACCATGATTGAGACGGAATATGCATGGAAGTAGGTGTGCTTGGCTAGCATTTGGCTAGTTACAGCTCTTCTAAAATCGACCGGCAAATGTTTTACGTGTTTTGGTTGTCAGAAAGTTTCCTCAGATACGCTTCTTTGTGGTCAGCAATTCATTGGTAACTAGCTGATGCCCGCAGCTTTGCATACGGAAATTATGTTTTAACTTATTCAAAATTTTATCCTGTTTTCCCAGGAAACTTTAATTTTCCGGAATGAAAAGTTGTCTAAAATATGACTCAGGGTATCAGTAACAACTTTACTAATTTTCATCGAAATCTGCTCAAGGGTTTTTATGTGATGCCCGGACAGACAGACAGACACTTTGAGTTTTATTATAGTATAGATTTGCAAGCTTTGTTGTCTTCAATGCTAACTGGAGCAGCGTGGAGTACGCCCTAGGCTCAAGAAGAGACCCAGGCTCAGTAGTAGAGTATTCATGGGTTGAAGCCCATAGCTTTGTAGACATCAGTAGTCCATAGGTTTTCCCGTACCATCAGGTGGATCATCCACTTATTTGTTGGTTATAACATATTATCTATGTATACTAATATTATAAAGAGGAAAGTTTTGATTATTTGTTTACATTGAATAGGCTCCAAAACTACCGAACCGATTTGAAAAATTCTTTCACTGTTGGGAAGCTACACTATCCCCGGGTGACATAGGCTATATTTTTTTACTATTTTTCCCGAAGCGAAGCGAGGGCGATTTCCTAGTTTATAATAAAAATAAAATTAACTCCTGCCTGAAAGTATTACAATGACAACAGCACAAGCAAAGAGAACATAAATACAGGAAAATGATATCTTTGCAGGTTTAGTTGAGTCGAAGCCTTAAGTAAACGCTAGTCTGCAATAAATTATAGGACAGGTCAAAGTATTGCATAGGTGTCAATTTGTTGATTGTTTTCATCATTGAAAAACTCTCAGCAAAATATTATGTCTATCAAGCAGTATGTAAATAACGTCTTGAAAATATTATTAAATTATGTAATCGTATTTATACGTATGTTTTATAAAGTATGTTTGTTTCTCTTGCTCTTGTTGTTCTTCATAAAACATTGAATTTTCTTCATTCGTATGTCTCTATATTCTTAAACTAGGAAATCGCCCTCGCTTCGCTTCGGGAAAAATAGTAAAAAAAAATATAATATAGCCTATGTCACCCGGGAATAGGGTAGCTTCCCAACAGTGAAATAATTTTTCAAATCGGCTCGGTAGTTTCGGAGCTTATTCAATGCAAACAATCAAATCTTTCCTCTTTATAATATTAGTATAGATTAAATATTCTCGTTTATACCTCTTAAGCCAGTAACAAAAATTTTGCCGTCACATAAATGTCTGCTCCGGGAATCGAACCAGGAACCCTTCACCTCGCAAACCCAAAAAGAACTACGGGGACGTCAAAATAACAAAATTTTCTTTGTTCCAGATCACAGCATCTCACGCCCAATACGTCCAATATGCAGGAACTTCGTTACCTATTCCATATGTCACCAGCTACCCAGTCCAAAGCTATGCTCCAAGCACACCAGTCTACCAACCAGTTCCAAGCTACCAACCGGCTAGTGTGCCCTACAAAGCACCAACCGTGGGAGCGGCGAGTCCGTTACAACATGTTCCACTACCAACCAATCCTGTCACACCAATCTACCAACCAACGGCTTACCAAACTTCACCACATCAACAACCTATTAAAGCTACTCCAGTAATATCTCATCCAGAACCAAAACTTCAAGCAATCCAGCCAGTACCACCTCCGTCTTTAAAAGACACTTTACCAGACAAGCTTTTACCAAAAGATCTTTTACCATCTTCGCAATTCGATTCAAATATATTAAACAATTTGGCTATTGCGTTGCAGCTATTGATAGTCAGCAATTTAATCCATAATCCACCTCCAGAACCTAATCCAGTACCTGTTGTAGATGATGATATATTTCCTGCAATAGCGCCTTTACCAATAGCTTTCATACCTCCAAATATTCCAGATCCAAGCTACCCAAACCATCACATTCCAAACGCCAACTTTATAGGAACAACAAGTTTCGGTGACACTGGTATTTCAAAATCTATGATGAATGGTTATGGGGCTCCAACGCTCCCAGCCCCAAGATCATTGGGTCTAATGTCTCCTTATGATGCAATTGGACCCAATTCTCCATATTTTGAGGCGTTTCAACCAAAACCAGAACCTAAGTCACCGTATCATTTCGCATCTGATTATAAAGATCTGTTTTCATTATCAGAATTGTTTAAGATCTGAGCTCAATTGTTAATTATGTTAATTTATTATAATATTTAGCGAAAAGGTGATTCTAAGTCTCAATTAATTATAAGTTGTTTGTGTTAATAAATTATTTGATTACATTGTAAATTATTTTTAAGATCATCATGATGAATATTTTATACTTTGTTATTAAAATGTTACAAATGAGTTGATGTTTCATTCTTTCACTGTTTCCATTCGTGATTTGCTCCATTTTTATTTAGTTTCAAAACTTTAAAACCAATATTTTAATATTTCAGAGTCAAAACAATTAAGTATTCTAACGCCCTAACTCAGAGTCACTAATGGTTACTTAAATCACTCCTTAGAATTGTATGGTGATTCTTTACTAAGGAGTAATTAAAGTAATCGTTAGTAACTCTGAGTTGGGGCGTAAGCCACTAAGGGGTGGTTATAATTTTTGATTGAATAAAAGTCAGAATTTTATTTATAGCAAATAGAAAAAAAGTAGGTATGCTTAAAAACTTTATTTGATGAATAATTAACCATAAGAACTTTAATGGTACCCTAAAGGACCCTTAGAAATTTCGTTAGGATATTATAATAGTAACAACTTCAGTAACAGCTTCGTACGGGCAGAAGTCAGAACATAATGCTGGCCATACACGATTAAGTATGCAATACAATATTCTTTATTGTGCACACTAGAAGTACGTAAAGGCTCAGCTCTTAGGCAAGGGTTACTATAGCATAAATGAATATTTAAATGACAAGGATGCTTGGAAATGACTAGCTAGGCAATCAGTTCTGCACAGGTTAGAGAATACCTATTTTTGTAATAGATATAAGTTTTATTTTTAAAAGATGTGCTGAGGAGTTTCTTTATGGCTTTTCTTCTCCTCCATGACAAAGCACCTTTCCAAAAAACTGGTAGATTAAAAAAAATGACGTGCATAAGAGTATCAGTGATACCTACATGAATAAAAGATTATTTCATTTCATTATTTCATTTCATTTCATTTCATAAATAGTATAGAATACTTTTGTGGCGGATTTGACGCGGCATCCAGTAAACTTGACGGTCTATGACCATTCACTATCTGGCCATATAGCTATGTCATGCACACTGGATGCCGCTTAAAGTCAAACTGCAAACTTGACAAGTATCCTTGATCCTGTATGGTCAACTTAACGGAGGTTCTGTATGTGTATTTATATTTTGTTGATGTCTATGTATGTATATTGGAACGAAGTTCCTTATCGCGCGTTGTGAAAGGAGGCTAGACGGAAAATTTCGACAGTTTTTGATTTTACGAATGACGACACTTTTTTTGAAGTGATTCAGTAAGTTTTACAGAGATGGCGCTGTACAAACTGCGTAACTATATACAGTGTTACCAACCCTTAAAAATATTTATCCCTAAAAATAAACCAAAAACCCCTAAAATCGCCCAAATTACTTGGAAATCCCCCTAAAAATTTTTTTTTGAAAAAATTATAAATCTTTATTTATAAAATATGCACATATTTCTATGCCTTTAAGCAAAGCAAAGCAAAGCAACAACCCATAATTGTCCCACTGCTGGGCTCGGGGTCTCCTCTCACAATGTGAGGGGTACAGGCCATAGTCTACCACGCTGGCCAAGTGCGGATTGGTAGACTTCACACACCTTTGAGAACATTATGGAGAACTCTCAGGTGTGCAGGTTTCCTCACGATGTTTTCCTTCACCGAAGCAAGTGATAATTAACTTGTAATACGCACATAATATTTGAAAATTAGAGGTGCGTGCCAGGATTTGAACCCGGGCCCCCGCGTTCGGGAGACCAACGTTCTAACCAATAGGCTATCACTGCTACTATGCCTTTAACTAAAATGAATTTATAATACTTAACTTATTGTTTCTTCATTCATTGTCGTTTGATTCGTTAAAGTGGACTTATAAATTCTTGCAAATAAATAAATTCCGATTACAATATCGAATTCTTTTTAAGTTAAATTTTAAAATACTCATTTTTGCATTTATCTTTTTGCAGATTGCAGAATAATCTAATATCTTGTATTTAAATTCCAAAAGTCCCAGACAGCAGACTCCTTTGATTGGCTAGTTTGTTCCAGGTCCTCTTACATCTTTATTTTGATCAATAAATAAAAAATATGAAGAGTCAAAAAACCCCTAAAAATAACCCTAAACATATAAGATAAGACCCCTAAAAAAATCCCAACTTACATATTTACCCCCTAAATTTGGGGGGAAAACCCCTAAGTTGGGAACCCTGACTATATAAGGTAAATGAAACTAAGTATCCACAGCGAATTCAAAAAAATTAATAGTTTCCTTAAACTTATGTATGTTACAAGTATAAGTTGATAGCGTGATTCAGAATTAATTTACTAACGCCATCTATCCGCAACTAACCAAACTAAATATCTTAAGTCTGAACCTCTCATGTTTTTGTTTGCATGATTGGTTTATGAGTATGATGTTTATTTGTTTGTATTCACGACGAGTGCCCCAGTTTATCCGCGGCGACTGCAAAATAATTTTGTCGCAGAAAATTTTTGCGATGAAAATATAAATTTAAAGTATAGGTATAGTATTATAGACAAATTCTGTTCTGTTATAAATAAAAATATCCGGATGGCCGAGCTTAGCTCGGTTTAGTATTGCTTAACAACGCCATCTGCTTTAGCTTTAGTGTAGCTAATCGCCAATAGATGTCTGGAAGAGTCTATTGTAGCCGTTTTTCATTGCCTGAAAACACCGATAAAACGACATTTTCTAAAAATGAATCCTAGCTTGATCGATTTATCGCCCCCGAAACCCCCTATATACTAAATTTCATGAAAATCGTTGGAGCCGATTCCGAGATTTCAATTATACAAGAATTGCTCGTTTAAAGGTATTAGATATAATACTTGTTTAAACACATTTATTGATTAAAATCGCTTTCACAAGTAACTCGATATTTGAGATGAAAATTTTGAAGATGAAAAGGTTAGAGTTTAATCTCTAATAGATAGTTATACAGCATGTCCTATAATTAGTGGGCAGCCTGTATAACCTTTGGGGCAGATAGCTTGTGGGTTGATCTACTAAATGTCAAATAATTATTTCAGTAAAAGTAACACAGATTGACTTTTGTTTAAGATTTCGGAAATTCGGAAACCGATCAACTAATTTATTCCAAATATTATTCATTAGATATTTATTTGACCCAACGTATTTTTTTAAAGACTTAAAAGGCATTGAAGTATAATGTCATAGAACAGACATCTCGAACAAAATGTGTGTCCCGCCCGGGAGGTTCCATTTTCAAAACTGAGCCCCCGTTCTCCTTTCAAAATGGAACGAATCCATTGAAAATTGAAGCCACGTGGTGCCAATGCATTGGGACATACATAATAATAATACTTTAATGTTAAAAGGCTCAAATTATTCAGTGACAAAGGCCCTTTGTCACTGAAATAGCTTTAACTTGAAAAATATCCATGTTAAGTGTAGCCTGTATTTAGAATTAATTGCATTTAACGTGTAAGTCAAAGTTGTGTAGAAGAAAATTGAAAACAGAAATATCCAAAATGGACATTGAAGTATTATTACTAGCGTATAGAACCGACGTCGCGACACCGAGAACACCATGTATACTATGTCCCAAATGCATTGGCGCCACGTGGCTTCAATGTTCAATGGATTCGTTCCATTTTGAAAGGAGTAGGGGAGAGTGTGTATGAAAGAGCCATGTTTTGAAAGAGCCGATGTCATTTTAAGTAACTTACCGATATTTTACCATAGATTCATTTTACTTTTTATAAAGCAACACTGGATAGCTTTCACCCACAGAAATTTGACAGTTCTATGAAAACAAATGGCGTCGTAGGATTGCAGCAAAGATATGGATGCCGAAAAGTAAGTTTATTTGCATTTACTTAAATATTTTTAAGAATAACAGTATTACATATATTGATAAAATGGATATGCTGTGTTGTTATGCATATACATGGTTTTCTTATTCACAAAAAATATTGGATTTACGTTTTGGTAATAAAAGTTTAATGTAAGATTATATTTTTGATCACGCAAAGTTATGAAAGAGCCAGCGATCAATGCATTGAAAGAGCTGGCTCTTTCATGACACAAATGGTGGCTCTTTCAATACCCCAATAAGTTTTAGTTCATCATTCTTGTTTTTTCATACCTATTTAATATTATTTTATATTACAGAGTAGAAAAACATGTCTTCATCAATACCTACAACCAAAAAACAGCAAAGAAAAATGGTACCAAACCAATGCAAGGTGTGGAGGGTGGCACATGAGTCTTGTGGCCACAAAGGAGTGATTAATTTCTTCTGTCAACAGTGTTTTTAATTTTTACTTATAAGTATTTTTACTTATAAGTATTTTTTTAAATTATAAGTATCAAAGTTTAATGACAGTATTAGAGACAGATTTTTATGAGGATATTTTTTTATGGAAATTGCCGGCAAACGAGCTGACGATCCACCTGATGGTAAGTAGCTATCGTCTCCCATGGACATCAGCAACACCGAAGGCGTCACTGATGCGTTGCCGACCAAGAAAGAGATAAGAAAAAGAAAGAAAGAAGTAGTTCTCAAGCCCTCAGCCAGAACACGACGAGTCGTTTGGCGGCTGACTCATGCTCAAGGATGGTAGCTATTATTACAGGCGAACCCCGTGGAGAAATAATAAGAGTAATAATGGTATTAATTAACAAATAAAATCAATATTGCCAATATAATCCCTCTAGGGGTCCTACCACCAGCGGGCCGGATTAAGTCGCCTCTTATGACACCCATCCGGCGTGAGATTGTGGTTAGTATTCTAAGCCACCCCAATACGGCTAAAAAAAGGATATTATTACTGATTTATATTATGAAATAATATTATCCAATATTACTGATTAAGATTAAGTAACTTATTATTGAGACTAATTAAGTATTGTGATTTTCATAGATTAATTTCAGTTTCATTTTTTGGAGTTTATTAATAGAATTCATTTGTTGAAAAAACTGTTTTGTTTGTATAAAATGGGTATCGGCTCTTTCATAACACCCCGTGGCTCTTTCATTGACATGCTGTTATGAAAGAGCCGATTTCCCATTTTTTTTGAAGTAGATATATTTCAGGTTATTAGCATTGTTATCGCTTTTGTTTAAATTTGATAACATCCATTATTAAAGTGATTACTTAAAAAAAGTAGTTTTCTTTAAAAACAAAAAGTCCAAGTTGCTTTTTTTGTACACTTTTGAATACTGGCTCTTCCATACACACTCTCCCCTACGAGGGCTCAATTTTGAAAATGGAACCTCCCGGCGGGACACAAATTTTGTTCGAGATGTCTGTTCTATGACATTATACTTCAATGAAAATAGACGCTAAAGTATTTTCTTGGGGTTCCCTATTAACTTAATATTATTAAGCTGAAGAGTTAGTTTGGTTGTCTGTTTGTTGTTTGTTTGGTTGAACGCGCTAATCTCTTCTTTTTGTGTTTGATAGTCCATTTATCGAGGAAGGTTATAGGCTGTATAACATCATATATTTAAGTAGTTAGTTTTTTCCACAAATAACCGCGGGTGAAACTGCGCGGCACAGCTAATAAAACTAAAAAATAAATAGCAGAAATAATAATTTATTAGTCAATAATTTAAATAAATAACTTAATTATTACACCAAATAGCTTCTCATATCATAAAATATTATCAAATACTGATATAGCTTAGAACCTGTTTAGGACCTGGATAAATCAGGTTTGACTGTATGTTATTTGGGGCTGCCGCCATTTTGAATTTTGGTTTTAATTTCGTACAAACAGCACAGGGGCACAAAGATGATGCGATTTCGTCCATCAATGGTCCTGAAACTTGCCCAAAAACTGGGGTCTTTAAGGCATTACGCCTTAGTTGGGTCAAAATGACCTCGTTAATGTTTGACGCTAAGTTCAAGCATTTTAAATTTTCTTCTGGGGTCATAAGTGTTGAAGTAGGAGTGGTGATGATTGATCGCTTTAACTGAGTTCTTGGTTCAGATAATGGTGATACTATCAATGATGACCGCGATGATCTAACTATCCTTTGGGATGATGTTATCTGAAAGAATAATAATATCGATTTAGTTTAGTGTCCATAAATTGTCTGTAACATAAATTCTTACACTTATTAAATTATGAATGTATTTTAATAGTGTTATTTAATTAATTATCAAATAATATTAAAGTAATTATGATGGAGTAAGATAAAAGTTGTATAAAATTTAATAAATAAACATCACAAAACTAAAATTAATAATTTACATTATTGTTAATTACAGTACATATTTTATAATTAATTTACTATCTTTTTTAAAATTAAATATTTTTTACCTCAATTAAAAGTACAGTAACAACTATAATTTTTTTGTAGTTGAATTTACCGTTCATTTTAATAAAATACAAATAAATATTGATTTTACTAACTATTAAATTTAAGTCATATATCTTTCTGTTATAAAATAGAAAGTAACACACTTGTTTTATAAGAATAATTGTATCTTTTTAATCAATGACATAACATTGATATCTTTATATTCGTGATTTATCACGTTTAATCTTTATGTCTCAATTTATATCGATTACTTTACCGATGAGTGATAATATTTTATTACATACTTTTACTTCACCATTTCATTGAGAAATTGGGAAAACATAATTTTTAATTGTAAAACAAATTTTTAACATCAAAATTGATTTTATTAATTACTAGAAAATCGCCCTCGCTTCCCTTCGGGAAAAATAGTAAAAAAAATATAATAAAGCCCTCAGATTAAATCTATGTCACCCGGCATAGTGTAGCTTCCCAACAGTGAAAGAATTTTTCAAATCGGTTTGGTAGTTTCGGAGCCTATTCAATGCAAACAAACAATCAAATCTTTCCTGTTTATAATATTAGTATATATTATTTGTTTACACTGTAATATCATGATTATGTAATAAGCGTAAAACATTATCAAAATTAATAAGGAACTAGTTGTTGGGGTGGAAATAGGATGACGTATGTAGAATTGACCATAGGACTGACCAGAGGATACTGTCTTTCTTTTTCTTTCTTTCTTGACCAGCAACGCATCAGTAATACCTTTGATGTTGCTGATATCCATGGGCGACGATAGCTACTTATCATCAGGTGGATCTTCAGCTCGATTGTCGGCTGTTTCTATAACAAAATGTTACACGTAACTAGTGTGCAAGTTTTTAAAGTAATACCTACTTCTAAGTCTTTGCTAAACCTTTTAAAACTCATACTATACTTCACATCTTTTCCCACGAGAACAGATCCATTTTCCGGGAACAAAGTATGCTATATTGGTCCATATAATACGTGAGTTATGAGCCAAGTTTCTACTTAATATCTCAGATGGTTCCCGTGTGATAACACAACACAGATCGATATAAAAATTTCAATATTTAGCTGACTACTAATAAATCTCGATTTGACTATTTTGTCGTATTGGGGCGGCTTAGAATATCACCCAATCCATAATCCCCCGCTCGATGGGTCGAGAGAGACAACTAAATCCGGCCTGCTGGGCCCCCTTGGAGGGATTACATTGATTTTAATAGTTCATTGATACCATTATTATTATTATTATTATTTCTTTTAGGTTCTGGATAGCTACCACCACCATCTTGCTTAAGTCATCCGCCAAAATAACAGTTTTGTTCCGGCTGGGGGTTTGAGTAAACGTTATTTCTTTTTCTTCTCCCTTTCTTGGCCGGCAACGCATCAGTGATGCCTTTGGTATTACAGATGTACATGGCCGAAGACAGCCACTTACCATCAGGTGGATCGTCAGCTCGTTTGCTGGCTATTTCCATTAAAAAGTTGCGTTATCCATTCTAATTCCTATCTAAATAATGGATCTAACACAATCGCAAATTTTTTTGCAATTATTGCATAGCTTTGTGAACTTGTTACCTAACATTGCAAAATTTAATTTTCTTTCTTGATTCTAATAGGTTTTGATTTGTAGTTGATTGTAGTAACTTTTTAAGATGGTATATAAAATTAAGTACCATGAAATTTTGTGTTAGATGTACCTAAACCTTGGCACCAACTTACAACATTTTATACTTAATAATAGATAGCGTATAAAATAATACTTTAAGTAAATGAATAAGTAGGAAGTTCAGTTTTTCATTAAAATATTTTTCACTTTTTCAAGTTTGAATGCGATTCGACTTTTTATTTAAAAGTTTTTATTTTTCAATGTTTAGTTATTCCCAAAATTCAAACCTTGATACAACTATCGGTCCATAATACGTTTAATTTTGAATGAATTTTCTTTCAAATCCTAACCGTTTAGAAGTTGTACCTTCAATTATCAACTCGTCTACATGAGATGATGATTATCAGACGCAAATACTTGAAGAGCTTTAGAAAATATACGAAAAACGTAATAAGTGCCTATAAAATTTGAGGGTTGCACTCGATTTCCCTGGGATCACCAGATCCTGACTTGGTGACAATGGGACCAAATTGGAAGCATACTCTACCAAACAAATGAAAAAATTTTGAAATCGGTCCACAGTTGGCTGAGAAATTCATGAACGAACATAAAAAAAAAGAGTGGACTGTGGAACATAAAACCGCAACAAAGGCACAACAGCTTATTTTGGAATTTTACAGGAGAGGACTTTAAGATTTTTTCGCATTCGCATTTATTTCCATATTACTGTATTACTATCTGTAGCAGGTAAAAATATATAAACTATAAATTGTTTATAGTTTTTGCTACAGTTTCAGGTAAAATGCTTGTTTTCATAGACAATTTGGCATACCTACTTCTCAATTTTACAGTTTTGGCTATTTGTAACTTTGTTGCACCGAAGGCGCGATATGTTTACCAGACAAACATACAACAATAGACTCTCACCCTAACTACATTCCGTGGATGCAAAAAAGAAAATAATTAATAGTTATTCTAGATCTAATTTCAGTTTATCAAAATCCTTACACCATGTTATGAAGCCTTTTTACTCATAGTATTATTATTGCATAATAGTATAATTACAAGCCATTTATTATGTCATAATTATGTACTACGTTATTGTGTTATTATGTCACTATTATATTGCGTATGCTAACCTATATAAATTAATGATTTTAATTTGGTTTATTGGTACCTATCAAGATGTCGCGTTGTTTACTTCTTTTGAGTTTGGCTGTGTGTACGGTAAGTTCAATTTTTTTACCCACAGCTAAAATTCGAAGAACATAAATTGATTTATTCTAATATTTTCTTTAATTTTCAGGTACATTCACAAGTTTGTAGTCCACCAATACTCCCACCGCCATGCCTTCCGCCATGCCTTCCGCCATGCTTACCAACCCCCTGCCAATCCACAATACCCCCCTGTCCAACCACAGCCCCCCAGGTAATCAACCCAAACCCCTACGTCACCACTATCATAGATAATACAGTATCAAACGCCTTAGTCAATGCATTACAACTACTTATAGTCAGTAACATCATTGGATCAACTATAGCACCATCAGCTCCTTTATTAAGTAGTCTCGGACCATTATTAGATTCCATAGTGTGCTCGAATTCCGTTGTTGAACTCTTCCCTGAATACGGACTTCCTTATGTACCTGAATATGTAATACCCCCTTGCGGACCACTTCCAACCTGTGGCTCTTACATAGATTTGTTGCCTCCTGTCAGTCCAATCACAACCTGTGGTCCTTATTACGATTTAAACCCTCCTTGTTGTCCTGTGAACTATCCGAGTTACGAGATAATCTCTCCTTGTGGTAATATCATCGATTCTCACCTTCCATTATCTGGTTTGAATGACGTATATCCCAAGTACTTTTATACTGAAACTGTCACCCCATTCTATATCGATTCTGTTCCTTATGGGGATATCCTTTTACCTCTTCCTGGAATAGAAACCATCTGCCCTAACGTATGTGGAGGATTGACAGAAATTATCCCTCATTATATTAACTATCCTATTCCTGAAATTTATCCTGTAAATCCTTATTGTGGTGGCTTTGAGACCGTTGTACCTGCATCTCCAAATAAATTCAGTTGTATAAATGAAGTGGTACCCCCCTTCGGACCAGTGATGGTTCCTAATTACTATGGTGGTTTACCAGAAATGCCAGCAGAAGTAATAATACCATCACCAGCTCCTATGAACTGTAATTATGGATACTCTCCATGTAATCTGCCCTGTGTAAAAATCATGGAGCCTTTAGCGAATGAAAATTGTATGTATAATTATGGCGGACCCATTTATTATTAAGTTGTAATGTATTTTTAAATTGTAAATAAATAATTTTAACTGTTGAAGTTATTTCTGTTTCTACTTTCTTATTTATAGGTGTTTAACTCTTTATAAGCTGCGCCATTAAAGAAACGAATCTAAAATGGTGGAAATTATCATTCCCCCTCACTCACACGTTATTCTTGTCTTTAGCGTACGAGTCCCCCCAAACACCACCTGGCGTAAACAGGTCGGGTATCACCCAACACCTTGCCTTCATATGCATAATGTCCCTTATGCATTCCATTGTAATGTGCTTTGGGGTGTATTTTGAGATTTTGAGTGGTGGGTCTGGGTTTGATTTTGAGGGGTTGCGCCAATTGAGACTTTTGATCAGCATGATGAAAGCTACCTCTGTGCAAAATTTCAGCTAATTTAGCCGAGAGCCAATTCCCATAGAGATTTTGCGGGGTCCTTTAAATATAAATTAACCTTGAATGACCTTTGTAATTATAATACAGTTCACTGAAGAAATATTTTATTCATAAAAACAACATAATTTAATAACAAACATAAATTAACAATTATTAACACATCTCAAATAATTTTACCTATTGCAAATAAAACAATCCATTAGAATTAAGAATACGCGAGTTAATGTAGTTAGGAATAACATTAGGAGATGCTAAATTAGAAAACATGTTAGGGGAAATAACTGTAGGGGTTGGAGCAAAGCTGGAGGGATTTGGGGGTAAACTGGGTAAAACAGGATTTGGAGACAGAGGTTTTGCGCAGCCACAAGGTAAATTAGGTGAAGAAATAACTTCGTTTAATATTGGTGCTGCTAATTGAACTGCTAAATCTGATCCACCTTGTGTATTTTGAAGTAAATTAGTTACAATCATCAACTGAATAGTATTTACTAAGTTTTTGCAGACAGACGGCGAGCAATCTGTTATTATTGTTGTAGGAGTGTAAGGGGAAATAGGAGAAACAGGGGAAACAGAAACAGGGGGTTTAGAAGGGATTGGTATGTTAGGTATGGCCTCTAGTATTTGGGGATTATAGAGTGGGCTAAAACTTCTAGATGCTTCTAAAAGGGCTTCTTGGGGTTGAAAAAGATTTAACTGAGGCCAGTTGATTGCTTGAGGAAACGCGACCTGAAAAATGTTAGTTTACATTTTTATTAATTGCACAGAATATTCTTATTTAAGCAAACAGTTGACAGGCTTTTACTTGTAAGCATTTTGTTACGCTAATATGCATTTTTAAAACTATAATTAATAGTTCTTACTTCACTTATTAATTATTGAATACACATCGATTTCAAGTGATAAGGTTTTAAATATGACATTGTTTTAATTAAATAATGTTTAAAATAAATTGTTAACATAAATAATTGTTTTACTAACCTGTATTTCTAGGACTGTGATAAACAATATATAAAATAATTTAAACATTTTTTGTTAACTTTAGTTCATAACAATTTATTACAAATTGCAACAACTATGTAGTATTTTATTTAGATATTAAATTTGTTCTGTATTCGACCGTTGTCTCAGAAATTATACGACACTTGCTATAAGAAACTTGCTTTTCTTTTAATATCATCATTGTTATCTTTTAAAATCGTGATCTATCAGTGTAAAAGATAAAATGTATTGTATCACGATTTAGTAATATTTATCCCAGTAACATTGCACATACAGGCAGAGAAGCAAAGGGTCAGGCATAAATTTTCTTAGTTACGAGAACGTATTGAAAATTAAAATATTTTTTAAAATTATTTTAGGTATGCTAAGTTATACAGGACCGAAAGAAACTCCTCTCTATTAAATTCTCATTTTAATAATATAATTAACGAGTCATATCTAATTTCACAGAAGAAATAATAGTACATATTTAATAGTACTAATATACATATAAAATTCTCGTGTCACGGTGTTAGAAAAAAAACTCCTCCGAAACATTGACGTACCTATATTGTCATAGAACAGACATCTCGAACAAAATGTGTGTCCCGCCCGGGAGGTTCGATTTTCAAAATTGAGCTCCCATTCTCCTTTCAAAATGGAACAAATCCATTGAAGATTGAAGCCACGTGGCACCAATGCATTGGGACATAATTACATGGTGTTCGCGGTCTCTGTTCTATACGCTAGTAATAATACTTCAATGCTCCGAAACAGCTTGACCGATTTATAAAGCTAAAGAAGAGTTTGTTTGGTTGAACGCGCTAGTCTCAGGAACTACTGGTTCAAATTGAAAAATTAATTTTGTGTTTGATAGTCTATTTATCGAGGAAGGCTATAGGCTATATAACATTATATATTTTAGTAGTTAGTTTTTTCCACAAATTAACGCGGGTGAATCCGCGAGGCACAGCTAGTAATAATAAGTGCTAACTAGAAAACAGCGAAAATTTATATTGATTGCATACAACTTAAATGCAATAGGCCCATTACTATAATAATATATAAAAAAAAATACTCGGCGGGCTCATCCGGTCTGAGGGTAAAACATTTTTTAATTTATCTTATTATTTTAACTGACTGATTTTAAAGGCTTTGCTTGTAATAGACCAAGAAAAAACAAAGTTCAATGTTGCTGAGATAATCTTCTACATGAAAATGGGAACATTAAATTGAGAATTCATGTTAAAAATGGGGTGTGGCTGTGTCATGGACATGGTGTTGTATTGAAAACCCATGAGATATGTCAACTCAACATCGCGTATCGCGTAGTGCGTTTGTGCAGTGTTGCAAAAGTTCCCGATTTATCGGGAGATCTACTGATTTTGGCTATCGTCTCCCGATATCCCGATTTAGCGACCGTTTCTCCCGATTTTTTGCATTTTCTACAAATAACATAATATTTAACGTTAAAAATAGAAAATAATGTTCTAAATACAAAATACAAAAGAAATTGAGTCACTCAGTGAAAATAAAGAAGAATTTTGGGCAAGCGTAGGTAGTATATAGCATAAAACGTGATGATGGCTCACACAGTCATGTTCTAAAATATTTATTCATACTTATTTAAAGTTTTGAGTTTGCCATATTAGGTCTATTAAAAAAAATTAAAAAACACAAAAAACCGACTGCGTACTTAATAAAATACTATAATAAAAATGAGAAAACAAGCCCAGTAGTTTAGCAGTCGGGACCCATTTATATTTCACAGAGCTCTTTGGGTAGATGTGATTAGTTGAAGAATGGGTTCCAACCGCTTAACTACTGGTCTTGTTTTTTCATTTTTAGTATTTTATACGCAGTCGTGTTTTTTGTGTTATTTAATTTTTATTTTTATTTTTATTTTACACTTTTTAGTTAAGATTCATTGACTTCTATAATAGGATTAAAAGACGGTAAAATTTTCAATAATGTCATTTCATTGAGGGACTAAATAAATTAGCAAGAATGCTTGTTGAATCGTTATAAATATCCTAAACTATTACATAAAATGAAAAATTGTGAAGGGAACCTAAATATCATTTTTGAATACCTATTCAACGATATCTCACTTAGTTTGTCAATATATTTTATTCTCACATTTTGACAATTTGGCGTAGATTAAGACGAATCGATTGACATGAGAATCATCAAAATCGGTCAACACCTTTAATCTCTACAATGCCACATAGGAACAATACATGACATACCTACATATCGCTCATTTGGAGCGACAGTGACACATTTGCAAAAATCACGAAAATGACTTATTAATGCCAAAATATTATGCATAATCATCTGCGTTGGCAGTGAAAACGCCACATCTGTAGGTTCAAAAACCGTCCGATAGAGGGCAAAAAGTCTTTGTAGCATTATTCCGTTTTGGCGCGTGAGTGCGGAGCAACAGCGACCTAAAAGTCAGTTCTGCGGGGTGCCCCCCCAAGAGTGTACGTGTCAGGGAGCTACACAGACGCAAAGGTAAATGTGTCATATTTTTTTTTTCAAAAATTCGGAGCAATAATGACTCATTTGTATTTTATGTCGTTCGTGTTTTGTTTCACTTGGAATAGATATCACTTTTGAGGATACAATGACGTTTAATACAATTACGTCGCTGTTGCACCGAACACTTATATTATTATATTGTTATGGCCGTGGTTATGGCTATGACTTAACTGTTAATTAAGTCTGTATTATCCCGAAAAGTTAAACATATTTTACAATAATGACTGATTGAAATCAGCTGTTGTATAATAGCAAATTTAACATAAAGCATTATTTTTAAGCATGTGATAGCCTAGTGGTTAGAACGTTGGTCTCCCGAACGCGGGGGCCCGGGTTCAAATCCTGGCACGCACCTCTAATTTTCAAATATTATGTGCGTATTACAAGTTAATTTATCACTTGCTTCGGTGAAGGAAAACATCGTGAGGAAACCTGCACACCTGAGAGTTCTCCATAATGTTCTCAAAGGTGTGTGAAGTCTACCAATCTGCACTTGGCCAGCGTGGTAGACTATGGCCTGTACCCCTCACATTGTGAGAGGAGACCCCGAGCTCAGCAGTGGGACAATTATGGGTTGTTGCTTGCTTGCTTGCTTATTATTTTTATTTTAAGCCGTAAAAATGGGAAGCCGTGCTCGAATGTTGGTGAAGCTTTGTGAGCAGCATGAATGTTCCGCGACTAATAGCATTGGAGGCCAATTGCCGCTTGATTCAAAAACATCTCCAATTAATATAAGTACAAACGGTAAACATAATACTTTGTACATACATCATTTTTTTAACTTAAATCTATCTTTTCTTCTATACATAAAGGTGAATGGTGAAGAAATTGGGAGTGCTCAATAGAGCTAAGCAGTACTTCACGCCTAAGCACAAGTTGATGCTCTATAAGGCGCAAGTTCGACCACACATGGAGTACTGCTCCCACCCAAAGGCCGGAGCCCCAGCTGGTCAAGTGGATCCGTTCAATCGCATTCAAGCTTACAGACGGACTGGAATCGCTTAAGTTGAGGAGAGATGTAGGTTCTCTCTGTGTATTCTACCGTCTGTACAATGGGGAATGTTCTGAAGAACTGTTTGGTTTAATACCTGCAGTTGATTTTCGTCACCGCACATCACGTACCAGGTTTCACCAACACTACCTGGATACCTGGCGTTCGTCCACAGTCCGGTTCTCACGTCATTTTCTGCCTCGCACGTGTAAACTGTGGAACAAGCTACTTGCATCGGTGTTCCCTCTAAGCTATGACATGGGGTCCTCCCACCGTCTGCAGTCGAACTGCTGTCGGCGTGCAGTTGGCCTGCTGTCGGCCTGCTGTCGAACTGCTATCGGCCTGCTGTCGAACAGCTGTTACCGCGTCGACTACAAGCGTCGACGTTTACAGTTGGCTCTCTCGAATACGAAGTGCTGCTCGCGTGTAAGAGCGCTAACTGAGAGTCATTTATGTACTTATAACGATAAAAGGCTAAAACTGTTAAAAGTTTTCTTAATTAATTAGGTATAAGCAATAAGGCAATCTAACATTAAGATAATTGTAGTAAATGACTGTGATTTAAACATGCCATATTAGTAACTGATAAGACTGTACTTAGTCTACAAAATGTTGATTAGTTCTTAAATGTAACTTAAGTATAATGTGAGAGGTACATTGTTATTATTGTGTGTTGGTTATTGTCATAAATAAATTCATACTCAGCTATGCAGCATAGCATTTACACATAATTAAGTCATCGAAATCTTAAAATTTTATTATTGACAATAAAAACAGAATATTAATGAAAAAAATTGTTATTTTATTTGAGGACTCAAACGACTTAATTTCTTAAACTGTTTTCGTCGAGGGATACAACGACGCAATTGTAGGTATTAAAACGAAAAAAAAATTTTTTTGACCGTTTTTGGACTAGTTAATAATAAAAAAATGGGTATATTTATGAACCAAGGGTTCCAGCTATAATAAAACAATTTAAAAATAATAATTAGCCGTAAGAATGCTTCAGAATCTTTTTTTGAAGTATGAAATAATCTTTATTCTGCTCTGGTGTAAAGTTAACAATTTGCATTTGTGTCACTGTCGCTCCAAATGAGCGATATAAAGACTGATAAACATATTACTCTCCCTTGGGTCGCGCAGTCGAGTAAAAAGATGATCAAACTTGTTACAATTTTAATATAAATATAGACATGTTTGCAAAAATGGCTAGTAATATGTTACGAAGATGTAAATGAACAATAAAATATTTTTATAAATAAAAATTATTGTGATAATAACATAAAATAACTCTTGCTTTATTCAGATTAAGAATCTCCCGATTTCTCCCGATTTTTAGCTGGCAATGCTACCGATTTTTGATATTTCATTTTTGCAACACTGCGTTTGTGCTTCTAATGTACTGAAAATACCTTTCTTAATAATAAAATAACTGATTGGTAACTAAAATCAATAAAGTTAACTTGTACAAAGTTGTATTGAATGTCTTATATAGAATACAGTCATAATTATTATTTTTAAGAAAATAACAATTTAATTTGATTTTAAAAACCACACAAAAACTTTACGTAACTTTTCATAATATCGATAAGAACATCAATGCCTATATTCTGGGACTATTTTGTACATTTAGAGTTATCAAACTGGTTTAAAAGGAGCCTTGAAATTTATTAAAAATTTACTGTGAAATGTTTTATGCGAATCAGACCAAAACTTTGTGACTTGTGAGACAGTAATAATAAATGCGTATCGTCTTACTGTTTCTTAAAGGTTGTCAACAAGTAACATGTCTACAGCTGGCATGAAATTGATGTTTATAATAATATAAGCCACATCATTTTAGATTCGTTTCTTTAATGGCGCGGCTTAAACATAAATTGAAATCTATATTGATCACAGTTAAAAATAATTCTTTTTTTATTAACAGTGGACATTATGGATTAGTGTAATGGTAACACCAACTGTCCAATGTCATTGTTGCAATCATTGTTGGTTGTCACTTGTCAGCGATATGACTTTTGTGACACACTACCACAGAATAGCACTACTAATATCATAGATATTATGTATATGAATTATATAGATGTGGCGTAAATATACTTAATAATGGAATAGTTTAAAAGACGAAATAATAAACATAATGGCGTCCTTGTCTAACGTATAACATAAAAACAATCCAACTCTATACGCAACAGTTTCACTATAGCAAAGCAAAGCAACAACCCATAATTGTCCCACTGCTGGGCTCGGGGTCTCCTCTCACAATGTGAGGGGTACAGGCCATAGTCTACCACGCTGGCCAAGTGCGGATTGGTAGACTTCACACACCTTTGAGAACATTATGGAGAACTCTCCGGTGTGCAGGTTTCCTCACGATGTTTTCCTTCACCGAAGCAAGTGATAATTAACTTGTAATACGCACATAATATTTGAAAATTAGAGGTGCGTGCCAGGATTTGAACCCGGGCCCCCGCGTTCGGGAGACCAACGTTCTAACCACTAGGCTATCACTGCTGTAGTTTCACTATACCCCGTCCACAAATCTTAGAGACTAAATTGACGTTTCATGGGTGACCAGTTTCGGGCGCAAATTAAATAGTGATGACCATAAACCGGAAAATAAATCGGAAAAATATTCGCCGCTTTTACGGTGTGTTGAATATTTGAATTAAAGAGTCCCTAAAACTGATATAAAAATAAATTTAGGCAACCATATCAAATATAATGATATCCATAATATATTTACCCTAATTAACTGAACTTAAAAGTTATTTTACTTACAAGAACGAATATTTGGTTATAGCTACATTCGGTATACAGTTAATTTTATACTATATAGCCAAATATTAAATATCTAAGTAGATATGACAAATAGGCGATTCTCACACTGCTCCGCGCCCTGCTACAGAGCGTAGATCTGCCTCACCACGCGTTTTTTTAACGTTGTACCGAAGTATATTAGTTTCTATAGAAAACACGCGTGGTACATCACATTACAACGACTGAAGTATAAAGTATGCCATATTAAGCCTAGCGCGCACAGACGCGGGGCGTGGAGCAGTATTAGAATTGCCAAACTGAACACCGACCTATTACTCAGGATATTTTGGTTTAGTCGGATATCTTGAAATAAATTCCTAAAAAATTTACTACAAACGAATGCGTATATTTTGCATATTATTTCGAGAATGGCTAAGTGTTATTGATATACTACTTTCGTACCAGCGGCCATTTGCTTCAAAATTGCATCAATATCAGTGGGATTGAATTAATTTAATTTAAACGATGAAGGATTTAGTAATAACTTAAACACATCAAGAATATTTATAACATATCTTTATTCAGGATCAGACCTAGTGCTATTACTGTAAAATGTATCATCTGAATCACTACCAACTTCTATTAAAAACTATTTTAATATATAAAAATTTGTCAATTTGTCAATTTTTAAAAAACAATTAAAACAATATATATTTCTCCATTGCTAAATCCGTCCCTGGTACTTGTTCCACGTCGCGCTGGTTGTTGATGCACTTATCGCATAAACAGTATTTTATTTTTCAAACTACCTACCTAACTTTTTATTAAAAATGTAAGTAATATCAACCCAAAACTCATCTTTTCTATATAAAACTTGTTTCTATATAAACATAGTGTACGTAATTTTAATGTATATTCTCATACAGTGAAATGTAATTTCTTTTGAGAATAAAGATTCTTTAACCACAAAATTGAGATATCCGAAATATCTCATCGACTATATGCCCCAGTCAATAAATTTTAAGTGAAAATAAGTTTTATCATCTTATCAATGATGATATTGTTACTAACTGAATGGTTTTTTTATTTAGTTCAAACTTCTTACTATTCTTATGACATGGTTAACGATTCAAAAAACCGGAAAAGTAGATCGCACAAATTTAGCTGGTAACATTATTTCGAACTTTGACATTAGCGATTGTCATTTTAGTCTCAGAGATTTGTGGACAGGGTATATAGGTACTGACAAATTTTTCATGACGCCAGACGTGTGCCATGTTCGCCATTTTGTGTTTCTCTTTACTACAGTATAAACTGTGACTTATTACTAAGGTACTAACGACTTAAACTCACTTTGACAAAGGAATGTCAAAGTCACGTCAAAGTGGACATTAGTAGGAACAAAACCGCCATGTTTCGGTTGCATAGGTATGCACGTTTTTTCGTAGATAGGGTCGCTCCATATACTTCAATGACCTATATTCTATTGACTCTATTGTCAACTGTCATTCTGACATTGACACTTGACAGTCACACTCACAGCTGTATTATTTCTTGAATAGGAATTCCCTTGTGACCGATTTTCTAAATTAATAAATTTATTCATAAAAGTTAAAATAAAACTACAAAATGGTTGAAGCTCAGAAATACAGAATCGAACAAGAGATGACTAGCTTAGTCAATGAATTGGATATGAGTTATTTACGTAAAATGCAGGTTAGTTTTAGGTTATGTGTTACTCAGAAAACCATGGGTTTTCTTATGCAATAGGTATCTATTTTGAATGAAAAAGTTACTCACCAAATGGCTACAAATACTTAAAACCTTTTATCTACACTTTTGATTTGAACCGAGATATTATGCAATAGTACTGCACTATTTCAACTTTATTATTCCGCCGGTATTGCCTTTAGGTCCTTTGGACCTTTAGGACCCATTAATGGCCCTATCCCATTAACTAAATAGGCTTGATGGAGGCGAACTGGTGAAACTTTCTATGCAACCATAAGCTCCAGTATGGATTGGGGTTATAAATAAATAAATAAATAACGCTTCACACTCATAGCCCCCCACTAGGATTCCCTGTGTCGTGGGTGCCATGGACAACACACAAGACAAGAAACTCACATCCAGACTAAGAACAGATATTCAAACTCATCATTCACATTTCCGCCTTGTTGTGAATCGAACCCAGGACCCTTGGCGCAGCGATCTGGCATGGTAACCATTGCGCCACGCGGGTATCTTGAGATAGCAGTCAGTATTCCATGTCTGTTATGTCCATGTCAGAGCTTTAGGGCTTCTTAGATGACCCCATAGTGTAATAAGCACTACTGTATCCAAATTGAGTGTTCATGGGCTTTACGGTCGGAGAAAATCCCTACCCATGTTATGAATAATCCTATTATCCTATTAATATATAACTGAATATGCAGTTACAATTTGGAATCCATTTTATGCTTGCTACCAAAACTCTCTTGAAAATATACAAAAGAAATTTTTGCGATGTATGCACTTCAAATTTAATCATGCGTATATTGATTATTCTCAATTACTAAAAACATATAATTTATTAGACTTAAAATCAAGACGTTTGCACTTAGATGTAATGCTCCTATATGATCTTTGTAATAACCGCTACGATTGCTCAGCTTTAGTAAACAGGTTATCTTTCCGAGTACCCCTGAGGACCCACAAGCGATCATCTCGCCTTAACCGCCTCTTTGCTACCACCACCTGTCGTACTAATGCTGGGCTACGTTCTCCAGTTCATCGAGTAACACAATGTTATAACTCTAAATTTAGCTCCATCGATATGTTTCATCTGTCTAAACATAAGTTTAAACAAGCTACCTTGAAATTGCTACAAGACTCATCTTAAAATTCATACTTCATTCCATAGTTACTTGTCATGTCATTGTATAACCTTTGAAATCACGTTTGCATTATACTGTGTTATTGTATTACCTACATATCTACTCCCACCACTTTTAGTAATATGTGGTCAACGGTGTTGGTTTCACAATTATTTACATGCATGCTACTTATTATTAGTCAAATAATTTGTTTGTGCAACTGTTTGTTGATCCTTGAAAATAAATAAATAAATAAATAAATAAATAAATATTATAAATTAGTGGTTACCCCGTGTTCCACGCTAATAATTTCCACTACAAAAATCGAAAATTTGCCTATCATTGTTTTAGTGTTCTCAAACCATCTTCGTTATTGCCTTTCAAATGAAACCAGTAGGGCATATTGGTTGGATGGTTTCAAAATCTATAGAGGACATCGGTACAAATATTTTTACGTTTTATTTATAACAAGTAACCACGCTTTTCTTCGGTCTTCTTTATTTTTATACATCTTGGGTTACATTATTGGAGTTTTATGAAGGATCCCTAATTTTATTGATCGTATAATATAGCCTATGTTACCCTGGCGATAGTGTAGCTTCTAAACTGAAAGAATTTTTCAAATCGGTTCGGTAGTTTCGGAGCCTATTCAATGCAAACAAACAATCAAATCTTTCCTCTTTATAATATTAGTATAGCTAAATTGATGTAAAAGTTTGTAATGTTACTCTATTACTCGGTAGTATTTGTTACTCTCAAGCAAAAATTACTGAATGGATTTGTACACTATGATAGTATTTGAATGTATTCTTCCAGGGTGACATGCATCGATGTGCAGCCAAGTGTTGTGACGATCAGCAGTCGTCGTTAGAGAGGGTGCATGGATGTATCGAGAACTGTACTACGTCACTCAACCAGGCCAATAACTACGTACAGGTACAAACTTCATTTAATTGCATTATTTATTTATTTTATTTATTTAATCTTTATTATACCTAATACAGTTGGTATAAAAGGCGAGCTTAATGCTAAGAGCATTCTCTACCAGCCAATCTTTGGGCAAAGCAGATAACAACGATGGTGGTATTAAATATTATATGAAAAATTTAATGAATAAGTTACTATTAAAAATAAAGAATATAAATAAAGCAGTAAATTCATACTAAATACAGTCAAAGGGAGAAACTATAAATATATAATGAAAATGTAAAATATATATAAAAAGATAAAATATATAACATATAAATATAAATAATGAAAATGTAATGACGATGTAGTTAGGATAAGATTTTTACATTGTTAACTTGTTTATGTAAAATTTTACAGAAGATACAGTAACATTGTTTTTAATGCCAGCACTTTACTTAACCTTGTTATTGTACGAGTACAATCGTTATTAAAATAAACTTAGTGCAATAAACATCAGTATTTAGCTTTGTCACATGTGTTATCATTTAGCAGATAAAAAAAATTGAAAAAATTAAATTCAGTTCAATTGAAAAAAAAATTTAATAATACATCTAGTGGAAATAGTTTGAAATGAAATGAAATGAAATAATCTTTTATTCATGTAGGTATCACTGATACTCTTATGCACGTCATTTTTTTAATCTACCAGCTTTTCGGAAAGGTGCTTTGTCATGGAGGAGAAGAAAAGCCGTAAAGAAACTCCTCAGCACATCTTTTAAAAATAAAACTTATAGTTGATAGAAAAGCAGATAATAAGCCTCATAAGGTTTCTATTGGTGGGTCTATCCCTTGGCCTACGACCTCTAAATGTTTTTGTACATACAAATTACATTAGCCCATAAACAACCTGACAATGTACCTGATGGAAAACAGCCACCATTGTCCATGGATGTTAGTAATACCAAAGACGTCACTGGTGTGTTCCTGGCCAAGAAAAAGAGAGAAAAATACAGTAGTAGAAGAAAAAAGTTATATTATGGCATGTTCACACTTTGTGAATGTGTAAGTGTCATGTAACTTTAAGTAACAAGTTACATGAGTCTTATTATACATGTGTCATTTAACATTTTTTTCAGTGAAATGCATGTAATGACAAAATTGCTATATTAAATGATTGATATAAAATTATACTCGCTCAAATTAAAATTATACTCGGATTTTTTTTAAGGAATATTAAATTTTTTAATTCTCTATTTACAGAATGAAATAAACCATTTTCAAAACCGGTTGCAAAGGTGTGTAATGGATTGCAATGACTCAGCTCGGGACCGACTAGGTGCCAATCCTAGTCAAGAAACTGTAAGTATAAATGTCATTTATAAGATTTATTACATGATACTATAAAGTCCATTTTTACTGACGAATCTTATTTAGTAACCGAACTTAAGGGTCCTTTACTCGTAATTTGTAATTTTAAAAAGCAGGCATAAAATGTAAAGAATTGACGGATAAATTTGTCATTCAATGCTTAAACAAATTTTTGTTTATTATTAAGTATTATTTTAAAATAATATTTCAATAAAAAGTTTTTCAAGATTTTTTACCATAATTATAGGACTTTTCTAAAAAAAGGAGTATACTATTAGTTGAAAATAAATGAAAGGTAAAACTAACTTTAATTTTCTTACCATCAGTTAGGATTGCAGTTAATCATTCAAAACAGAAAATGGCACTACAGGAGTGCTGACGGAAGAAAAAACTTAAACAATTATGTGTATATTTTTTGAATCGTCAGGAAATATTTTATTGTGCAGGAAACATTTTTAAATGAAGTGTGAAGCTTTTTATTGATTACATTTTTAAAGAATGGCTGCCTACACCTCATATAGTATATGTAAACTACAATCTTGATATTATTATAATACGAGCTGTAAATTAAGTAACTATAGTTCTGTATTTCTCTCAGAGATGGCGCCACAGGTAGATTTCGATTAAAGTGACCGGTCGCGAACTGTATGGTTTTATCCCATCTCAAAAATGCCCAATGCGTGTAAAGTTTTATCTTCAATAACATGCTTTATCATTAATTTCCTTTAATATTCCAGATCGACAAATGCACGATAGAATTTGAAAAGTGTGCGGTGAAGTGCGTAGACAAACACATGGGGCTGATACCGAGTATGCTGAAGACGATGAAGAATGTACTGGCCAGTGGCAAGCCGCCACCGATGACACAATGATCCATCGAGTTGTACAATGAACAGTTTTAGTGATACATAAACAGTGCGGTGAAAATGACAGTTTATAAATAAAGTCAGTCTATATCAAAAACCAGACATCAAAAACATACAAATCGCACCCTCAGTGGAAAAAAGCATAAATAAATCGTCTTACGTTGTATTTTAGTTATTAATATGATTGAAAAGAGGGATAAAAGCTGCATATGCTAAAATTTTTTCAAATTTTTATCATTAATCTTGACGGTTTTGTGCAAGAAATCGTAATGTAAATTCCTTTGACTACTTACTGATATTTGAACAGTTTTTTTGCTCTCCTGTAAAATTGCAATTTTCATCTATGCCTTTTTTCACTGAAGGTGCGATAAAGTCAGTATATACCGTAGTACAATTACCATGCTAGTGTAAGTTAGTTTTACATACAAATATAAAGTCAGTCTCATAGAATCAGTGTTACCAAACTACAATGACCGTGCTATGTGTTATGTGTTAGTTAAAAAATAATACTTTGTACTGAATAGTTGATAAACAAATGAGCTACCTTATAGTAAGTGGTCATCGTTGACCATAAATATCTGTAACACCATGATGCTGGCCATACATGATTAAGTATACTTGTCAAGTTTGCAGCGGACTTGACGCGGCATCCAGTAAACTTGACGGTGTATGGCCACGGTATGGCTATCTGGCCATTTAGCTATCTCATGCACACTGGATGCCGCATCAAGTCAAACTGCAAACTTGACCAGTACACTTGATCGTGTATGGCCAGCATAAAAAGGCTGGCCGAAAGAAAAAAGTGCAAAGAATTGGCTCCAAAGTCTAAGTAATGTCATTACTTTGCACTGGTTGTAAACAATGGTTCTTTTGGTAATAATAATGATTTTTCCATGGTAATAGTATAGAAGAAAACTAAGTTTCAGGTGGTCCTACCACGACAATCAATTAAAAATATGTTGTTTAAATAGGTTGTGGTAGAATAGTGATCTTGTACTTTCTGGACAGCTAGACTACATATTTTTTTAATATATCCATGCTATTGAATCATAAATCTTATATGAATACAAATAGGTGGTGTTGTAATCAAACTATTCACGAAGAGGGAAAGGTATGGGCTTGTGTACAGGACCTTATAACTTAGAAACGTAATTTACACCTGTAAATTATTATTCTATGTTAGAATTATAGTTTGAAATACAGAATATTATGAGGTTTCTACTAGTTCGTTTTATGTTGTATCCTAAATCATTGTCGTTATATTAAAAAATGTAATAAACAAAGAATATTTTGTTTACTAGACCTAAACTAAAATTAATAGAGAATACCATTGAATATCATAACTTGTGTATATAGGTAGTATTTTTCATTGATTATAGTATAAACATTTTGGCATATTAAACATTACCACAGAAACATGCCTTGCATACCATTTTTTTTTGCCAACTGTACATGTAAAATTTTATAATCAATTTATAGGGAATTCCATGTATGTACATGTAAAATTTTAAATGTATGTAGTATATTTAGTACAAAATATCTTTATATTAACATGGTCACATGTGACTTGAAGAAATTACCAATAAAATATATTTAATTATCATAAAATGTAAACAAAATATCGTTTTTCAAGATAATAATAAGCTTTTAGCTATCACAGATATGTATATAGATTACTATAAATATGGAAGTTTGTGAAGATGTTTGGATTTGTTATTCCATCACGCGCTGTACCGATTAAGATAAAACTTAGCGCACAGATAGCCCATGTCTTGGCCTTGGGATGATTTTAATGTTCTGTGTCATTTTGAATGTTATGTGACAGTCTGTGCGATTTCGTTGTATGAAACTGATTTCATCATCATCCATCCATCAGCCCTTGGAGGTCCACTGCTGGACATAGGCCTCCCCTAACTTGCGCCACTCTGACCGGTCCTGAGCCTTCTGAATCCAGCGGAGGCCCGCTGTCTTCTTCAGGTCGTCAGAAATGAACTGTATGAAATAAAATGAACTAAACTGATTTACAATAATAAAATTATGTCTGTGATAGTATTGTGAAATTATTGTTGTTCAAAATATACATTGTAAAATATTACAATGAAAAATTCTTAAAATCTGAACTGCATTTACATATGTATTTTTTTAAATTTGAGCATTTACAGCAAAATTTGCAATATTCTTGTATGTAAAATAATACCTACAGTTTTTTTAATTCATACAGGTTTGTATAAAGTTCTCTTAGCCTACATCGTTGTTATTATGCCAGGTTTTTTGAATAGTTAACATTCATAAATTGGTAACCTTCACATCGTTTAATGTTGTTTGTTAATTATAACATCAATTTATAATCTGTTAAATTGAGTGTACAGACGACAAAATAATTAAGTATGCAGGGCAGTGATTCTAAAACTCTCTGTAATGTTTAATATTACATTTTGTTTAGGTTATTATTAATGTTAAATCATTCCTTACGTATACAGGTATCATTTAACATTGAACAACAGAGATAATCTGTAATATAAATAACTAGCTGTGCTCCGCGGTTTCACCCCCGTTATTTTGTGGAAAAAACTAACTACTAAAATATATGGTGTTATAGCCTTCCTCGATAAATGGAATAAGTATCAAACACAAATAATTTTTCAATTCGAACCAGTAGTTCCTGAGATTAGCGCGTTCAACCAAACAAAGTCTTCAGCTTTATAATATTAGTATAGATTACTGAAGGTTTTAGAATCATGTCCTGCATACCTAATTCTTTTGCTGACTGTACAAGATAAAGGGTTGATTTATCTTGAGCCTAGTTTAGTTTGAAAATAAATTGTTTACTAAATTAATTTTTGTTTTGTTTTTCATAAAGTTAGGCTAGTAGAGATCGTCTAGGTAGGTATTTTATAAAAACATTTTTTTTTTAATTTTGAAACGCCAGAACTAAGGGGCCGTCCATTAATCACGTGAGGCTTGAAAGGGGGGGGGGGGAGGGGTTTTACAAAAATCACGAAAATAGCACGAAGGGGGAGGGGGGGTGTAGCAAAATATCACGTGTATTTATTTTTTCGTCAAACGCGCGATTTTTAAATAGAAAAGCAGCGTGTAGTGTGACTTTGACTTGCCGTTGCCAGGCAACGAACGAAGGCCTCACGCGCCGCCACCGACTGCCCGGCTCGGCATGTTTTGGATTAAAACAATATCGGAAGTAGGTGATCTGTATAAAGACCTTTTTGCAGAGTATAAGAAAGGAAAAATACACGTGATGTTGGGGGAGGGGGGGGGGGGGGGGTAGTCTAAAACCTCACTACATATCACCAAGGGGGAGGGGGGGTTTAAAAAATGCTAAAAAAACGTCACGTGATTAATGGACGGCCCCTAAAAAGAAAAGGACTTATAAAATGAAAAATATTTTAATGAAAATATACTGAACTTCCTCAATTACTCAATTTCACTCAAAGTATTATAATATTATGCTATCTTACTTAAATGTTTTAAGTCAGTAAGTTTATGTATTACATAAAATTTTGATAATTTATTTTCACATCTCTGATTGCTGTTTCTTAACATTATTTTTATGGAAATAGCCGGCAAACGAGCTGACGATCCACCTGATGGTAAGTGGCTATCGTCGCCCATGAACTTCAACATCAAAGCGACACTGATGCGTTGACCGATTTTGATGATTCTTTTTTTATTCGAAGGCTGTGCTGTCTTTGGGTCCTATTTAAATGACCTTTCTACATGTGTGGGTTTTATATTTGTGTGGCTTTTATATTGGCACGGGCTTTTATATTGGTCTGGATTTAATGGCGCGGGCTTTATATTGTTGTGGACTTTATATTTGTGTTGCCTTGATATTGGCTCGAGTTTTTCTATTAGCGCGGAATTAATATTCGTATGGTCTTAATATTCGTATGTCCTTAATATTCGTGTGTCCTTTATATTCGTGCGGGCTTTATATTGGTGTAACCACAGAACATCTAATAATTCGTTAGAAAGGAGTTGTGGGCAAGGCAGGCGCGCCAATACTGTGATCAAATGCGCACATCGCACAAAAACACGCGATCGCGCTGTTTAGTGACTCGCAAACTCCAACGGAGAAAAGTACTGCGAAATACTGCGACTTAATTACGTAAAAATGCCTTCATGTGCGGTATTTGGAAAAAACTTTGTTTCGGAGGCCATGATGATATATAAGTCTGTCGACGGAGTAAGTAATTACAATCAAAAAGTATAAAAGTATATAATCAATAAGTATACCTTGCGAAAATAAATACCGATAAAACTTTATCGACAATCAATCCCTAGCTACAGAGTCACGCCTACTTCACGCACACATAACAATCCTCGTGCGTATTTGTTAATTTTCGTTAGTAGTGGTTATTGAAACGGCGACAGCGGTTCCCATACAAATTACGTGCTATGCCCTTTCTAACTAATTATTAGATGTTCTGTGGGTGTAACCTTTATATACGTCTGGGCGTTTTATTCGACTGGCCTTAATATTTGTGTGGGTTTTATATTGATGTTGCGTTTATATCGGTGTGCTCTTTATAATGGCGCAGGCTTTATATTCGTGCCGTCTTTATATTGGTGTAGACTGTAGTCTTTATATTCATGGGTAAACGGTACATGGAAAAAAAATGCGCAATTGCTAATCATGCAACGATTTGCAAGGGCGGTAGTCACAGACTTAAAAAAAGAACAGACGGAATGTTAACAACATATTCAGTGAGGCACCCATAGTAATACCAACTCCTCTATTCGTACAAGTATCACACGCACACATTGACACCATGCTGTTATTAATCGGTCGCCATTACCGCGTCGCGTCGGACCGCACTAAAAATTACGCACACATGGTAAGCGGGCGGCGTCACTCTAGATAAGACAAGGTGACGTCCGGGGTTATTTTCACGTCCGTGGCGGTAATTTAGTAGTTCTCCTCTTTCGAAAGAACTAAGAAGTTCAGGTTCAACGTCGCACCTTTACTGGAGCGCCATTTACATTAAACAATAAAAATTCCAGTTAAATTTAACATACATTTGTAACAAGGTAAGCTTACGACAGATTAAAAATAGATAGTACCTAAATACGATAAGATTCCTGACTACATATTTCATTAAACTTTCACAATTTGAACACAAGTTGCATGAATTCGATATTATATTGCGTTACATTTACAATAAAATAGATGTCCTTAAAAGTATTTTACGTCATAATATACGTGTATGGCGCGAAAGGGTGACGTTTTGACAGTTACGTGATACATGGTGAGATTTTTAGAGATTATTTTTGAAATTAAAGTATAGTTTTGAAGTATTTCCAAGTGCTATAAAATGGAGTAGGTACTGGAGTTTTTTTATTGTTAATGTTAATTATAAAGACATTTTTTTTTCAGGTATAATGCGTCTTCTATACACAGTAATAGCATTGACCATTGCATTACAATCAACTCAAGCAAGATGTAAGCGTCCACGCCAAAACCATGTAATGGGTGCTCTGCAAAACATTCTGTCCCCAGCCAATGCCGAAAGAACAATGGCTTTGCTACAATTAGCAACACAACGAACAATTGGCAACACTGTTGGACCTTACAACCCAACCGAGTACCCTGTAAAATATCCCCCATTAGAACCATGTTATTCGCCAATAAACTTGCCAAACTCGGTGATGATTCCTAATCAGCCACCGCCAATCCCGTTGCCAACGCCATGCCAAACGCCTGGCCCATTTCAAGTCCAAATACCAAATCCAGTCTCGTACCAAGTGCCAATGCAATTGCCGTGCCCACCAATCCAAGTGCCAACACCACCAATTCAACTGCCAAGCCCGCCAATTCTAGCGCCAAACCCGCCAATTCAAGTGCCAAGTCCGCCAATTCAACTGCCAAGCCCGCCAATTCAACTGCCAAACCCACCAATTCATGTGCCAAACCCGCCAATTCAAGTGCCATTCCCACCAATTCAAGCGTCAGCCCCGGAAATCCTATTGCCAAACCCAATACCAATGCCAATTCCTTATCAAGTACCACCTACTGCCCCAATACCGATGCCAGAAGTAGTAGAACGGCCTTGTTTTAACCGAGAAATAATTTTTCCATCTGCAGATTTGCCCGTTTACGAATACAATCCAGTCCCAGAGTCATTAGCTCCTGTAGCTTTAACGTCAGCACAAGATATATATACTTATCCTCTTCCCACACCGGCAGCACTCTTCACACTCCCTGCTGCGTCTCCTTGCTCTAGCTGTTCACGAGAAAGCCCCAGGTCACACTATTTAAGGAAGATACCAATTCCGCCACCTACATTGTAAGAGTTACTTTTAATAAGAATTAGCCAAATTGGTTCTTACAATGTGATTGTAAGAATTTGATAATATAGTTTAAGAATAAGTTATTGATGTTTAAGTTAAATGAATAAATGTTGAATAAATTATTTATAACGATTATTTTTGGTTATTTTATTTAGCTTACCTAAAATAAAAATGCAAAGCAACAACCCATAATTGTCGCACTGCTGGGCTGCTTCCTCTCACAATGTGAGGGGTACCTACAGGTCAAAGTTTACCACGCTGGCGAAGTGCGGATTGGTAGACTTCACACACCTTCGAGAACTTTATGGAGAACTCTCCGGTGTGCAGGTTTCCTCACGATGTTTTCCTTCACCGAAGCAAGTGATAATTATTTTTTTAGCTTACCTTATCAGTAGGTACTGATTATGGAGGTTTGTTACTATTTCAAGCGAAAATTACTGAATGGATTTTCAAGAAATTTAGGACACAGTGAGACCATGATCTGGAATAACATAAGGGGTATAACACAATGGAATAACATAATGAAATATCATACCGAACTACAAACTGTTGAAGTATGCACCCCATTTTCGATAATAAGAATAGTAGACTTTTAAAACCAGGCTAGTGGAATATTTAAGTGCCTTAGTTTCAAAAATACCTTTTGCCCTTTGATGGAATAATTTTAAATGTAAGGAAACAATAAAAACAAGTGTAAATTCAAATCATTTATTAAAAAAAAACAGTAATTAATTTTCAACGTTTTCGAAATGCCCGCCATTGGCATTAATACAGGCTAAGGCCCTAAATGATTTCATTTGAGTCGTTCTTTGCACTTCCGAAAGGTTCGCTCCTATTTTTGTAGCAACAGTATCAATCCTCTGTTTCAATTGAGACCTTGGAGGACCATGCTACTGGACCATCTCGCTCTCTTGGTCTCCTAACTTAACGCCTCATGATTATAATATTTTGGGCTACGTGAAACAAAAAGTTTATGCTGTACCAATAGCTACGAGGGAACAATTAAAACAGAGGACTGATGTTGTTGCTACATAAATAAGAGCGAAACTTTTAGAAGTGCAAAGAACGACACAAAGGATGTTATTTTGATCATTAGCCTGTATTAATGCCAATGGCGGTCATTTCGAAAATGTTCAGAATTAGTTACTTACTGTTATTTTTTTAAATAAATGATTTGAATTTACACTTGTTTTTATTTTTTCCTTAGATTTAAAATTATTCTATCAAAGGGCAAAAGGTAGTTTTGCAAGTAAGATACTTAAATGTTCCACTAGTCTGGTTTTAAAAGTCAAGGTACTATTCTTATTATCGAAAATGGGGTGCATACTTCCAGAGTTTGTAGTTCGGTAAATGACTGAGATAACTACAAACATTTTTGAGATTTTGTAGGTATATCATGTAATTTAATAATAAATGATAAAATAATAATAATCATGGGACATTTTTTAACTTTTTAGCGAAATTAAACAAAAAAGGGTAAAAAAAATTCAGTTACTTTGTTTAAAAAAAATATCCTGTTCAATTTTGGGTAAATATACCTTGAATTGATAAATTATGAAAACAGCTGGTGAATAAAAAAAAACAATGAAAATAAATGTAAAAACAAAAAAAAAATTGAAAATTGTGCAACAAGTCAGCTTTCTCTACAAAAAAAAATAAAAAAGCTAATAAAAAAAAACAAACCGACAAGACCTTTAAAATTACTTTCATGGTTTTTGTCGATAGTTTTGTCCACATAATCAATAGACGCCGAGCGGTCACTTCGCGCTGGGATACCCTGTATATTATACCCTAGAAAAAGAAAAAGAAACGTTTTTAATTATTTGCCACAAATCATTCCAATCTATCTACATTGCCGTTTTTAATTCTATACGCCTCGTATACTAGCCTCTGCTTGCGACGATCGGCATGGACATCACACATGGTCCACAATGGATTATGTTAGTTCGGCTTGGACCATTTAAGGAAATGAAATGAACCAAATCCTGGACACAAAGTTTACCACCAGGAATACGCCATTTTAATTTTGACACGGGTGGATATATTGGTCAATTGGTCAAAAGAGGGAAAGGTCAAAAAAGGGACTTGAGCCCGTTTCGAGTAATTGATTCACAATTAGGTATGTTACTGCCCTAAGATCGAGATAACTCCTAAAATATTACAAATCTAAATTAAACTTTTATTACTTAATTTATGATAATATAATTACTTAATAATAAATAACTGATAAATAGAAAATCAGATACTGATAATGATGAAGAAAGAAAATAGTTTATCAACGATTTAACAGTACTTATAGAGTTCATTCTCGTAATTGCTAACCTCAGTTGCTATCATAATAATTTCTATTGCCGATAAAAATGATTGCGATAGCCTTATTTATCAACTTGCTGTCTCATGTAAGTGACAATATTTACTAGTATGAATACGAGTATTTACTTTAATTATAACTTAATACCTATTTTATAAACTGCATAATTCATAAAGTGATAATATAAGGGAACTTGTTGATATGAATGGAAAATAAAATTTGACTAAGGTCAAAAACGACGTCATAAGTCATCGATTTGTTTGTCAATGGAATTTAAGTATTTTTGGTATTTTCAAATAGGTACATTGAAATAAAGTGGCACTTAAATAAACTCAGGGCATACATTTAAATAAAATGTAGTTGTTAGTGTCAACCCATGTGTCAGAAGACTTCATTATACCTCTTAAAGTACTTCGACATGGTGATGACCGCGTCCATTATTGCTGAAATCAGCAGATCACTTAGCATCAAAACAAGCCATTATTATAATATGGGTTATATTCGCTATGTGACATATAATATTGAATAAAAATTTTACATTGGCCTCTACTTCACACTAGGGTTCTTTGAGTGTAGGCTAAAACGTTCAGTTGTGATTATAATTAAGTATTGTATGTATGTATGTATTAAAACATATTTTTTATTATTTCAGATAAGTTGTCAACAGACCCAAGAATGGCCATCGTATTTAAAACCATCAGAGATGTCTGTAGCTATCGGAAATAAAGTACCGGGGGCACAAAACGTTCCAAATTTTCTCCCCTTTAAGAACAATCCACAATTAAAGTTTCCTTCATCACAATTGAATCAAACATCTAATCTTCCATCTTTTTCTTCATCTTTCTTATCGACTTTAGGTAGGTCATCTTCTTTTAAACCAGTAACTACTTCCCAAAACACAGTAACATCCCTTTCTCCAAAGATTTCTGAAATATCATCAATTCCTCAAACTACTTCATCAAATTCAAAACCGAAACTAAATTCTAAGCCTATAACTTATACTGTTCCTCCAACTACTTCCACTTCACAGATTATACAAACTCCGACACAAATATCGTCGTTGGCACCATCGATTCTTTCCACAAGCTCTGTTAGATCATCTCTTTTTCCTAAATTATCTCCATCCATAACACCATCATTCCAAACGTCAGTCAGAACTCCAAGAAGAACCATTCCTTCACCATTAATTGAATCAACATTAAAATATCCCAATGAGCCGTTCAGAGACATATTTGAGCTACCAGAACCAAGTTCATTGTCTGTGGGTTGTTTAGATTTAACTATGACTCCGTATGGGACGATAAGTGAGACGTCTCTTCTAGATCCATCAATACCGTTACCTAGGAGTCCGTTCTTACCGGTATCATCACCGGTTTCAGCGTTTGCACCACCGTTTTCTCCTCATCTGCCACCTGCATCACCAGCAACGAGGACTAGTACGTTTTTGAGGAAAGTCCCTTTTCCTCCACCTTTTATATAAGTTTTTTTAAAAATCGACCCCATATTTTAAAATAACGAGATGTTCGAATCTTTAATAGTTCAAGCTATAAAGCTTTAAAGATCATATTTACAACGTAGCTATATTGATCTTGCCAATAGATGGTGCTGTAATGATATAAGGTAATGATACAAGTTTTAAGTCAATTAATAAATAACGCTATAATAATTTTATCTATTGTGAGTAACATAATATTTATTTAACTTATTACTGCTAATAATATAATAATTACTTAGTACCTACATATACCTTTAATTTATGAATAGTTGTAAATAAATAAATAAGTTATTAATAATTACAAATTTGAGTTTGTTTTTAAATAAATTAATTATATACATTGATAGTAACACAAATGTTTTGCCTTGCATATCTCTTTTTCTGACTGTACATAAAATGAGTTTGTCCCATTAATAAATAAGTCTTACTAGCGCTCTAACCGTGGCTTTGCCGTGCGGAGTAGTATTTAAGTACCCCTTATGCACGGGATAATAAGTACCCCATATGTTTTTCCAAATCTTGGTCTACCTGTTGTGCTAAATTTTCAATAGTTTTTGCGTGAAGGAGTAAAAAACATCTTTACAAACTATAAAAATAATAATAGTAAGATAGGATAGTAAGATTCCTGGGAAAGTTGCAGTTGCTATGTGAACTGATAAGTTACTGTAAGAATAACACTGACACAATTTGAGTTGTGTAAAATAATATCCATTACATAGTAACACAGATTATAAATTACACTGTTATATAAATAATGGGTCATTGTTAAATTTAGTTCTGTTAATTTTAGTTACACGTGAATTTGAAAAATAATTTCAACAAAATGTTTTTCAAAAAACAATTTTTTGCAATTTTATTTTTTATTGTTTTTATGGTAAGTTCTTTTAGTATTTTTTGTAGTTACCTGTAGTATGCTAAAAAGATTTATAAGTAGAGTATAGTATATTTCATTACGAGTACGGAAAGCCTGTCATTGCAAAGAGTCCCGATAAATGTCTATCATGTCTCCCACAGATTACCCCCAATAGATACCGCATAAGTGAAATTTTCTTAGAGTTTGAACTCACTTTGGCGGAAGGAGCGGCTTGCGGGGGACATCAAAATGCGCTGTGATTGCCTATTACTAATTCATACTTGAACTTGACGGGTCAGTATTGGTCGAAATTAATGTCGTGAACATGCAAATGTAAGTACATGTTTGCGCGCGTCAGTTGCCTTGCATGCGGTATCTAATGGGGGTAATCTGTGATTCTGTGCTGTCTCCCCTTCGAGCGATATGTCCAAAATATTTGAGAATCCATTGAGAGCAAATAGTGGACAGTCTTAATGGTTATTTAGAGTTCCTTCACTACAGAGACGTTGGTTCGGCGCGGGCGTGCAGTCCATGGGATACGCAACATCCACCTACAACACAATATAATATAATAATATTAACCAATATAATAATATTATATTATATTTATATATGTGGTGTTAGAGACATAACATGATAGGGATGTTGACACTAATTATAAATTAATATAAAATGTCTAAAGTATTAGTGGTAACATTTTTAGGCCTAAAATATGATTATTTTATTGAAATCAATCACAATAAATTAAATATCGTTAATTTAAAATGTTAAAAATAGTACTCACTGTCACGTGACCTCAAACGCCATTTTGAGGATATGACGTCATTGTTCCTATTTTTTAAGGAAATTCAACAAACTTCAGTAGACAGATAGTATTGAATATCGGATATTGACGTCACGTGACGTTTTTGGAATTTTTTTTTTCATAATTTTTTTCGTGAATATTGAGGTTCTATCTATAAAATAAAATTTAATCCCAAAATGAGTCAACATCACTATTAACACCTCAATATCATTCCAGGTTACGAACTCATCAAGCCAGTTGATACCTCCTCCGTGTATACCGGCTGAGCCACTACCTTCAGGATATTCAGGAATGTGCTGTGAGCCAATTGACCTGGTTCCATCTTCTCTGTTTACAAGCAGCAAGCCTATACCACCACCGTTCTTATGAGATACCCTAGATTTAGTGTTAGGATGAATCTAAAGAAGTTAATCTGGAAGATCGATCGATGGTTACATGAAATAATATTTAAACTGTTAGTAGGCATTGAAGTATAATGTCATAGTACAGACATCTCGATCAAAATGTGTGTCCCGCCGGGAGGTTCTATTTTCAAAATTGAGCTCCCGTTGTCCTTTCAAAATGGAACGAATCCATTGAAGATTGAAGCCACGTGGCGCCAATGCATTGGGACATACATGGAGTTCGCGGTGTCGGTTCTATAGTAATAATACTTTAATGATTGTTTTGTTTTTCTAATACGAGTATTATGATGATGCTGAACTTGTAAGACGATATAAAATTAAGGAATGAATAAGAGAACCTAGAAAAATGTATGGAAATATGCAAATTTATTTTTCAATAATGATTTTAAGGTTTTCTTTATCAATGAAATAGTTACGAATTTTCTTCTTATAATATTTTGTCATCCTTTCAAAATCAGATAATACAATTAATTTGAAATAATTCTTGTTATCCGATATTGTGATGTTACAATATTATTACGGTCTCTTAAGTTTGTTACAAATATCTTTGTTATTTCTTGATAGACAACGTTTTGATGATAAGTTTTATATACATAAGCAGATTGTATTTGTTATGTGTTCATTAATTAAAAGGTTTTATCATAACATCTACAATGTATTTTTCATTGATTGTTACTGCTCTATTTATCATGGCGCATGTAAGTTTTTTTACACTTTATTTTATTTAAAATTGTAAAATTTCAACTCTTTAAGATGGGATGAACTAGGATTTTAGGCTTGCTAGATTTGACCCACATAAACAGGGTAAGTTAAATAAAACCGTCTAACACAAGTAATTATGAAGAAATATAAGTGAATAGTGAATATAAGTAGTAGTATATAGTGAATTATAAGTGATTATTAAGAATCACCTGATGGTTATTTATTATGTGTGTTTGTATCTTTGTCAAAGAGCATTAACTTTGTAAAAGCTTGTAGTTTCAACACTCAAATTATAATAGAATAGCAACAAAGACGAGGGAAAGTTGTTAATTCAATTAATCGTCCACAGACTGCTGCAGCCCAGCACAGACTACACGAGGCCTTTTCACCACAGCCAAAATACCAGACTCCAAAACCGACGCTTCAAAGAAATTTACTTCCCAACTTCAGAGGATTGACGACTCAAAATCCTTTGGGCCCACCTCTAAAAACCGTGCACTTGACTAGAAAAGTTCTGAGAAAGAAGTCTCCGAATAAACGATTAGCAATGGCGGATTTTTTTAAAAACTCTGCAATAGAAACTTTGTACAACACAGCCAAAACTTTAAATGAAAAAGGAAGTAAAAAGACTGTAAGACACGCACCTTTGCCTGAGTTTCAGAAAAATATCAATGAGTTTTTTGCAAATGGCGCGCGTAGATTAAAATATTTATAGAATGTTTCATAATTATCTACTAGATATCTAGCTCAAAGTAAATTTTAATTGTAAGTTTTAGTGTAGTTATTTATTTGTAGAAATGTAAGTAAGTTATTTAAATGTTATGAGGAAGACACAATAAAGAAATCTGTTTCTAAAATATAAATTTGTTTATTTTCGTCACAAAATTTAGTTTCATATATTTTTTATCATTTTTGTCATTTTTATATTTTTCTTATAATATGGATTTTAAAGTTTTAAGAAGTATTTGGAGATAAAAAGATACCTGGGCTACCACAAACTTTATTTCTGATGTTTTCATCAAGATGTTATTTCTGTGATGACAAGGATCGTAAGTTTTTTTGTAACATGTACCATTGAAGTATTATTACTAGCGTATAGAACCGACAACGCGAACACCATGTATGTCCAATGCATTGGCGCCACGTGGCTTCAATCTTCAATGGATTCGTTCCATTTTGAAAGGAGAACGGGGACTCAATTTTGAAAATGGAACCTCCCGGCGGGACACATATTTTGTTCGAGATGTCTGTTCTATGACATTATACTTCAATGCCATGTACAGCATTTTTTGTTATCATTGATCATAAGGAAAGCAAACGGCTTACATTGCCACGGTCCCCTGCCACGCTGGACATCTGTATCAAACCTCAAATAGGACTGTAGTCAGTTGGTAGGTCCTATTAGGTGTTAAGAAGAATAAAAGCAAAAAGCAAAAGCAACAACCCATAATTGTCCCACTGCTGGGCTCGGGGTCTCCTCTCACAATGTGAGGGGTACAGGCCATAGTCTACCACGCTGGCCAAGTGCGGATTGGTAGACTTCACACACCTTTGAGAACTTTATGGAGAACTCTCAGGTGTGCAGGTTTCCTCACGATGTCTTCCTTCACCGAAGCAAGTGATAATTAACTTCTAATACGCACATAATATTTGAAAATTAGAGGTGCGTGCCAGGATTTGAACTCGTGCCCCCAGGTTCGGGAAACCAATCTTCTAACCGCTAGGCTGTCACTGCTGTTAAGAAGAATATCAGCTATTATTATTCATTAGTAAGAGGACTGTGGTATTCAGGACTGTTTTGTCGGTTAGTCCTTTGAATAATATTAGTAATCGTTGCTACCCTTGAAGACAGCTGATGGTGTTCTCTTGTTCCGTATAAAGGTGTCACCGGCAACCAACCCTCTTCCAACAGGAATCGCCCGTGTACCACCTAACATGCAAAAGATTGTAAATGCGAAGATTGTTTGTCTGTATGTTTGTTACTCTTTCACGCAAAAATAACTGAACGGATTTTCGTGAAATTTAGCACACAGGTAGACCATACTCTGAAATAATATAAAATGATAGTTATTATTCCGGAAAAAGCAAGAGAAGTTGAGAGTAAAGCGCCAGTGTTATAATAAAATTATGACTGAGGATTTATTATCACTAGGCAAGTGTACCTACCTACCTAGGCCGGAAATGGAACCAATGGCCTATAAAAAACTATCTTGAAACCAGGGCCGTTTTCATGAACGTACCAAAATAAGTTTCATCCAAAGTCAAGATCATGACCTTCCTTCAAGGTGAGACCTTGATAACCAAGGTCAGACCTTGACAACCAAGGTTAGACCTTGATAGGAAGGTCGACCTTCAACACAAGGTTTTTCATTGACTTTTCAAAGGTCTTTGTGTGACCTTGTATGTATAAAATTGTATTGGCAAATATTGGGGAAAGATAACAACGTATGACTTTTTCTGCTATAGGTTACGCTGGCCATACACGATCAAGTATACTGGTCAAGTTTGTAGTTTGACTTGATGCGGTATCCAGTTTGCATGAGATAGCTATATAGCCAGATAGCCATACCGCGCCCATACACCGTCAAGTTTACTGGATGCCGCGTCAAGTCCGCTGCAAACTTGACAAGTATACTTGATCGTGTTTGGCCAGCATTAGGTATACAATGTTCTCTTATTTTCTTTAGTTTCAACTATACATATATTTTGAAACATTATAAATATCCACATGAGAAGGTACACACTATCCGGTCGTCCGTTATGTTGTTCTTTTAATATTATTATAGCATTTATCTATCCATCTATCTATCTATTTACCTATTCATCTATCTTTTTATCTTCCAGAGAATGAAAAGTCCTTCTTAAATGTCTGCCTCAGTCGGTAATCGAAATAATCGAATCCGAGACCGCTAGCTTTATGGACAGGGTCACTGGTATGTTAAAAAAAACGAGTAAAATATATCTCAGAGTATATTTTTCCTGTGATTTAAATAAAATAATACATAAGTAAAATAGGTATTATTTGGATTCGTCATTATGAAGAAACTCTTCGATTTAAGGAAGTACAATAACCTTTAAATACGAGATTACGTATGCGCTACTTACAACTATTTTGATGATAAAATCGTGTATAAATTATAATTAAATAGTAACACCGGAACATTATTTGTACAGTTACGATATGTGTCGTTGGAAAACACTTTTTTTTATTTTCGTGAGTAATTGTTGTTCGTTTGTTTTTCTGTTGTGTTTTGTTTTTGTTGTAAAGACTAATTTTAGGGTTGTGAAAGTAATTGATAGTAAATGTTGTATTCGGATATTAATTTCCGTTTGTTAGTGTATTTGTATTGACAAAGACTTCTTACTAGTCCTAAAATATGTGAAAGTTAGTGAGGTTGTACGGATGCTTGTGACTCTATAGCATAAAAATTGCTGAACGGAATGTCATGACATTTTGCACGCAGGTAGACCATGTAAGGAAAAAGTTATAGGGTGCTTATTATCCCGAAAATCACGAGGAAAGACGCGGGCAGAACTCTAGTTTGAAATCAAATAAAAACGTGGAGTTTTTGTTGTTGACACATAGTATCTCATCTGTTCTATTGCTTATCTTTGATATGACAAGCCGATTGAAGTATTATTACTAGCGTATAGAACCGGCACCGCAAACACCATGTATGTCCCAATGCATTGCCGCCACGTGGCTTCAATCTTCAATGGATTCGTTCCATTTTGAAAGGAGAACGGGGGCTCAGGATTGAAAATAGAACCTCCCGGGCGGGACACATTTTGTTCGAGATGTCTGTTCTATGACTATAATGTCTTCAATGCATAAGCCCTTCTTTTATAGAAATTAGTTCGTAAATCATGCTTAAAGAGCACGTTGGCAGATTTCAATTAACTTCAAGATAGTTATCTTCCTTTAGCGAAGTAAATAATGAATTAAGTATATTCTTATAGATATTAAAAATTAGTACCTAACTTGTAGGTTTAGAAACCAAACTGGTCACTGCATAATCCACAATTCTACTATGACTGACTTTATACAGATATTGCAAGATTATTGGAACGAAGTTCCTTATCGCGCGTTATGAAAGGGGGCTAGACGGAAAAAATTCTTACGAAAAGTTGTCACGACACTTTTTGAAGTGATTCAGTAATATGAAACTAGATGGCGCTGTACGCTAGCGTGATTCAGAAAGTTGTACAGCGCCATCTAGTTTCAAATCACACTCAGTTTCTGAATCACACTGCTGAGCGCGTAAAACAATACTTAAATCGAAAGGAACTTCGTTCCATCCGGGTGTCCCTTGACACCTCTCAAGTTTTTTTCATATTTATATATATTTTTAGATGCTGTTATTATCCCTAGAAGCAGCACCTCGTTCAAGGAAACTTAAGATAATCTCTGAAGTAGGGACAACGAAAAAATATGCGATAACTTATACCACGTCCAAAGAAGAAAGGAACTACAATCTATCAAATACTACTGAATCAGATGGCATACAAAATCCTATGCCAATAATATCAGTGGATGTAAGTGAAGTATCAATATTTGTGTATGATTGCGTAAGTCCTAAAACTTTGAACCTCAGATCGTGTAGGTTTGTTTATAGCTATTTTTTATCCTATATTCTGTCATTGGTTGCCTACGATCTTTATGTAGTTACTTACTTCTCGAAAGAACATTAAAATTTAAATCGTTCGCGAGAAAGTAAGTTCTAACGTCTCTATTTTTACTAAATCTGAATTATCAGTTGTCAAACTGAATTTTCTTTTTGTCGACAATATTTTATAATGAAAATGGTTCTAATTAAATGTATTCTGTTTCTAATTAAATGTAGGTATAGATAAAAGAAAAGATTCATAATAATCTAACTTGAATATAGCCTAAAACTAAATGGACGTATAATAAGTAGATAATATTGTAATAATTGATAATTTTCAGGACCCTACCGCAAAGAACAAGCAAATACTACATAAATGTCTTAAAAAAGATGATTATACAGAGTTTTTACCATTAGAGATTGATGATTTAATTATTAGTGGAATCAACAACTGTTTATTAGATGATCCTAGCCAAATAACTAATGGTACAGATGGTATAGAATATTACGAATATTGTGAAGAATTTACTGAAGAGTTTTGGAAAGAGACAATACTTGAATACACAGACAATTGGTAAAGTAAAGACGGTTTCTTAGTTTAAGGTTCTATTATAAAATATCTACAAAAAAAGTTTTCGTCACTTCTACTCCTTATTAAATACTAGGAAATTGCCCTCACTTCGCTTCGGGAAAAATAGTAAAAAACACATATAATATAGCCTATGTCAGCCGGGGATAGTGTAGCTTTCCAACAGTGAAAGAATTTTTTAAATCGGTTCGGTACTTTCGAAGTCTATTCAATGCACGCAAACAATCAAATCTTTCCTGTTTATAATATTAGTATAGATAGTATAGATTATATAAAACACAAAAAATATGTATACGAATATCCTTTATAGACTCTGAAACCATCCACCCGATATGCCTTAAAATGGTCTCATTTGAAAAGGAATAATCCGAAGGTGGTTTTAGGTCACTAAAAAAATGTATTAGTTACATTCAGTCCATTGATAAAGTCGATTTTTCACTTTTCCTATACAACAATTTGAAGATAATATGTAAAGATGGCGCATAAACAGACTGTCAACACAAAAACACTGATCTGTCATTGTCATCAGAAATTTTGTTAGCGTAGTGAAACACGGTTATCCACTAGTAATCTATATATATAAAAATGAATGTTGCTAAGCGCATAACTCGAGAATGGCTCGACCAATTCGGATATTTTTTTTGTGTATATTCCTTAGAGCCTACAGGTTTTCATAAAATAAAAATAAAAAAAGTTTGCAACTGTTAGAAAATGATTCCCATTGGGATCGAACCTCAAATGATGCTGTAATTTCTTCAAAACCTAAGCAAATACGAACATTTGTTGAATATTACAATTTGGGGCATTTTTTCTTTTCCCATTCATGAAAGATACCCCACTGTAGTTCATTTAGCAGTCCACTTAGAAAATGGCCAAAGAGTATATTTAGGTGAAACGAAGTTCGCCGGGTCAGCTAGTTAATAATATAAATGATTCAATAATAATATTGATAACAATTATAATGAAGTCTTACCACCAAGCAGGTCGGCATCTGTTGCCTCTTTCGACACCCTAGTATGGCATTGGGATCAGTATTCTAAGTCACAATATGGCTGTTTTAGTAAATATTATTATTGAGATTTCTAAATGGCAAAATCTTACAGAAAGTTGTAGGCTTTCTGGATAGACGCATTTTTAAATGAATACCGAAAATAATTTTTAAGAGGAGAAAATACTTAACATGTTACAATTTGTGTCCATATTATGATGAATATACATAATTTTTGTAATGGGTAGGTACTTAGTTTTGTTGCATCTTAAGCCCATGAATATTATTTTGCAGATTACATCATTTTAACCGACTTCATAAAAAGGAGGAGGTTCTCAATTCGATTGTATTTTTTATGTTTGTTACCTCAGAACTTTCGATTGGGTGATTTTGATGATTATTTTTTTAATCGAAAGCTGGTGCTTGTCATGTGGTCCCAATTAAATTTAAGCGAGATCTGACATTGCCATCCATGAGAAAACCATATAAGGTCTCAAATTTGCATTAAGTATGCGCGCGACAAAAGGACGAATAACTCATTATCACGCCAACCGATTTCGATGATTCTTTTTTTATTGTTATTGGAAAGGATGTACTTCATTTGTAGTCGGTTTTTTTGTGAAAAATTTAATATAGATTATTAGAATACGTGAGGTCCATTACGCCATCGGCTAAAAGCAAAACGTGCCTATTATCATTTAATTAAATTATGTTAAAATGTAGCCTCCATAGCAATTTTTTTACAATTTCGAGATAACAACCAAAATTTATTGTTCATGTTCGAAATAATCATAATTCATTATATACTTAAAGGCACGTATTTTACTCCCGTCTCATTTATTCTTCAGCTAAATCGTGTTACTTAGAAAAAGACAAAAGATTTCTTTAAATTTTTATTTCGACATATTGATTATATTTCTTTGTTTACAGTCACGTATTAAAATCACTGCAGTTTGTTCTTTGGATTTGCTTATAAATTATTAGTAATTCTTGATTAATAAACGTTACACAGCTTAGAATGATTATAATTGACACAAGACTGATTTCACAATATAAATTGTTTATTTAACCTATTTAACGATTCTTAACCGCTTCGTTTTTAATTTTGTATTACTAAAAATTCTGCTATGAAATAATTGTTGTTAATTATTGTTATTTCATAATTAAATACAGTATTAACATAATAAAAAAACGAAATTTTAATTGTTTTTTTGTTTATTAAAACATTTACGTTTGAACATTTTTCTTCATATATATTTTAAAAAGTTTAAACAAATAGTAAACTATTAATAATAATGATAATGGTAATATAAGAAATATTCATAACTTCTTATTAGAAACAATAGTTTTTTGAAAATAAAGTACCAAAATATTAGCCATTTTTTTACTACTCCTTACAGATAGATTACAAACACACGGAAAAGCAGACTGTCTTAATATTACACTTTCCAAGAAATATTTATTCACTTTAAATGATAAACACAAACATATAAAAATGGGTCAATTTTATTTGTGTCTCATTATTGATTGCAATTAGTAAATAATAAAAAATCAGTATGCGGTGTAGTTCATTATTTTTTTTATTTATTATCCAGTTTTCATTAATAAATGTAAGTTATTGATGTAATTAAAATATAATTTTGTTTTGTTTCTTTTTAAGGTTTTCAAGACTTCTTACTCCTTTTGGGGCATTCTTTGATCTACAATCATAATTCTAAAGTATTCTGTTTTCTATCTGAGTCTTTCAAAGATCGTCTGTAAAGACTCATAGGGCAGACAGCAACTGTCTATTCGAAAAAAATATCTTGTTTGTGACATTTATTTTCTCTCCTTCTATTTTCGATAAAATACCTTGTTATAAACCCATCTTTTATAGATAAAAAATCTCTGTCTGATGTCTCTTAAAATTACACCCTGCCATTTTCTCTCTCTCGTATTTCTAACTCCGAAGCTAAAGGTTGATGCTTAGTGATAAGGCCTCCTTAACCTTTCAAAATGTAAATTAGGTTATTTTTAAGCATACCTACAGTATATAAAAGTTGCGTTTGTTTCTTTTCAGAATTGTTTTAGTTACGAGGCAGAAGAGTCTGAAGAATTTGAATATAGTAATACGCCTGTAAGTAATGCTTATAATACCTATACCTTATTTTCTATTTCTAAGCTGTTGTTTGTTTGTGAACTTTTTATGCAATTCTTTATCTATATACATATTTTCTTATTTATTTTCTTATTATTTCTTATTTAGTTTACTCCTTTAGTTTGATTACAACTATGAAATCAGTTAACACCTAACTTAAAACACCCAGTTGAATTAATGGTGACTTAAGTCTATGGCACCTTTTATATTTGCCATTAAGTACATGAACTTCATACTTCTGCTTGCTGTTATTATATTTCTGTTTAAATAATTGGATGCTCACCACAATAAATTTATCATTCTTCTTTTTAATACATTGGCTTTTTGTCATTGAACGATTCTGTGTAAGTTATTAGCTGGGTATCTTTTTACCATTACGATTGTGGTGTAAATTGTAAAATTTCTGTGGACTGTATGTAAATCTTTACAGATGCCATGTGGCGATCATTTGAAAAACTAAGAGTTCCCACAGACTGTAGACTTTAAATCGGCCGATAGTTTGATCAGGTTCTTAATCAGTATAGGGAGCAAATCAGCATTGTGCGCAGTTACATACCTCCCTATACTGACTACGACCTCGATCAAACTATCGGCCGATTTAAAATCTGCAGTCTGCGGGGACTCTAAATGATTAATTTGAGCTGATGTTTCGGCAGGTAGCTCGCTCGAGTCGGTCGATTCGGTTGGATCAGTTTTTATTGCATAAACGGGATGTGATAAAGCGATTGTTGTCATACTTCCGTTGGTCTTCACATTTTAACGAAGTAAGTTTTGATTGTCTTTGATTCACTTCTTCTAATTCTATAATAGTAGAAGAACCGATATACTGTAATAATTCTTGACAAACAGTAATCGACTTCAAAATTAGGGATACTCAAAAAATGCTCGTCAAATCCCACTAAAATTTAAGTGGAACCACATGACAAGCACCAGATTTCGATTAAAAAAAGAATAATTAAAATCGGTTTACCCAGTCGAAAGTACTGAGGTACTTAACAAACAAAAAAAATACAGTCGAATTGAATACCTCCTTAGCATTGTGTCATCTTAAATTATTTACGATAATACTTTAATCCGTAAGAAGATAACAAATGTTCAGCTGATAAATGTCTTTCAGGAAATCAACAATAATGAGATTTTAGCCGACGGTGTTGGAGAAGTCTTTGTTAATGGAGATGACATCTACACTAATGGAGTAACCGAAGTGGAGGGGACAGCGCCTATTGCTGGAAGTGTAGTATTTAGTGGTCCTGTGAAAGCATCCGGGACTGTAACTATAGCTGGGAAATGTACCCGTAAGTAAATATTTGTTTTGAAAAGTCTTAAGCAGAATTAAAAATGTATGTGAATGCTTGTAAGCTTAATATGTACTTAGATATGATACTGTGAGTGATGGAGTAAAGCAACAGTAAATGTGAAAAACAGTTTTTGGTTTAGCAGTCTTCATCTATTTTGTAGAAGGTACAGTACGGCCAACGTATCTTGGCGTGTCTGAACTTCGCGTAGAAGGCTGCGCAGTAACATAATTCGGCAATGCTTCGTACGCCGCGTATTATGTGTCACACGTTAGCATATTCGTGTCGCTATCTCTGTCTTATATACGCTAAAGTTCTTAAAGCCTATGTTGACGCGCCAAGATACGTCGGCCATACTGTACGTCTGTTACTCAAAAATAGATGTCCTCTCGACAATGATTAGTTATACTCTAACTACACTAGACTATTTACTTAACATTGCTATATACATAAAAAAATAGCTGATCCATTATTACTTTTAGTTGACAAATTACTTGCAAGAAAACCCTGGTCATCTTTCCGCACTTTTCCAGCTGCATCTGGATCATCGCCTCTACAGATTGGCCAACCAATACAGCTGACTCCTCATCTCTCACCCCCATCACCTCCAGAGATAACAGCAGCAGTTTTACCAACACCCGAATTCATTCCTCCAGCCTCAGAAATACTGCCCAAAATCGAACCAGATCCTATTCCCACCATCACATTACCACCAGTAGTCATTCCTGCTATCGTCATACCAGCTTACGTTCTTCCCAAAGTTGTGATACCTCCGGATTTGTATGAGCTGGCAACTGGTAAAGGAAATCTTTTGATCACTGGTAATGACCTCTTGGTCAATGGTCATACCGATGTTGATGGGAGCGTTCCTGCGCTTGGTGAGGTCACATTCAGTGGTAACGTTTCAGCTAAGGGTTCAGTGACCATTTGTGCTACTTTTTAATTAGGACATGGGAGAACCCTGGTAGTACAGGGAAGTCACTTCTGTGAGAAAACCAACATAAGAAACTGACAACTCTTGGTCATGAGAATTAAAGTTCTAATGAGGAGATAAGTGGACAGGATACGAAAAAACTGCAACAAAACCGTCTTTCTTGGTCTGCAATGCATCGCTTATGCTTTTATTTGTATTATCGACTGATGTCCTTTGTCCGACAATCAGACAGATCATCAGCTGTTTGTGAGCTAGTAGCATAAAAATCCCTTTACAATATGTCTTAAATAGCCAGAAGGGAAAAAGACTTTTATAAGACGAATAATTATATCAATTAAGAGAATTAATTTGAAGTAGCAAAACACATTTATTGCGTCAATTAATTCATCAGTTAAAAACGGACAGGTTTTTAGACAATAATTATTAAGAAATGGATAATGACATATCATGGCGTACTATCTTGTACCTATTTTATTGTCCAGAAAATTGGTGCTGTGTTTTAATTAAGACGATGAATTAACGTTCAAAATCGAAATAATCCAAAACGAATTTTAATTATTTTTTTATTATTATTATTTACGTATTAGGTTAAGTGTTCTGGAATGTTAGTGGTAAGTTTATATAAATAAATAAATAAATTATAAAAAGACTGTGTAAGTTATAATTTTAAAAAGATTATTTATTTAAAGATGTTAGAAGTAACTATAACATTACGAGTATTACATAAAACTCGGCTTTTAATTATGGTGCTATGTACCTAATTGTCACATTAATTAATAAATCGACTTAAATTTAAAAGTTCAAAAAACCTAAACTCAAACCAATTGTTACATGCATAAGCGAGCGTTTTATGAATTTTTATGTTTGCATTTTTCATAAAAAAGCCATGTTTATATAACTTTTCATATGAATTTTGTTGAGAAGGAGTCATTTATATAATAGGTTAGGTTACGTTAAGGAAATAAATTGTTTTGAAAATCTATTTGTTTTTAATTTACATCTTTAAGGAGGTTTTTAATTTCCATACTTCGTTATTCTTTATTGCTACAGATAATAATATATTTCATACAGAAACAATAAAAAAGCTCCATCAAATAATTCAAAGTTTTTGTGCAAAACCACGACACCTCGATAGACAGTGTCTCAAATAAACTACAGATTGTATTGCATCAAATATCACAAGATTAAATTGATAATAATACAATGATTTTAATCAATATAATAGTCACGTTCATACGAATAACATTACAATATTGTTACGATAAGGGTGAACTATAAGTATAAATGTGCAATATATCCGAAATTAATATCATTAAATCTTAAGAACAGGTTCCATAATGTCTTTTGCGGTATATTTTCTTTGCACGTCAATTTTACAGGTAATTTTCTATTAAATTATCATTAAATATTAAATTTAAGTACAACTTGTACAACGTAAGTAATAAGAATTAACTTGATTTATTTGTTCTTAATGTATCTAGATATCATCCTAAAATCATTGATGTAGGCTCTATTGCAATTTAGAGGTAATAATTTTCGTTGTTCAGTTTTTTAATACATGTATGTATTAATATTGATATACAGGTGCCAATTTAAAGTGTAAGATTTTTTATTTTTTTTAGATGTCAGCGTTGAGTTGACTAAAATTAAGTATATACCTGTATCACGATGATTATCTATCTAAATTTATCTGTCTTTTCAGTTCTCATCTGCCCAAGTATTCTCATATGTCCAAAGGAACTCAGTCCCGCAACAAGTAGAAAGAACAGCAAGATATGTATCTAACGTAGCTATCAACAACGCTATAACAAATCCTAGCAGTGCCATGATTGCTAGAGTGCCAACAGCTGGCCCAGTCGCCAATAATGTTGCTACCAGTGCTAACGCTAACATAAATACGGTTAACGCAATCTCAAACCAGAACATAGCTAGAGAATATGCTATCCAGAATTTGGCCAATGCTAACTATGCCAATGCTGCTAATGTTGCTAGTCAGAATGCTGTCAATGCGATTACCAACGCTGCTAGTCAGAATGCTGTCAATGCGATTACCAACGCTGCTAGTCAGAACGCAGTTAATGCCATAGCAACAAACGAAGTGAATGCTCTAGCAACAAACGCAGCTAACTATGCCAATGCATATGCCAATCAGAACATAGCTGTTAATGCAGTCCCAGCAGCATTGACAATCAATTCAGTTCCAGCAACTATTGTCAATACAGTTCCAGCAGCTATTGCTAATACTGCCACTCCAGTTGCCAAAGCAAATTTAAATAACGCCGCGCTTGCCAGTGCTGCTACTCTAGCAAATATCGATGGAAATATGGCTACGTTTAACTTAGGCACGAACGGTAATACTTTTACTATCTCTAGTGGTTCGCCTGGAATGCCAGGATTTGGCGTTTCTATCACCGCAGATGCTTTAGAAGTAGGTGGTAGTGTGGCTGTTAACGGTCAGATACCGATATTTGGATCTGTTGCATTTAACGGTAATGTACCAACTGATGGTGCAGCGACCGTCAGTTACAATTGTGGTACTAAGCAAGTGCCTGTTTCTGTGTAAATAAGGATTAATTTAGTTTAGTCATGTTATTTATTTATTTATGAATTATTTTAAGTTAATTTATTTATTTAACTTATTAATGTGCTGGTAATAAATTATTGATTAATTAAATTTTATATTTTATTTCCTTTATATTGAACAACAACATTCACACACAAAGGCTACGTATAACGAAACAAAATCTTTTGAAGATACATTATGCATAAGACGATAAGTCAAGAGAAACCGCTAAAAAAGCCCCATTTGCCATAGCACCACAGTTCCAGAACATTCCTCTTAACATCTCTAAAAGCATTGAGATCCTTGGTGTCAACATTTCGAATGAAGTTCAGTTTCGGGACCACTTGGTTAGTAAGGCCAAACTAGCCGCAAAGAAATTGGGAGTGCTCAATAGAGCTAAGCAGTACTTCACGCCTAAGCACAGGTTGATGCTCTATAAGGCGCAAATTCGACCACACATGGAGTACTGCTCCCACCTTTGGGCCGGAGCCCCAGCTGACCAAGTGGATCCGTTCAACCGAATTCAACGGCGAGTTATTCGTCTTGTCGACGATCCCAAGCTTACAGACGGATTAGAATCGCTTGAGTTGAAGAGAGATGTAGGCTCTCTCTGCGTATTCTACCGTCTGTATAATGGGGAATGTTCTGAAGAACTGTTTGGCTTAATACCTGCAGTTAATTTTCGTCACCGCCCATCACGTACCAGGTTCCACCAACACTACCTGGATACATGGCATTCGTCCACAGTTCGGTTCTCACGTCATTTTCTGCCTCGCACGTGTAAACTGTGGAACAAACTACCTGCATCGGTGTTCCCTCTAAGCTATGACATGGGGTCCTTCAAGAATCGGGTCTATCGTCATTTTCGTGGCCGGCAACGCGTTGGTGACGCCCCTGGTGTTGCTAATGTCCATGGGCGGCGGTGATCACTTACCATCAGGTGACCCGTCTGCTCGTTTGCCTGCTCTAAGCATAAAAAAAAAGAAAGAAAATAAGCAAAATATAAATAAGCATTCCTAAAAAGGCAAATTGCAGGAGAAAATCTGAAGCATGCCTACTGGTCCTTAATCTTATGTTCCTTAACCTAGAAGATTTTTTCGTTCCAACACAATTATAAGTAGCAAATTATTATTAACTTTTAATAAGTACAAAACGTTGAAAATTACAGGTGCCTGATTCGAATGCGGGCCTCCGAGTTTGCAGTGCACAATTTCAAACCACTAAGCTATAACTATTTAACGATACCTAATCCTCTAATATTATAATAGTGAAATAGTGAAATCTTATCTGTAAGGATGTATGAATGTTATATTATTCGACGCAAAAACTACTGAACGGTTTGTATGAAATTTAGGACACAGGTTGATCATGGTTCTTTTTCCTATACTTCGTATAAGTTTGAGCAAGATAAAAACATACTATGACGCACAGTACGTAAATAAGCTCCTAGAGCTGTTAACGATTACGATACGCTCTAGGAGCGTATTCACAATTTCACATTAGGAAGGCTACTCCGTAATCAATAATTGAATTCCATAGAATGTCCTACGTATGTTCCAAATAGATTGACATAATATTATTATTATTATTTATTCTAAATATTTAGTTTTTCAAAGTCAAAGTCAAAGTCAAAATATTTTATTCATATAGGTATCACTGATACACTTATGCACGTCATTTTTTTTGGCTTTTCGGAAGGTGCTTTGTCGTGGAGGAGAAGAAAAGCCTAAAGAAACTCCTCAGCACATCTTTTAAAAAAATATTACAAAAAAAAGATAATAATACAAAAGTATTTACTATTCTGAGCGGAACTGGTTGCAGAGCTACTCATTTCCATGCGTCTTTGTCATTTAAATACTCGTCTACACTATAATATCCCTTGCCTAACAATTGTGTCTTTACACGTTTTTTGAAAGTTTCTATTGGCAAGTCACGTATTAATTTTGGGATTTTATTATAGAAATGTATACCAAGCCCTATGAAAGATCGCTGCACTTTACTTAGGCGGAACGAAGGCGTAACTAATTGATGCATTCTTTTCGTATGGCTATCTATCGATTATTAATATCACAATTTTGTTTATACGCGTTTGTATTCTTCCGTATAAAAACTACATTGTTAAAGATATACTGGGAAGCAACTGTAAGTATTTCTTCATGACTCTTCTTGTATGACAACATCTGCATTGGCCCATCGTTGTAGAACCAAAGATATCGCTCACCGACATACTTATATTTATGTGTAGATGATGCATTCAGCTCGGACTTTGGCCGTGTACCTTCTAATTTTAGGCCGTAATTGGCGACAAACTGTGTGAATAGATGAAAGAAAGAAAGAAACATTTAATCCGACATAGGCACTGCAACAATGTTAAAAAACTATTACATATAACAAAAATTACAAATTGCATTCGGAGTTGCAGCCACCAACATGCCGGAAAAGGGTCGCACTCAGAGTACGGCGTAGCAAGCACTAGGCACTTCCTACGTCCTCCGATTTTCAGTGCGCCCGTCAGTCGCGTGTAGATGGACGTTTAAGTAATACCGTTATTAATTTTTTTTTTATTTAAAGGAGGAACGACTTCTCCAGAGCAAAGCTAGCGTGGAATATTATATGTTTACTATATTCTGAGATTACCGAATTGGGTTAACATGAAATTATGGAAAAAATTACTCATGAAAATTAAAAGCTTTTTTCTACATGCGCTAATGTAAGCATTAAGTATCCTGACGAAACCAAAAAAGAAAACTTTCCAAAATTTTGGTTTCTAGATAATGATATGAAAAAGCAATAAATCGAATCTTAAAGCAATAAATCGAAGCGCCATCTATGAATACAACTTAGCACTTTGTGGCGTTTCTACAACGCACCATTTAGTGTATTATTTTTATGGCAACACCATTTCGGTACCAAAATGCCACGACGCTAAACGCGAGCGTGGCAACATTAAGTTGGTCCGACAAGGGAGTTCCGGTAACCGTGTCGAGCCGAGCGGTTCTCACGTATATATTTTGCTGCGCAGTACGCACTTATTATACTAGTAATTTGTATTTATCAATATTACAATACTGTGTATACCGTGCATTGTAAAAAGAGAAAACTGTAATAAACTCAGTGCCGTATCCGTTCGTGTATTATTTACTGGTGTGAGGACACCATTGAAAAATACCTAAATTGGTGACCTGCCGACGTGATCGCGGAGCTCTACGGTTTACCACACTCAAGCCGCAGCGAGCAAAACTGACCAGCTAGCAATCCGGTGACTTGATAACTTCGTAAACAATACCTCCACATTGGTATCTACGATTCCGACCTCATCTCATCGCGGCGTTCGACGTGTCGGCACAAGTTTTCTTGTCGTGTCGAGCTGAAGCTTACCTGCATGATCACAGTTTGCATGATCTGCCTGCCCGTTTCTCAACGCATGTGTGTTCAGTGTTTTATGCTGTGTCGTGTTTGTGTGTTTTCGTCTACATATTGGAAGCGGTAAAAAGTAAAAAAACTGTGAGTAAAAAGCTTTTCTATAAAAAAACTCTCACATCTTGGTCAAGTATTTCGAGACTTAACCTCGCTCGAAAGAACATTATTTTAAAATAGCATACCTAACGCTAATTACAGGACCTATCAAGTGTATAAATGTTAACGTAAATTAGTTTAAATCTTCCTAAATCACTAACTTCGTTTTAGTAAATTCCACAGTATACATAATTGTTTGTGTTGTGTATTGTTTTTGTTTTGTTAAAATAATAGGTAATTTATATTTGGTTGAAAAGTTCTGCAAACCGCCATCTTGTACGAATTGCACGTACATGGTAAACACAATCGAACCTAGTCTTTGGTATTGCCAATAGATGGCGTTATAACGAACAAGGCGGGCATTATCATAAGTCTTAACCACCTGTTATTAATTATTTTCCAACTTAGCTAATTGACAAATTGTTTCCGTATTGTTTTTGTATTTTATTTTTTAGTTTTTTAATAAGAATGTTAAGGAAAATATGTGTACTTATACGTGTTTGCATGATTCCTTAAATAAGTCAAAATAATATAGGTTTATTATAGGCTTTGATACTAATACTTCAAACATTTTTACTAATTTTCTATTTGGTGTTTTGTGTGTATTGATGAAGACTACATTTTATTAACAAGTTTTTTGTGCTTTAATGTAATTATGCCTGTATTCAATCATTTTAACTTTTAAGATATTGATTTAACAACAATTAGTGCATACCATTCTTAGTTTAACTGGTTAATTGTAAATTCTTTAGCTTTAACAACCTTCTATTCGATTGTGGGTTATATTGTGTAAGTTGTGTAACATATAGTAATATCTTCACATTGCATGCATGTGTTGTTTTAATTGTTTAATTAATTCCTGGATGTGTGTTTATACTTAATCACCACCTTTCCACGGTTACTTAATTTTATTCTTAAACATACACAACCGTCTACCTGAATCAACCATGGAAGATAAAGATACCAGAACTGAAATACAGCAGTTGAAGGAGGAAAATGCTGCCTTGGAGCTGCGGCTCGCTCAGGGTTCATGTAATGTGTCAAGAGTAGCAATTAAAATTCCACCATTCTGGCCAAGCAAGCCTGCAATTTGGTTTGCTACAATTGAGGCTCAATTTGAAATAGCAAACATTACAACCGACAGCACTAAATATAGTTACCTAGTTGGGAACCTTGAGGCAAAATATGCTTTTGAAGTGGAAGATATAATTATCAAACCTCCTCCGGTTGGTCAACGCTACGAAAAATTAAAGGAGGAATTAATTAGGAGATTGTCCATGACAGAGCAAGAACGGGTCAGGCAGCTCATATCAGATGAGGACATTGGCGATCGCCGCCCTTCTCAGTTTTTACGGCATCTCCGTTCATTGGCTGGTAGTACATTAACGGATGATGGCATAGTTCGTCAGCTTTGGACCCGCCGACTGCCACAACAGGTCCAAGCAGTAGTAGCATCTCAGCTGGAACTGCCTTTAGAAAAGTTAGCTGACCTGGCTGATAAGGTGGCCGACGTCGTTTCGCCAAAGCAGGTTTTTGCCTGTTCGCAGATGACACCATCTCATCCAACCCCTGCCCATGATATGCTCACCTTGTCAGAAAAAGTTAATGAACTAACTAACCAAGTCGCCGCTCTGTCACTTACATTAAGACAGCCACGCAGCAGGTCTTTGTCTCCCAGATCAAAACAGAGAAAGTTATGCTGGTACCATAGAAAATTTCAGTCCAAGGCCAGCAAATGCATCAAACCATGCAGCTTTGATATATCGGAAAACTTCCAGAACAATCGGTAGAGGCGGCAGCTGATTGTTCATCATCCAGCCGCCGTTTGTTCGTCGTTGATCCACTGTCAGGGCACCGGTTTTTAATCGATACCGGCTCAGACCTATGTTGTTTTCCGCGCAGTCTGGTCAAAGGTCAACCGCCGCCTGCCGACTATGACCTCACAGCTGCAAACGGCAGCACAATAAAGACGTATGGAAATCTTCATTTAAAATTAAATCTGGGATTACGCAGAGACCTTCGCTGGAACTTTGTCATCGCAGACGTTGGTAGTCCAATAATCGGTTCTGATTTTTTAGGCTATTATAATCTTCTGCCAGACTGTCGACGTAAACGACTTATTGATGGCAGTACCAACTTGTCTGTCTGTGCCTCAATTGCACAAATTGAACAGGACAGTGTAAAGGCTGTTTGTATCAGAGATTCTCCTTATGCAGAAATCCTTGCAGAATTTCCGGATATATCCCGTCCTCCTGGATTACCCAGGATTGTCAAGCACAATACTGTGCATTACATTAAGACATCCGATGGACCTCCCGTGTCATGCCGCCCTCGCCGACTTGCTCCCCAGAAGCTCATCGCTGCTAAGCGTGAATTCGAGGATATGATGCGATGCGGCACAGCACGTCCCTCGAAAAGTTCATGGTCTTCTCCTCTGCATATGACTACGAAGAAGGACAACTCCTGGCGTCCTTGTGGCGATTACCGCGCCCTGAACGCCAGGACCGTACCCGATCGGTACCCCGTACGTCACATACACGACGTGTCTAGCAGCCTCACTGGAGCCAAGGTTTTTAGCACTGTCGATCTTGTACGAGCCTACCACCAGATACCTGTTTTCGATGAGGATATACCAAAGACTGCTATCGTCACCCCGTTTGGCCTCTTCGAATTCCCTTTCATGACTTTCGGGCTTCGCAACGCGGGACAAACGTTCCAACGGTTTATCGATGAGGTCACACGGGGCCTCGATTTTTGCTTTCCGTACATTGACGATGTCTTGATTTATTCTCCAGATGCAGCTAGCCACAAGGAACATCTTCGTGTACTATTTAAGCGTTTTCAGGATTACGGCGTCGTCATCAACCCCTCTAAATGTGTTTTGGGCGCTAGTGAGGTTCTGTTTTTGGGTTGTGTCATTAATTCTGAGGGCACTCGGCCTCCTCAAGATAGAGTCCAAAATCTCTTGGATTTTCCTCCGCCTGAAACTGTGCAAGGGATGCGCCGTTTTCTCGGCATGATTAATTTTTACCGTCGTTTCATTCCCCATGCTGCGCGTTTCCAGGCCCCATTGATTGACGCACTCGTAGCGACGAAGAGTAAAGGTGCAAAACCATTTCCATGGTCACCTGAGCTGCTCGCCAAATTTGAGACCTGCAAGCGAAGCCTTAGTGATGCTACTTTGCTGCAGCACCCTGTCGCTGGGGCGACACTTGGTCTTTTCACTGACGCCTCCAGCATACACATTGGCTCATGCTTGCAACAGCAGGTTAAGGGCGAATGGGTTCCACTTGCTTTCTTTAGTAAGAAACTTACTCCCCAGCAAGCTGAATGGCCGGCCTACTACAGAGAACTCTTGGCGGTATACGAGAGTGTACAGCATTTCCGCCACATCTTAGAAGTAAATCACTGTACAGTTTTTACTGACCACAAGCCGCTGCTGTACGCTTTCGTGCAGCGCCGTGAAAAGCTTCCTCCTTCACAACTAAACCAGCTGTCGTTCATCAGTCAATTCACAACCGACTTTAAACATGTTAAGGGGGAAGACAATGTCGTGGCCGATGCTATGTCGCGTATCGAGGCTATCTCTTTAGAACAAGATTACGAACGTCTTGCAAAAGCACAGGAATCGGATGCTGAGCTCAAATTTCTTTTGCAATCCGGCACATCTAGCCTGAAACTGCTCAAATTCTCAATCCCCGGCACAGACATGGCATTGGTATGCGACAACTCTACTGGCAAAACAAGACCTTTTGTTCCATTTTCCCTGCGGCGGTCCATTTTTAATCAACTACATGGCCTTAGCCACCCTGGTGCCAGGGCTACCACTCGGCTTGTTACCGACAGGTTTGTCTGGCCTTCCGTCAATAAAGACTGTAAGGAGTGGGCTCGCGCTTGCGAGGCATGCCAACGTGCCAAAGTGTCACGCCATAATTCTGCTCCTCTCGGAACATTTGACCTTCCATCTGGTCGCTTCCGTCACATTCACATTGACATCGTCGGCCCCTTGCCTGTTTGCGACGAGTTCCGTTACTGTCTCACAGCTGTTGACAGAGTCACTAGATGGCCTGAAGTCTGGCCAATGCGCACTATTACCGCGGAAGAGGTAGCCGAGACCTTCACCAGAGAATGGGTTTCACGCTTTGGTGTTCCATCAGTCATCACAACGGACCAAGGGACCCAATTTGAGTCCGACCTTTTCCGCAGACTAATGCAACGTTTCGCTACAAAGAGGATTAGGACAACGGCGTACCACCCCTGCGCTAACGGCATGATAGAGCGACTACACCGGCAATTAAAAGCCTCTCTCATGTGCCACAGCGAAACATGGGTTCGCGCGCTACCCATCGTTCTTCTTGGCATGCGCGCTGCATTCAAGGATGACGTAAAAGCCACAGCTGCTGAGCTACTCTACGGAGAGCCTCTCCGTTTGCCCGGAGAGCTACTTGTACCAGCTGTAGATGGTGAAAGTATACCAGACGCCGCAGATTTTGTCGTGCAACTACGGCATAAAATGTCTAGTTTGCGTCCCATTCCTGCTAGTCGCCATGCTCGCCCATCGTCTTTTATTTTTAAAGATACGGAAATAGCAACTCATGTGTTTCTACGGGATGATAGCGTCCGGCGTCCCCTACAACCGCCTTATACAGGTCCATTCCAGGTTGTTGACCGAGCCAGCGATGGCAAGACAATCACCTTGGAAATCAAAGGAAAATGCGTCGTTGTCAGCGTTGATCGGGTAAAACCTGCCTACATTGATTCTGCTCCACTTGAGCAATCTCAGTCAACCGCAACACCTTCAGCCTCGAAATCCGATCCCCAATCTTTATCACTTCCACCGATTTCGGTTTCCCCTTCCTCTCCATCCATTCCACCATCGCCGCCGTCCTCATATCGTTTACCTTCCCAACGCCAACCGTACACGACAAGGTCGGGTAGACGGGTTAAATTCAAAATCTATTGATTAATTAATTAATACTTTAAATTGGCATTATTGTTCTTAATTTTCAATTTAACTATGCGTTATCTTTCTCCGTGGGGGGGTGGTGTGGCGTTTCTACAACGCACCATTTAGTGTATTATTTTTATGGCAACACCATTTCGGTACCAAAATGCCACGACGCTAAACGCGAGCGTGGCAACATTAAGTTGGTCCGACAAGGGAGTTCCGGTAACCGTGTCGAGCCGAGCGGTTCTCACGTATATATTTTGCTGCGCAGTACGCACTTATTATACTAGTAATTTGTATTTATCAATATTACAATACTGTGTATACCGTGCATTGTAAAAAGAGAAAACTGTAATAAACTCAGTGCCGTATCCGTTCGTGTATTATTTACTGGTGTGAGGACACCATTGAAAAATACCTAAAACTTTTTAAAAATCTATCTAGCAATAAAACGAATGTTCTATCTTATTCCTCGCGCCATCTATGAATACAACTTAGCATTTTTACTGTCTGTATAATCGGTCGGTCGATAGAATGAAAGAATGAAATTCTTATTTTTTGTTGATAAATTCTTTGAAAATATTTAAAAGAGCATTTGAAAGTATGTATTTATTTATTTATTTATTTGCTATAACATGTGTTACATACCTAGGTGTCAGAATAACATTATGAAATTGGTATCAACATGACCCGTGCAGGAGTGGCAGGGCACAGCAAACTTGTCATGTGAGTTACGGGTTACATTCAAATTACATTTTAGTTAACTATACAACATCAATCAATTTAATATAGTAAAAGATATTTGAAATGTATTCATTGAAATCGTGATATTATATATCTTAGATACTATGTTTTACTACTTATATTAGATATTATTTCTACTATTAATAGTTCACGATAACTTAAAAAAAGAAAATATAAAAACAATAATAATAATCCGAATACTGCATACAATTCTATATTCTTATATATACAATTGTTTAGCTTTTAATTATAATTTAATTTATTTGTATAATTTAAATATTAAAATGTCATAGTTTTTTTCATTATTAAGTATATTATAATTTTATTAATTTCATAATTTAGTTTCATTAGTTAAAATTAGTGACTAGTGCTCCCGCTAAAATAGCGTTCGTTCCCATCGTCCGTGAGTGTTTGTCCGACTCAGTTTAGTGAGGGTATGTAAAAAAAAATATTTATCCTAGTTTGCGTAGGTCGTCAATACGTAAAGCATTTAATATTATTTATTATTATTATTTTATTCATTATTTATATTTATATTTACTATTTATTATTTACATTGTTCGACACAGTGTAAGTCACTAGTAAAGAAGTCATTTAGAGTGTAATAACATTTATTAATAAGGATAGACTTTAGACGGTTTTTAAAAAGATTATCGCTTTGCATAGCTTTGAGGTTCTCAGGTAGTTTATTGTATATTTTGATAGCTCTGTATTGTGGACTATTTTGAAAGAGTGTAAGGTTTGATTTAGGCAATATTAATTGGTTTTTTCTACGGGCACTGGTGCATAAATCAAATTCGTATAGATGCGTCCGAACGTACCAGGCTATTTCCAGTATATACATGGAAGGCAAGGTGAGTATTCCGTGTTTAGTCGTTTTAGTAGTTTAAAAACAGTATAAAAATAAAACTAAAAAAAAAAAAATTGAGAGACGCGAACCTGCGCATCAGGTATTGTGTATCTACGTCCTGACCATTGAGCTACGGAGCAGTTAAATTGAAAGTCGAAATTAGCGGTTATATTATCTTACCTGTCGTTGCATCCGGTTTCAAATCACTAACGATTCTAAAGAAGTTTCACTTCAAAAATTGACAATATTAAAAACACAAAAATACCTCAATCAACAACATTTATTAAATAACCAACCATAAAAATACTTAACTAAAGAAGAGAGTTACATTCACAGTTATTGGCAAGCGACACCATGCCATTCGCTGGCACGACGCCTTCAAACGTCACAAAGCCAATGATAGGCACATTGCCAACCACTGCTGTTGATCCGCCGACTGGCAGCTCACCTACAATAGCCACGTCTCCGTATCCAGTGGGAGCTGCCGGGGGGATTGGCATGCCAGCCAAATTGGCCGCTGGAGCTAAACCATTGCCATGCGGTAGTCCATTGTTTATTGCCATGCCAGGTGCTAGACCATTCCCAATTGACAGGTTTGGTCCAAGACCGTTAAAGCCAATGGCTTGGCCGAACGCAACCTGAAATAAAACATTTGAAATGTATTGCCAACATGTAAAAAATGTATTTATAAAAGCACTCTACTATCAAAATAATAAATTGTATATAAAATTCAAGTCAATCGTATTTGGAAGTTGATTTTTTATATAGTTTATATATAATTGGCTATTGTCGACGACCTTGTAACCCTTAGTGGATGATTTTTTTAAAGTCATCTTTTGGTGGTCTTCCACACTGTATAAACACACTTCTTTCAAAGTTTCATGCTTTTATCCATTGATTTAATCCATCATATAGCAACAGCTAAGGGTTTTACGAAGTAGAAATATTAGTTACCTCAATCAAAGAAACAAACGCACAAAAAATCACAATACGACGCATGATTATGACAAGCAAAACTGATACCAATAAAAGACTAAATCATTAACCAGCCATTATTATTATATATATAACGATACATGCAACAATATGCGTGATACGTGATATAATCAAAGTTAAGGAAAAGGTTTGGGTAATAATTAATCAATTTGAAGTTGTAATGATAATTATGTTATCGGTTACGCAACGAGATATTAGAGATAAACTTTCATAGAAGCATGGCGAAGTTTTTGGTGATCTATCGTTTGATTGAAGTACCTATTAGACCTAGCAACCAACAATAGTTTAAAACTAAATACGCGGTTTATAGTGGTATCTAGGTTCTAAAGAAAGGAAGGGATTTTGACAGTAACTGTAAATTAATACAGAATAATGCCACACTGCCATACATCGTTTTATTTCATTTTCAACTTTAGCGTCTTAAAATAAAAAAAATTCTATAAATTGCCGCTTTAATTTCTGAGCTTAGATATATAAGAATTTTCAGCTGGCACGCCCCAGAACCAAAGTATTTTGAGATTGAATTCTTATAACCATACAGTCATAGAGTAGGGGAGACGCTGCCTGTAATTTTTACCATACTTACTAAAATTTTTATTTTATTCTGACTTTTTTTTATTGAAAATCGGAAATGAGAATTTAACATCATTACATTTGTCATACCAACATTTGATGAGTATGTGATGTGATCACTAAACGTCAATAATATGAAATGACCTAACATTTTTTACCGAATGAAAATGGACATTGTTGACATCATTGTTATTATGGTCAATTCATCACTTATTAATAAAATTATTTTATGCTGAGTAATACGGGTACAGGTAGTAATTTTAAAATACGTAAAAAAAAATGAATCGCTTCGGTAACTGACGTTTTAAGACGCTACAAAAAAATGGTTGTCTGTAAAGTCGGTTTACGGACAGTAGTTTAACGTGACAACGTCATGACAAAACATTGATGAAATGATTGCATACTTTTATAGATAATTAACTTTTATCTTTATTCTACAACGCCATCTAGAACTCCTGAACTAAACTATTTTTTCAGCAAGTTCCTTTCTGACTTAATTGTGTATATAGTTTTGTTCATAGATGGCGCTTTCTCCAATATTCGCTCGCTCGCGGAATTCGACAAATGAGTCATGCTTTTTCGTGCGTGCACCCGGCGTTCATCGTTTTAATAGACGTTATCACGTCAATAAAAAATATTTTTTTGGCATTGTTATTTATGTTTAAAGTATTAATGGCAACATTTAAATACCTAAAATATTATTCCTTAATCGAAATGAATCACAATTAATTAAATATCATTAATTTAAAATGTTAAAAAATTGCACTCACTGTCACGTGACCTCAAACGTGACCATATACGGGATTTGACGTCATTGTCCGTATTTTATAAGTAAATTCAACGAACTTCAATAGAACGTTAGTATTAAATATCGGTTAGTGACGTCACGTGACGTTTATGCTGGAAAATTTGATATTGATTTAAGTCTATAAATTTTTTGATTTTAAATTGAACATTATTATTTTATCAAAATACTATTACTATTACTGTAAAATAAAATTGAATTCTAAAATTAGTCAACATCCCTATTTAATTGTGACTGTGCTTTTAACCATTAAGGAGTTCCCTCGCCTGCAGCCACACCTCTATATAGTATCAGCGGGCCTATTGTGAACTTTTAGAAAACCATTCATGTTCCAGGCAATTCATTTATCGGGCTTAAATGACAAACGATTGGCTAAAAAGTGTCACGTGACCGCTTTGGTAATACGACTTTGACGTTTACACTGGAACATGGCAGGAATTAAGAGTTCCTAATAGACCGCCAAGTACCAGCCCGGTCAGGTCAGCAGGTAACAAAGATATTGTATAAAATTGGACCAAAAATTCGTTAAAGTAATGCTCAGTTTTTTTGATATTTTCTTCAGAATAATATTAGTAGTGACGTAATCCATTTTCGAGACACTTAGCACGGTTTTTAACCTCCTGCCAGAAACTCTTAAAGTAACTTTAATAATACAAATAATAAAAATAATAAAATAATCATGCAAGAACTTTATTTCCATTTAAACCGAAATTGGTCCAGTGAACATTGATGGATGGTTGCAATAGACTTGGTCCTTCTCAGTAGTAACCACGGCCGTAGCCTCCGCAGCCGCAAGCGCAGGATCCAGCGATGGTAACGGTACCGCCAGCGCAGACGGGACCTCCGAACTCTACAGCACCGAGGATGGGGACCTGTCCAGCGACGGCGGTGGTACCGACGACGGGCAGCTCACCAGCGACGGCGACCTCACCGATGCCAGCGCCGCCGTAGGCACCGCAGGGGCCGGTAGCGAGACCACCATAACCGAGTCCAGCACCGTATCCGAGACCGCCATAGCCGATTCCGTCGAAGCCATATCCAAGACCACCGTAGCCAAATCCACCGTAGCCATAGCCAAGGCCGTCGTAGCCGTAAGCACCAAGCCCAGCACCGTAGAGACCGCAACCGAAGACGTTCTGGAAATGAAAAATGTTTTTTGAACTGAATGATTTTTCACGCTCATTAAACTAGAATCAAATGCGAATGCACTCAGTAATATTCAGGACATTTGGTAATAATTTGGGTTGAACCCAAGGATATCTGATGACAAGAAACTGTTTCAAAGGAGTTGGGAGCGAGGGCGAATGACTAGGAATTAGCTTAAAGATTAAAGCGCTCATAACCCAGCGGCTTGTATCAGTCCTAAGTAATCGACAAAGTTAAGCAACAGCAAGCGCGGATGGCTGGATAGATGACCGCAAGCGACAAAAATGTGCTTGAGAGGGTACGTAAAGCCGTCGGTCCAGGTTGTTATCGTAGGATAACAATCGGTCAATATGGCTTATTGAAGACCCTCAGGTGAAATGAAACTTCCGACACTTGGGTTAGCCACTAACCCTTCCACCAACCCGCACTGGAGCAGAGCGGTGGAGTATGCTCTAGGGCTCCTCAAGAGGTAACAAACAAATTACTCATTAATGGGTGGAAGTGGAGCCCAAATTTAAGGATTCACGACTTTAGAATGTGGTAGAAATCCAGGGAATTCGTATAGGAAAAACTGTGCTGCAGAAAACAGGAGCTGATAGTAGCTAGGAATTATTTTGTGAGGATTTCTTTAATTAAAAGCGAAGCTATTTACCTGGATCAGGCAAGCCTGGATGCAGAGGAGGAGGAAAGCGAAGGCAGACATGTTGGTGTATTCGAAGTGAACTTTGAATGGTTTGTCAAAACAAATGATTCTTTTTATATGAAAATTCACCCACATTTTTCTTCTGATGTTAATTATGTAGCAATAGTACGTGCGGATAATGATTTGAATATGGTTTTGTTTTGATATTGTTGTTGTAATTTTGAAGGTCGCGGATATGTTTTGTTATGACTGCTGTATGGAAGATTTAATTTTTCTTGATCATTGTTTCTATAGACCTCAATTTAATCATTGGGATGATTTGTTTGGCCTACACTTTCTGTTTATGTTAAACACATAATTCATGAAGTTCTTTTTCCAACTTCAACTGTACTTACAATTAATTCTTTCGAGTTCATTCAAATGCAAAAAAGTGAGCTTCTTTTTTGATGTTTCTAAAGCTCTTTAACATGGAATCCTTAAAAATGCGTTAAAAAGTGCCATCATGGGCCAATGTTGTAATAACTGCAACTCCTCTATTTCTGTACATGCCTAGCAATAGTACTTACTTCATTAGATCGTTCTATTTAACTAATTACTATAGTATTCTTGTAAAATATATGTAAAAATATGTAGAATACTTTATTCCATTTTTTTATGTGCACGCTAAATTTGCCTCTCGTATAAAATTTCAACTGCCAGGTCTGCTGGAAGAAATTTCATTTTGAAATAAGCAGTGCCTATGTACTATAGATTTATATGACGTTTTAATTTAGGTTTATTCGTGTACATAAAATTTTAAATAAATAAATAAATAGTTATCTATTTAATTTACTTTTTGAATTTATTAGGAAAACTGACAACTAAATACAGAAACAATAGAAAAGAAAATATGACGATAACATTTATATGTGTATGTGGAAGTAAACAGAACCACTGCACAATTAGATTTTTTTACTTTTTGAAAAGAGTACGTATCTTTAAGCCATGTGATTACAATAATATTTATAGAGATGTGACGTAAACATTCTGAAGCGCTCATATACCGGCCACTTTTATTGATCCTGTAATCGAATAAGCAACAACGTACGTCGGTAGTTTGATGGATGACCGTTTGTAGCAAAAATTTCTTGAACGTTTCCGTGCTTCGGAAGGCACGTAAAGCCATCGGTTTAGATTATTAACAAAAGATAACAGTCGTTGAGCCATGTCGGAGGCTCACCGGCGGCATGAAAACTTCCGACACTCGAGTCGGCCACTAACCCCTCCACCAATCCGCACTGGAGCAGCGTGGTGTATGCTATCCTCAAGAGGATAGACTCGTACTTAGTGGTGGGCCATTAACGGGGTTGAAGCCAAACATTTTGTATGGCCAAGTATTTTTCGCTTTTCTTTTACAAGCTTCTATTATCTTATACTCTTTACGAATTAAAAACACGTTTAACAAAAATATGACGTACTTCATCGTATGGCTTATCTCACGTTCTAATAGCACACGCCAATTACGAAATATTTGGTACAGTATGTAGGTCAGAATGATATAAAAGGATTTGAAGTTTACTAACAAATTATTCAGGAAACATCTCTCGAATACCAACATGTCTACCTTCGCCTTCCTTCTCCTCTGCATCCAGGCTTGCCTGGTCCAGGTAAACTTTTAACTAAACTTCACTTCACTTTTAACTAAAGGAATCCTAACTGAAGAATTCCTAGCTTCATCAGCTCCTGCTTTCTGCAGCACAGGTTCTTCCTGTTGAATTCCTGGATTGGGCTTAACCAGTTTATTAATGAATGTATATTATCTATGTATGGCGGTTGTATTAAGCAGGCTAGCTATTACCTATTAATCTTATTATATTCTATTCAAAATCGTTTATCCTTCGCGTCGGTAATTTCCCTTGCACATCCTACATTTGGAACTGGTTCTTTCTAACAGCGATCATTAAGTTTGACCCAGTTTATTACCAAATGTCCTGAATGTTACTGAGTGCATTCGCATTTGATTTTAGTTTAATAAGCGTGAAAAATTATTCAGTTCAAGCTACTAAAACATTTTTCATTTCCAGAACGTCTTCGGTTGCGGTCTCTGCGGTGCTGGGCTTGGTGCTTACGGCTACGACGGCCTTGGCTATGGCTACGGCGGATTGGGCTACGGTGGTCTTGGATATGGCTTCGACGGAATCGGCTATGGCGGTCTCGGATACGGTGCTGGACTCGGTTATGGTGGTCTCGCTACCGGCCCCTGCGGTGCCTACGGCGGCGCTGGCATCGGTGAGGTCGCCGTCGCTGGTGAGCTGCCCGTCGTCGGTACCACCGCCGTCGCTGGACAGGTCCCCATCCTCGGTGCTGTAGAGTTCGGAGGTCCCGTCTGCGCTGGTGGTACCGTTACCATCGCTGGATCCTGCGCTTGTGGATGCGGAGGCTACGGCCGTGGTTACTACTGAGAAGGACCAAGTCAACTGTAAAAATCCGACAACGTTAATCAAGTCAATCCGGTTTAAATGGAAATAAAGATCTTGCATCACTATATTTTTGTATTATTCGTAACAGTGTCTTCTATCTTAATAATTATTAGATGCTTCTTCTTAGTACAACTTCAATAATAACGTATTTTTTTAGATTTTTCATAATCTTTCGCAATAGGAAACAGGGCGGAAATTGAAGTTGCCTGATTTCCGTTATGAATTGCCGGTAATAAATAAAAACATTTCTGTGCCTCCTGTGATAAGTGATCTAAGTCGAGTCGTACCCTTTTTGTGATTTTAACAAAAAAATACGATTATTTTGGTCTAGCTCACGTTCTTCTATCTACTATAGTTTTGGAGATCATTTTTTGCAAACTGATATAAGTGCAAAAGTTTTGGCAAAAAAACCGTGAATATAGATATCTAAATTTGTAACCCCTATAAATAATTGCTATACAGATAGTTTTTTGTGATTCGTGCTATAACTGCGATTATATTAATTTTCACATTTTATTTTTCAGTATATTTATCGTGAATATTAATATATTTAGAGTGATATCACTATAAACCAATACTGATTAGGGTACAATTCTATATGAATCTATATATAATTGTACCCTAATCAGTTTTATATCAGTTTACACAAATACCATTTAGGTGCAACATAATTTAACTGTACTGTGTATCATTTATCACTTAATATTAGCACACATTTGAAATAAAAAAAGGTACAACTCACAGGTTTTTGATCAATTACTTTAATATTATAATATTTACTACAAAAAACTAAATGTACGGTGACAGTTAACAAAAGAAGGTACTCATGTTACACCTAGCTCACTTAGTTTATGAACTAGATTTTTTTTAACTTGTTTTCGTCTTCCTGTAAAGTGTCGATTTTTCACTTATATCACTTATCACAGGAGGCACAGATTTTGTTTCTTTACAAAAAATCTGAATGATTCCTAATAGCAGAGAACCTCCTACAGCTTAGGTTCTCCAGCAGAGATAGATGCTGGGAATGCTACATGACAGTAGCCAGCCGAGGGAACGAAAGGGAGCGCCGCACCAAAATACTATACAATGCATTGCGTACTATAAGTTAAAAATGTTAAAATGCAGTAACATGCAAAATATTACCTGTCATTAACGTTGTCAATTACGTAACATATACAATATCATCTGATGAGATCACCTGATAGTTCAAGTTCATTGTCATTCATTGTTATGATACATTAAACGTGATTTCTTCATTTCATACAGCATAATAAAACCTATTTTTCTAGTTTTCGCCAAGTAATGTCTACAACATTATATAATCTTTTTTTAGTCGATTGTGCAAAATTGTGACGTATTCATGTCATGTGTAAAAATCTATTTAACAAAACGCTGACTGTTAGTTATTGGCATTCAACGCTCAGCTCTCTAGAAATATGCTTTGTACACGGATTCCTTTTAATTGTATGTATAGTTTTCGTATTATGTACACTATGAAAGAAATTTTCAAAATACATCCTATAAAAGTTCATAATTATACAGAAATGTATGTATTATAAATATATATATCGGTGAGGCCATGAATCTCCAGTGAAGGTCCAGGGACGGACCTCTTTATTCTACAACGCTTGCCTGATGCAGAGGCTGGCATATAAGAAATGTCATGTCATATTGAGATTTGGGAATTGTCAATAATGTAGGACAGATTAATATGGATGGCGTAGTGTTGAAGTACTTTGGAATATTGATGTGAACGTTAAGAGAACTGGAAATATATCATGGTGCAAAGTAAAAGGAATATCATTTCATAACCAATACCATAGAATACCTCCTTCTGCTTTATATACATATATTGTATAATCGTACTCCCAATAAGTTATACAATGTATAATTGAGTGTGTCATCCACTCACTAACTCTCAAATGAAATGGAAATGGAATTTCTACTAATTGTGAAGTAAGCACAATCATAGTAATATTAAAATGTGACACATTAATAGAATAAACAAAATTAAAACAAAAACTAGAGATTAATCATAATATATTTCGCTTAAGCACATCTAACAACAATTACTGACCACATACAGACAAAACAACAATTAACTAAATTAATAGAACGGGCCGCGTCCAATGGCGTTAGGATTACCATTATACCCATATCCATATCCAGGTCCGAACTCAGGAGCTAAGGTATTGGGGTAACCAAAACCAGGTCCAACCTCATTGACGATTCCAACGTTTCCATTACCGCATCCATAGGATACAAGACCTTGACCAGTGATAGGTAGAGGTCCTTCTAAAGCAACAACACCAAGGAAAGGCAGTTGACCTGCCACAGCTAAAGGTCCTTCGATGACCATGCTGTCAGTTTGGACAGTGATGCCGGTAGGAGAAAGAGGAGATTTGCTGGTGACTTGGAATCCACCTCCACTTACAGCGGGTCCACAACCAGGTCCTGGAGTGAAGGCAGCAGCGTAACCAAGAGCAGCCTCAGCAGCTAATGCAGGAGTTGCTGAGGGGTTTCCTATGTAGCCAGGGTTGATGGGAGATCCTATGCACTGTCCTGAGATTGACTGAAATAAGAAGATAAATTAGTTTATCTATACTTAATATTATAAGGAGGAAAGATTTGATTGTTTGCACTGAATAGGCTCCGAAACTACTGAACCGATTTGAAAAATTCTTTCACTGTTGGGAAGCTATACTATCCCCGGGTGACATAGGCTATATTTTTTTTTCACTATTTTCCTGAAGCAAAGCGAAGCCGATTTCCTAGTCTATCTATACTAATATTATAAAGAGGAAAGATTTGATTGTTTGCATTGAATATGCTCCGAAAATACCGAACCGATTGGAAAAATTCTATCACTGTTGGGAAGCTACACTATCCCCGAGTAACATAGGCTATATTACATTTTCAAAAAAATTAGGGATCCTTAATAAAAATCCAATAATGTAACCCAAGGTGTAAAAAATAAAGAAAACCGAAGCAAAACGAGGGCGGTTACTCGTAGTGATATAAAAAAGAAGAAGAAGATTCAGTAATTGCATAGTATGAGGTCAATTAAAGGAATATTAGGGGCAGCGATATCATTCAAAAATATTTACTTCAAGTATACGAGTATATTCTGCAGGTTTGTACCGCAAATTTTGGGGGCCAACCTATTTTTTATTCCTATCTTTTTAATGGTAAAAGTGGACTCTAGAAAAAAAGGAGTACAACTTATGTGCGAGCAAGTTGCCCTTGATTTAATTTAGTAATACAGGCAATAATGGTAGTGGAATATATTTTTTAAATTGATTTTAAAATTGATTTAAACTGCAAATAAATTCGAATTTTAATGTAAATTAAAAGTCAGGAATGAATTGTTACCTAAGTTATGTGGTTGAATAATAAAAATAAATATTTATAATTGAATTGTTTAGCATCATAAGTACAATTATGTACTACTAGTGAATACCCGGCGTATTCCACTACGCTAAAAACTTGTTTGATGAGAATGACAGTTTGATGAGTTTTTGTGTTGACGTTGATACGCCATCTTTATATTATTATCTTCAAATGGTTTTATTGGGGAAAAGTAAAAAATCTACCGTGTACGCCTAATGCATAGTTTTATTATAGTAGTCTCAAATCACATTCGGATTATTGCCCTTCAAATGAAATCATTTTGATTTATCGTTTGGATGGTTTCAGTGTCTATAAAGGACATCCGTACAAACATTTTTTGTGTTATATACTCGTACATATCGTTCACCCAGTAGGTAATACAACGGCACATCTACGTTTGTCATATTTTACAGAAACGAACAAAATTTTTATAAAAATGTTTAAAATTAATTTACGGGTTCTGTTTTAAAAACGTTTTTTACAGATTGTACGGGTTTGGTTACTAGTATAGAGATTAATACATATTTACCACTATGTCGATTAGGCACTTTTAAACACGTATAATATATACCATTATATTACTAGGTGAGCGATATGTAGATAATGTCTTCTATGTCATAAAGCTAACATAAAAATAAGCCATAATTGATTTTTTTAAGTTCGCCCAATTCGTAAACCCTCTATTAAAGACGCTAAGAAAATATTAGAAGGAAACTTATTAAGCCCTTTTGATTCAACAAAGTTAAATCTCTTACCTTAAGGAGGAAAGCAGAAGCGCAAAGGATGACGGCTTTAGCGTTCATTTTTTGTATGTTTGTTCGTAATGCAATACTATTGTGGTATGATTTTCTGGCATTCAAAAGGCTCTATATACTAGCACTAATTTCGTGATGTAACATAATTCCGATGATAGACTATAGATTGTGAAAAACATTACTACATTTATTTCAATAACTTTATCGTGATTAGTTCATTGATATGCGTAACACTTATCAATATAAATAGTGTAGCGTAGGTTTATTTTAATCATTTAAAGTTTGTATTTCAATTCTAGAATCAAAAATCATGGGTTTCTATACCTTTTTGTTCATTTGTATTCAATTTTGCTTATTTCAGGTAAGAAGCTTTTGTTAACCCAAAAATTTTTATCTCTTACCAAATTTTAATCAGTTCTTTATTCAGAACCAAAACAAAATTTCAAGTATCCATCTTTTTGCAGAATGTCTTCAGTCAGTACATAGGACCTGGTGTTCCAGGCTACGGCTACCCTTACCTTCCAGGACCTGGGTATCCTGGACGTGTTGACCCAGCCTTAGGTCCAGGGCTAGGAGCGCCTCTAGGTTTGGAGCCTGTAAGAGTTGGATCTTACGGTGGAGCAGGAGTAGGAGAAGTCAACGTGATTGGAGAGCTTCCAGTTGCTGGTAGTACCCTCATTACTGGACAGGTGCCAATCCTTGGTGCTGTGCAGTTCAGTGGCGCTATACCAGCTGGTGGAATAGTGTCAGTTACAGGAACCTGTTCTTGTGGATGTGGATTGCCTGGACCTGTGATTTATTAGTTTTAAGCGTTATGTAGGTTAATAAATTGTTATTTATTTTTAAGTTAATTAATGGTTTCTCTTTCTTTAACCTTAGTGGAGAGAAAATGGGATTGTAAGGAAAGGAATAATTTATCAATAAAACTAAACTAAATGGTTAACATGCTTTGTCATTTGAAGGATAGTTAGATAGATAAATCCATTAAGTTCTTAAAGGTATATAAAGTCTACCAATCTGCACTTCTCCTCTAGTCAAGCGAATTATATATTATTTATAATAATTACTTATGTTATGAATTAGCATCTTTATAATCAGTCTAATAAATAACCTAATAGTTAATCCAAATTCAATAAAACAATAACAGTAACAATTTGGGCAATTAATAAACTGAGAAACAGAAGCAGATAGCCCGGATTACTCCATATAGCTTCTTAAAGACGAATCGAATGAATTCATTTTGGATATGTACGCATTTGTTTATACTCCTTCGCTCTCGGAGTCCATATAACCGAACGACAACTTCGGTAGTATTTTAATGCCAGACATTAAAAAAATTAAATACTCGGACGTCTGCAGTTACTATCGTGCAAAGTCGTTTGAAAACGTGAGTCGTTTGTTTTTTGAAGTGAAACTTCTTTAAAATCGTTGTGATTTCAAACCGGATGCAACGGAAAAAAGGACAGCTAAGAGACACAAATACAAAAATGTGTAGGATGAGCCAGGAAAGAATGAGACAGAAATATTCGTCAGTTAAAATAAATAAAAACGACATCGCGACAGTAAAAATGATAAGTTGTATTCATAGATGGCGCGAGGAATAAGATAGAAGATTCGTTTTATTGCTAGATAGATGGCGCTAGCTGCTCATTTTACTCTTCATATTATGTTAAGAGATGGCGTTAGTTACCACTGTTTTCTTTTTCTTATGTTCGTGGTTATCTTTTAAAAAGTGCTAAGTTGTATTCATAGATGGCGCGAGGAACAAGGTAGAAAATTCGATTTATTGCTTTTTCATCTCATTATCTTGAAACCAAAATTTTGGAAAGTTTCACTTCTACCACGTGTGAATTGCACACATTTTAATTTTTTTACGTCAGGCCGTCAGTCCCGGTTGTTATTGCAAGTAACAGTCGTTCAGCCACGTTGGACGTCTTTGGGCACATGAAAACTTTCAATACTTGGGTTGGCCAGTAACCTGTCCACAAACAAAGCCATGCGTGAGCCTGATTTTAAATATTGTGTGGATCGCGATGATTGTATCCATAAACGTGACTTTATTATTGCTGAAGAATAATTTACTCAGAATAGATTAACTGGTTAGCGTCTCTTTATGAATTCAACTTTTTGCGTAGTGCATGTAGCTCAGAAACCTAAAAACTTTCGGCATTGACTCTAAGATCAAGATATTATAATTCATTATTTTTTCGTACCACCAATCGAAAAATACATAGTTCACAAACATTTTCTCATTCTTCTTACTTTTTTTTCATTTGGACCAAATGCAACAAATATCCTGACGTCCATGGGCGACAATACCTGCTTAGCATCAGGTGAGGATTGGTACAAACAGTTTGTACCATTCCACGATACTGCGTAACTTTATTGGCTACCAGTCACGTCCCTAAATCAATTGACTCAATTTTGTTGTAATAATATCATGAATAATTTGACAATATTTTTATTATGCTCAACATGAAAGTTTGTCATTACAGGTACATTGTACATACAATCATTTCTGGAAAGTGACGCTTGAGATCTGGCATAACGTAAACAAATATAAAAAAGTAATTGTAAGAATTACAATTCTTCATTAATGGTGAGGTATTAATGGTACCTATTGAAGGCAATATTCGGATTTTCATGAATGCATTTATTTATTGATATCCGTTTGAGAATTTTCAGTAGAGACCGCCACATCCACATCCGATTCCACGTCCGGCGATGCCGATAGGTCCAGCAAGACCAGCTCCGTAGCCGAGTGGTCCGGCAAGACCAGCTCCGTAACCGAGGGGTCCAGCAAAACCTCCGAAACCAGCACCCAAATCTTCAGCGGTGATACCGACGGCTCCATTGCCACAGTTGTAAGCGACAGCACCGGCACCAGCGGTGGGCAGAACACCCTCGATAGCGACAGTTCCGAGGAAGGGCAGAGCACCTCCTGCAGCGAGTTCTCCAGCGTAAGCGTTCTCGGAGAGGACAGAGACTCCAGCGGGGATGAGAGGAGAGGCAGTGGCGACGGCAACTCCGGGTCCGTTGGAGGCAGAAAGGCAGGCAACGGGAGAGTAAGCCCACTCAGCAGCGTAAGGTGCGCCCCAAGCACCAGCGCAGGGAGCGCCGATGGCACCGATGCACGCGGCAGAGATGCTCTGTGAAAAAAAGTTTAATGTAGAAATGGCTATTTATAAATTTAGTCAGATGGATTTGATGTTTTAGATGGGTTTGAAGTTTTAGATGTGAAAAAACTTCAATCTTCTTCATGGAGGATAGAGGTAAAGAAGATCTAACTCATATGGGGGAGAGTTGAATGAAGTGTCTAGAAGCACTAAAAAGACGTCAAATCCCTCCACAATAGCCGTAGCTTGTCAGTATATAACAGTTATAAAACCCTCGACAGTGGCGCTAACGTATCAATAAATAACAGTTCAAAAACCCCCCAAAATGGCACCTTTTAACTTGCATGTAAGGCTCAATATTTTTTTTGCATTTTCATCCAGACAATGATTTTCATCTAGGATGCAAAATTTTTAATCATATTAACTAATAATAGTTCTGTGATTAAGATAAATTTAATGCATGTTCCTCACAGGGAAACTCTTATTTATTTATTACACACACACACACACACACACACATAATACATGATATACACCGAGCCATCCATATTAATAATCACTCTGTTTTTTGTATTATTTTATTTTCACCATTCAAATATTATGTTTCAAATATTAGTATGTAACCGTTTTGTAATTTCATTTTGTAGATTGCTTTAAAAAATTGTATACTTTTCTTAATTAAGAACATAATCACATTTTCTTTCTTTCTTTCTTTCTTTCTTTCTTAATGTCCTGTAAGTCCGGTATGGGCGTAAACAATTGCAACATAGTGTACCAACTATAGCAGTTGTTTACAAACAAATTCAGTTGTGTACATCTGTTTTTATGTTCAATAAAAATCTATAAATCTTTAAAATTTAAAATTTTATTTTACGTTTATTGTGTTGAATAAGATGTACGTTTAACAATAACTAAGAAAATAATAATGATACAATTAAAATTTAAAAATGTATACCTGGATAAGAAGCACCTGGGCGCACAGGACAATGACGGCCTTGAAAGACATGTTGTTGGATACTTGAAGAAAACAGGAATGTTTGAACAAGCATCTGCAAACGTATTTATATTAGAGCTTTATCGACTACGACATGCTATAGACAAAACGTACGTGACAAGTACATTGAAACCTGCTAGATCAGTGTGTCAAGAATTATTATGCAATTTGTTTTTAAAGTAATTAATCTTGTGAATTGTATTGTGACCTTGATTTTTGACTTAACGTTTTAAGTACCAATTTAGAAAAGTATGGGTTACGGCGTTTCTCAAGGCGTAATATTTGATCTTTAGCTATGAAATTGGACATTTCATCGCCTCCCGTCCAGCAGATTTCTACAGTAAAGGGATAAACAAATTGCCATCAAAATGGTTAAATTGTATTTATAATTTGGGCCAGTCTTAAAATAAAAAAATACCAAATTTTTTATATTTTAAAATTTTCGTACGAATCTCGAATTTAAATACCTAATATTAAGACCGTAATTTGGATCTCCTGTTATTAAATCACTAATATTGGTATTGGAAATACCTTTCTTTTGTAACGTAATATTGATTATTTTCATTTGGCTTATTGTACTGTTTATTATCTAGGAAATTTAGCAACTTAAACATATAGCGTTGTGAAATTTCAGGCTTGCCAAGCCACAAACTGGTGTTATCAATTTACTTTATTAGACGTGTTTTGAAATTATACAGTATCCAAGCACATGCAATATTCATTAGTAATTGCAGCAGACACTGTTTCATATAAAAGCACTTCATGTTGTTGACAAAGTATTCTTGGATCATCTCCACTGAACAAACACATCATGTCCACTTTCGCCTTCGCCCTTCTCTGCATCCAGGCTTGCCTGGTCCAGGTAAAATAATATTTTGTTGAGTTCGTTACAAAATGTGCTTAAATATATTTTTTGTAACGGCAGAATCTAATCCACTGGAATCAAAAATATTGATTTTCACTCACTTTTCTGTATACATATTTTCCAGAATGTATTCAGCTGCGGACTAGCTGCTCCTTGCGGTGCTGGCCTCGCTGGTCCCCTCGCCGGACCCTATGGTGCTGGCTGGGGTGGTCTTGCTGGACCCATCGCTGGACCTCTTGCCGGTCCCCTCGCCACCGGCCCTTGCGGTGCCTACGGCGGCGCTGGCATCGGTGAGGTTGCCGTCGCTGGTGAGCTGCCCGTCGCCGGTACCACCCTCGTCGCTGGACAGGTCCCCATCCTCGGTGCTGTAGAGTTCGGAGGTCCCGTCTGCGCTGCCGGTACCGTCTCCATCGCTGGATCTTGCGCTTGCGGATGCGCTGGACCCTATGGTGCTGGCTACATCTACTAAGAATATCATTAATTCTTAAATGACACTGATGCAAATAAAATAATTTAGCATAATATGTTTTATATTTCCAAGCCTTGCAGCTTCCTTGAAATTGTTTATATTTGCATACCGCGGAAGAGTGGTTTCATAAACATATAAACGTCCAAATCACATCCCGATTTGGAATTTGGAACATTTAACTAGGATAAAATAATAACAACCATGGACGTTTACATCATTTTAGTCAGAAACCAATTAACAAACGTATAATTAAGGGCCGATGGCCCAGTGATCTCCAACCACCCCTTACAATCACCCCAAAGCCTCGCATAATTCGTTACTGGTCAATCCGTCATGTCTACTTAAAAGTAACTACGTTCCACTCCAAGCGTCAGCTCAGCTTGAAGGCTGTTTCTGAAGTGTCCGTTATTGGCTGGCCAGTGTATACCTTCTCTCGGTTCTCCCGCCACCGCATGTCCAAATGATAGTAGACAATTCGCATAGTGTTGTCATCTTCAAAATCCAAATACACCTAAGCCTAGCCCGGATTGACGTTCCATTTTTAACCGACTTCAAAAAAGGAGGAGGTTCTCAATTCGACTGTATTTTTTTATGTTTGTTACCTCCGTACTCTGGACTGGGTGAACCGATTTTGATGATTTTTTTTTAATCGAAAGCTGGTGCATGTCGTGTGGTCCCACATAAATTTGAGCGAGATCTGACATGTACTTCATTTGAAGTCGGTTCTTTTTTGGTTAAAATTTTTATATGATCTCCGACATATTAAAGTGAAAATGTAAATAGATACTCTTTATTTCCTATCCCAGAGAAATGTCAAAATAGGTTAAAATAGTTCTGTTTCTAGCTTCAAATATTTGGGTATTAATTATTATACCTATTGATGTAACTGATAATAAATATATCAATAAAATTTTTAAATTCACTAGAATTTTCTCAAATCCAAGTAGGCACATTTACTTGCATTTCAAGTTACATGATAAGAGATTTGTTAGAATTTATTTATTTTATTTTTAACCGACTTCGAAAAAGGAGCCTCCTCCTCTTCTCTTTTCGATTGTATTTTTTTGTTTGTTACCGCAGAACTGGGTGAACCAATTTGGATGATTCTTTTTTTAATCGAAAGTTGGTGCTTGTCATGTGGCCCCACATAAATTTGAACGAGATCTGAGAATGGCGTACATGTCAAAAGTACAATGTACTTCATTTCAAGTCGGTTATATTTTTGTGAAAATGTTTTAAAACTCTGGAAATGTTACAAGCAGGTCCAACAATACCAATAAGGCCAGCAAGATTAGCTCTATAGCCTAGAGCCAGCGAAACCGATTCCCTTTCCTTTCCTTACCTTACCTTAGAAGCAAATTACGTTAACTGGTATTCATATTGTATTAAAGTCTGTTGCTACTATAATTATGTCTACTTGATATCTAAAAATTCTAAAAACTTAGAGCCCTTGGTTGCCCATTGTGGTGCTTTGATAGACTTAGAAGTACTCGTTTTTCTGCTAAAAATAATATGGACCCAATATATTGTAAAGCTCTTATATTTAATGGTACTATGAAAAAGAAATTAATACAAAAACTGTGTTGTTTAACAATTTTTTATTTTTGTGATATGATTACTTACTTAGTAGATGGCACCGTAGCCGCAGCCACATCCAGGACCAGCGATTCCAAAGGAACCAGCACGGGCTGCTCCATAGCCAAGAGGTCCAGCAAGACCAGATCCGTAACCGAGAGGTCCAGCAATGCCAGTGAAACCAATAGCTCCCATGTCTTCAGTGGTGATACCGACGGCTCCATTGCCGCAACCATAAGCGACAGCACCGGCACCAGCAGTGGGTAGAACACCCTCGAGAGCAACAGTTCCGAGGAAAGGCAAAGCGCCACCAGCAGCAAGAACACCTTCGTAGGCATTCGCAGATAGAACTGAGACTCCAGTAGGGATGAGAGGGGAGACAGTAGATACAGCTACACCAGGTCCGTTTGAAGCAGCAAGATCTGCTGCATTCCAAGATTCTATGCAGGGACCAGCAGCCTTGGGACCAATGGTCAGGGGTGCAGTAGCTAAGGGGCCCATGGTTAGGGGAGCAGCAATCAATGAAGCTCCATTAGTGCCAAAACCGACAGCTCCAAAATTTTCAGCAGTGATACCAACCGCTCCGTTCCCACAGCCATAAGCAATAGCACCAGCTCCAGCAGTGGGCAGAGCACCCTCGATAGCAACAGTCCCAAGGAAGGGAAGAGCACCGCCTACAGCCAGAGCACCTTCGTAAGCGTTATTGGAGATAATAGAGACCCCAGCAGGGACGACAGGAGAGGCAGTTGATACAACTAATCCGGGTCCGTTGGAGGCTGCAAGAGTGGCGGCGGGAGAGCAAGCCCACTCAGCAGCGAAAGGTTCACCCCAAGCACCAGTGCAAGGAGCAGCATTTATTGGAGTGGCGGCCCATGGAGCATCAATAGCGCCGATGCATTGTGAAGAGATGCTCTGAAAATAAGACTAGTATTTAATACAAGCTCCTCAATTAAAAAGAATGGTTTAGTAGTCCTGGTGGATGCGCTAAATGGGAGATCAAGGGAATGAAGGTTTGGTAGAAAATCTCTTAGTTAAAAATATAAGATCTTTAAACCAATGTTTTGCTTAGTATTGTAATCTATTATTACCATTGACAGATCACATACACAGATTACACACATATCAGATATAGACCACGGCCATCTGAGTTCTTTCCAATGTACTCAAAATTGCAACGAACCAATTGATAGCTCAATTTCTGGGAGATGAATTACTTATTTGGGAAAATAGTTAAAGGTCATCGTAAACATCACCATAGAGTTCAAATCTCCCTGCTTAAGGTATACCCTGATGAGCAATTATGAAGATTATGGCTCCAGGTCTTAATGAAGGTCACACAGTTTTGTTACTTAATATAAATGTCTTTGATGTTACTAATTTCCATGGATGACAGTAACATCAGGTGGAGCTGACATTTTGTATAGCTGATTAGTTAAATTAAAAAAAGAAGAAGAAGAAAGAAGAGAATATTTACCTGAACTAATAGCTGAGCGCAGAGAAGTAATAGGAGCTTGCGAGACATGATTGGCAGATTCGTTGCTACAAGTAATTGCAGTTAAAAAAGTCAACGACATTTTATATAAAATAGTTATCTTACGCATACATAATAATTACGACAATACGTGACGAGAACGAATTCACTCAATAGGTTAACGTGCCAATAGTACTCAATTCTACGATTTCGTTATTTATTTCTAATAAAGCCTATTGCAAATTATTGTAATTTCTTTCAAAAACAATTTTGGCTAATAATGGTTATGACACAGATGAATAAAAAATGTTTGTCTGTTTGAATAACTAAATAAGATACAAATTTTCCGTCTGTTTTCCGTTTTTAGATATTTATTAAAATTAAAGGCGATCCCCAATTTTCGGCCCCGAACCATATGTAATCTGTGCTAGAACATCGGACTAGACAAGAGTAAACTATATACCAAAAAATTCGTCTTATTTATAAGATAAACATATTTAAATCTTAGCTTCAGCTGCTCTTGCCAAATGAACAAAATAATGCAAAAAAGTTTTCACAGTATTTACCTCATTACATACGATTTTATAATCGATTGAATCGATTGATAATGATCGATTGATGGAACATAATAATATATTTTATGTATTATTTAGTGATTATAATTATAATATTAATTTATTTTTTACATATTTTCGTATTCCATATAAATCAAAACTATGTAATGTATTATAATTACCATTCAATCGTTACGCTAATTTTATTAAATTACATTTCGAATATTTTGACATCGATTAATCGATTGACAACAATGATGATGTAATCCCTAATAATGTCATTTTGGTAACCATAGTATTTATAAATAACACCACTGTATTGTCATATTTGTCATCGATCTTTCATCTTTCTACGCGTGTTCTTGTATATTTTTACTATCAAATATTTTCAGCGTATTTGGAGTCCTATTTACTATTGAAACTCATCGACACGTACAGTGATTTTAATTTTCTATTGTATTCGCTTTCGTACTTGTGTTTTGGTGAATGTGTTTCGCAGTTTCGCTACAATTTCTTGCAAACCAATACTATATGAATATGGACTCCTTAATCGCCTGTTTTGTGACTGACAAAGGTTCAGAATAAGTCCTGAACACTGGATAACGTACCCTATACATCTTTAGAAGATCAGGAAGTTGCTGTGGCCATACTTACAATGAGTATATTATGGTATCTTGATTGGGCAAGGTACTAACGAAATATAACGCCTCCTGCACAACTACACGAAATATTAATACATTATAATGATAACTAATAAAATCTCTTGAAATATGCAATAGCTTTTATTATACAACCTTTTTATGACATTCGTTTTGGGTGAAAACCATTGAAGTAGTAGAATTATAATAGACACCCGCCAACATAAGTGTAACATACATATTAAATAGCACTGTGACACGAGTATGACATAATCATAACCTATAATTAAGGTGATTCGTTCTAGGATTTCCTTAGTTGGCCATTGCTGGCAGCCGTGAAAATTGGAGAAATTGAACTTTTTGCAATAATCTAATTAACAGCCAATTTCCAGTCTTGTCTACTTAGGCCTGAGTTTCTATGGAAACTGGGGTTCTCCTTTGATCAGTATAGGTAGTATAGATCCAAAGATAAATTAAAACAGTAAACTGAATAGAATCGTGTATAAAAGAAGATGGAAACATTTATTGGCATGAAGTAAAAAACTGGCCAAGTGCGTAACGTAGAATTGCATACTTCGTCAACCTGCTTAAGCTACTTTAGACGTGATACTTTCTTTTAAATTTATTATTATCCTATCGCTATTATTTTTACAATATGTCCAATACCTACTATTTAGCTGGCAGGGGTCCCCCCTGACTACACACACTACACTTGACTCTAACCAAAATTAGCACTTCAAAATTAGCACAAAGCCGAAAAATTCGCGAACGGATCCCTGAATCGAAATCAGTCGTTGCAGATCCATAATAATTTTAAACTACCTTTACAACAATACTAAGCAACGGAAAATGTATGAAGCAATAAACAGAAAAAAGAAAATGTGTGCGATTCACCTGTGGTAGAAGTGGAAACTTCAAAGATTTTGGTTTCAAAATAATGAGACAAATGTAAAATTTCGGGAAGATGATAATTGTAGGTTTTAGTAATGATCATAGTGACGCAAAGTTAGATAATTATTTTACATTTTATTCGTATATGTTACATAGATTTATTCAGGCTCACAGGTTAGAAAGAAAGAAAGAAATACTTTATTCTACAATAAAATATACTGCAGTGCAGACATAATAGATTAAGAGCCCAGGGCCGCCAGACATCACTTATTTTCTGACGGATGAAATGTGGACGATTGAGTAGCGTTAGTATGTACTATGATCGTATGCCTACTTGCTAGCTTGGAAAAACGGCCAATTTCCAGGTATCAGGTGATCAAGGTACAAAAAATCATTACTGAGTTCACGTATTTTTTCATGGCTGATTTTCACGTCCTCCTCCTCGCGTCGTTTTCCTCAATACTGAGGGCCGTGATCCCCTAAGAGTGGAAATATTTTCTGCCTGACAGTTTTACGCCATTTATTCCTGTCTTTGGCAGCATGTAGTGCGTCGTGTAGGTTGGTGTCCAGACTAGAACGAATTTGGTCAGTCCACCTAGTTGGACTGCGGCCTCGTGGTCGTTTGCCGTCAACTTTGCCAGTAACCATAAGTTGCTCTAGGTTTTGACCGTCTTTTCTGGCGATGTGTCCGAAAAACTCAAGTATTCTGCGTAGACAGAGAGTGGAGAGTCGAGTCTTAACTTTTAGTTCACGCAGAATAGATGCGTTCGTGCGAAAGGCAGTCCAAGGAATTTGGAGCATTTTTCTCCAACACCACATTTCAAATGCATCAATGCGGTCGCGATCAGCTTTTTTCAGTGTCCAGGTCTCAGCCCCGTAGCTGAATATGGAGAATACCAAGGAGTGAACTAATTTAATTTGGGTTTTACGTGAGATGTTTCGATCTCTCCATATTCGCTGTAGTTGGGTCATTGCAGTTTTGGCCATTCCTATGCGCCTTCTCACTTCTTTTTCACACGAACCAGTATTGCTGATATTGGCTCCGAGGTAGATGAAATCCTCAACCGTTTCAAGCGCGAGTGAACCTGTGAGCTGCAGTTTGTTACCACGATCTACTACCATGAGTTTAGTTTTAGTGTGGTTGATTTTCACGTATGATCTAGATAATATAGTTAGAAATAAGTCGTCAATACTCCCAGACACATTCCGTGGGCCATTTTGCTTTACAGACACCTTGAACCTGCCAAAATAATGAGTTACGTTCACGTATTTTCTGACGCTCCATTTTTATATATGTTCTCCAGACAACTATTTTAAAACCTTTGACAAGAAGACAGACAGATCCAAGAGGCCAATCATCCCCTAAATTAATTTTAATATCTCTATGGGTGGACACCGTGTACAAGCACTCGACACCACGCCGCAGTGCCGCGATCAGCTGGTGGGTGGGTCAGTGAACTTTGGTAAGGGCAACACATGATTCCTTTTCCCTTCATACCTTTCCTGGACAGATATACATAACATATATAAAAATGGAGCGTCAGAATATACGTGAACGATTTTTGATCACCTGATACCTGGAAATTGGCCGTTTTTCCAAGCTAGCAAGTAGGCATACGCTCATAGTACATACTAACACTACTCAATCGTCCACATTTCATCCGTCAGAAAATAAGTGATGTCTGGCGGCCCTGGGCTCTCCACCTATAAGGCTTAATACATGATAGGTACATAATAATGTTTCTTACACAAATAACACATTATACAGCCGGTATATTTTGGGGATTATTGCTTTGTATAATTGCCTGCGCTGCAGAGCCATATTTAATTGTAAAAAGGGACTTCACTTCATATTCGATATACAAGAGGCTTATGGTAACTAAAGTATGAAATAAATACTTTGGCCTTAATATGGTCAATATATCTTTGGAATAGTGCGTCAATTGCTGTTTTTGATCTTGTTGTTGATACTTAACATAATATACTTAACATAATATGAAGAGTAAAATGAGCAGCTAGCGCCATCTATCCAGCATTAAAACGAATCTTCTATCTTGTTCTCGCGCCATCTATGAATACATCTTAACGAGTATATTAAAGAAAATCTGTCAAATTAGAATAATTCCTAATTTTTAGCATACATTCATTCGCATATTTGTCCGTAATTTTTTTTCAATTTTTTTCACACTCGTTATAGGAATTGGTTACGCAAATATGATAACATTAAAAACAATCTTAATAATCTGTATCTGTTATAATAAGTAATCTGTGGTACGCTTCCTTAATCCACCCTTCCTACCTCCTTTCCTACCTTCAACATGCAAGCACAAAAACGAACCGCGAAGATAGTTCGCACCTTCGGTGCAACAAAGGCACAACAGCTTTTTTTGTAATTTTACATGAGCGGACTTTAAGATTTTTTCACATTCGCATTTATTTTCATATTACTGGATTACTATCTGTAATAGGTTAAACATATAATATACTATTAATTGTTTATAGTTTCTGCTATAGTTTCACGTAAAATGCTTGTTTTATAGACAATTTGGCATACTAACTCAATTTTACAGTTTTGGCTATTTGTGACTTTGTTGCACCGAAGGTGCGAGTTGCATTTCCGCCCGCGGTGACGACGCACGCACCGCGCGTATATTATCCGCATCACAGTTGCATTTTCGCCCGCGGTGACGACGCACGCACCGCGCGTATATTATCCGCATCTCAGTTGCCCGCTCCGCCTGTACGCAACGCTCACGCCGCGCGTATATTTAACGCACCGCTGTACCGCCGCAACGAACCGCTACCATTGCGTTCGTCTGTCGATTCCCGCTTATTAAATAAGTTACCGCTGGACATTACGTCCCAAATTACGTTCCCGCAAGATTAAATGGTTGTGCTATTCGCGAGTGCAGTGAAAGATCAGTGAGTTGGAGGACACGTAGATTCAGCTGCTGCAAGTCGCCGGCTGTCTGCTGGGTACCCGGAGGATACGTCGCGCTGGCCAGGTTAGTGTTCCCTGCATGTTCCCCGCCAATCCCCCCTCCTTTCCTGATTTTCCATTACACATTTTAAGTCTTACAGTCCACTTAAATCAAAGAAAAAACTAAACTTGTTGGCGCAACCAGGAATCTTTGTTTTTCGGATTTTCTACTTATAATTTCTGTTGAACTTGTACAAAGCCAATAATTAGGTGCAATTCCTTTATACATCCTTGCAATGCTGCAGTATAATTTATCCCAGAAAAGTGCCACAATTGTCCATTAAATAATTTTAGATAAGCTCGCATCATTAGAATCACTACTACTTTGTTGTAGCCTTGAACTGATTTCTAAAGGTAAACTGTGTAAGCTATCCAAAATTCGAAATCAATAGTGTCTTCTTGTGACGTAGGCAAAAGCCTTATTGACTCATTGAGTAGAGGTTGTGATTGTGGTGGTATGGTTAATTTATATCCTTAAATATTCATAAAATTTCTATATCCTGGTTCGTAAAAACTTTTTGTTCATATTTTCAAATATGAAATAATTAGGAAAATTGTGGTAACAGTAGAATGCTGTGAATAATTGGTCAAAAGCAATAGCTCAGTGATTAAATTGATCAAGTTTATCTAATTCTTGGGACTACCGGCGATGGTTTTCTGTGTTACAGATCTTGATGTACTCTTAAATAATTGTAATGGCAACATTTAAGTAGCTGCAATCTATATATATTATATTTCATAGTATGTATGTAGGTTTTTATGTATTGTGTTTATAAAAGTATGTATCTGTATATTTCTTTTAGCCCCTATCGCTACCTTTAATTATCACCCAGGGGGGAGAATGCCGTATAAGGTATTAAGTCCGACCATTGATTGTCATCTAGTTTTTAGGTTAACAATAAAGAGTGAATAAATAAATAAAATTAATAAAAAATCTCTCCAATAAAATGGCAATAAGATAGATTTCAGAATTTATTTGCTTCCATGTCAATGTAGAGTCGCAATCATTAATCATCAGATCTCAGTAGATGTATCCAGCTCCGTAGGGTCCAGCGCATCCACAAGCGCAGGATCCAGCGATGGAGACGGTACCGGCAGCGCAGACGGGACCTCCGAACTCTACAGCACCGAGGATGGGGACCTGTCCAGCGACGAGGGTGGTACCGGCGACGGGCAGCTCACCAGCGACGGCGACCTCACCGATGCCAGCGCCGCCGTAGGCACCACAGGGACCGATACCGAGGGGACCAGCGAGGGGTCCAGCAAGACCACCCCAGCCAGCACCATAAGGTCCGGCGAGGGGACCAGCGAGGCCAGCACCGCAAGGAGCGGCTAGTCCGCAGCTGAATACATTCTGGAAAAAATATGGACTTTTAGAATCCCTACTATAATAGTTTTACAAGCTTTTATTAATTTGCTTTGTTCATTAGTTTGAAAGCATACATGTAAATGTATTGGTCAAATCTTGCAAGCTGAATTAGAACTACTGCCACTCATTTCATGGAGTTGAAATTTCACACATTGTTTTGGATCCAGTGATAATGCAATTTTATCATAATGAAAACCTGACACTCGAGGTTGATTCCAGACGAGGGAATTTCTCAACGGCCAACAGCACAAACTCAAATCATATTTTATTTTTATTTTTAAAACGTTAATTTTAAAAGCTTTTGTTGTAACTTAGAATTGATACACAATAACACACACACAGGAAATAAAAACGAAAATGCAACTTTTGAAAACAACACAAAATGACCACAGAAAAATCGTTGTTGAAAACTTTTTCAAGATCATTTTAAAATAAATTGTAATATTTTAATATTATTTTACCTGGACCAGGCAAGCCTGGATGCAGAGAAGGGCGAAGGCGAAAGTGGACATGATGTGTTTGTTCAGTGGAGATGATCACAGAATACTTTGTCAACAACACGAAATGCTTTTATATGGAACAGTGTCTGATGTAATTTCTAACAAATGTTGCAGGTGCTTGGATACTGCTTTGTTTCGAAACATTGACTGAAGTAAATAAAGCTGATAATGAGAGTTTGCAGTTTTGCGTATTACTATTATTATTTCTCCATGGGGTTTGTCTGGATAGCTACCACCCTTGAGTCAGCCGCCAAATGACTCGTCGTGTTCCAGCTGGGGGCTTGGGAGCCAGTCCTTTCTTTCTTTTTCTTCTATCTTCTGTATCGTTTTCCGGCTATTTCCATAAAAAAAGAATGTAAAATCAATTTTATATGATTTTAAATGGTCAAAATTACTATACAGATGACTGATATTTTGCATTTTTATCACTGTTTTCTATCTATTACAGAATGACACTATCCTTATTATGATAATGAGAATGAATCAGGTGAATAGAAAACTAATTTTAGACTAATCTTTTTTGTTTTCAATTCGTTACTTTTAATTTTTCATGAAAAATTGAAGACCATGTGACGTATTTGATTGAATATTATTAGTATTGTATTTCAAGGTGTCACGTACAGCAAAGTAATTGTTTCGTATTAGAGATAATTATTTACTATAAATACGTTGACAGTTGCTTGTAACCACATTCTCACTGTCTTGAGTATTCTGAAAACATGTCTTTCAAAACCGTCATCGTCCTCTGCGCTCAGGTGCTCCTTATCCAGGTATGATTTCATCTATATGTTTAAAATAATCCTCCCTTGCAATCCAAATAAATGGTATAAAATTTGTACTCGTATTTAGTAACTTTGATTTGATCACAAATACTTTATATTCTATTAGTAAATCCTTTATTTGTTCAGGTAATTTAATTATACTGTTTTGGATATTAGTTTTTGGTTCTACTCAAACTGATTTGTGTTTTGTTATTAATTCATTCAAATTAAGTTGTTTCATATCAATTTTGGTTAAAGTTGACGATACCAAAAGTATGTGTGCTTGCCCATCCATTTCAAAATTACACTTATCATATAAGAGCTTTTGCCTGCGGCTTCGACCGTGGTAGAGTGGTTTCGAAACGAAATTTTTAATTAATTCATTTATAATAGATTTATAGAAACACATAAAAATATAGTGAACCTATAGGTAAAATGATAGGTAATGATACATAATATTAGATACTAGATGATGCCTGTGGCTTCGCGCACGTGGATGTAAATTTTTTACAATTTTCGCGGTATAAAAAGTAGCCTATGTGTTAATCCAGGGTAAAGGCTATCTGAATTGCAAATTTCAGCCAAATCGGTTAAGTAATTGTGGCATGATTGAGGAACAAACATTCAAACATCCAAACATCTTCACAAACATTCAGATTAAGGCTGAACGCACATATGTCTGCACCGTACGCGCCGCATCTATATGAAATCATATGAAAGCCCGATGCGGATGGCATATGCGGCTGTATCATACAAATATGGTGCGTTCGGCGCGTACGGCGTGAATATACCTACATTATGTGCGTTCACCATAATAGGATCATACATAGATCGACCAAGGCTCAAGACCAAAGGTAAATGTATGATTCCCAGATAATTTTACTACGTTTACACTAAATATTCCTCCTTTTCACAGAGCATCTCTGCTGCGTGCATCGGTGCCATCGGCGCTCCCTGCGCTGGTGCTTGGGGCGCACCTTACGCTGCTGAGTGGGCTTACTCTCCCGTTGCCTGCCTTTCTGCCTCCAACGGACCCGGAGTTGCCGTCGCCACTGCCTCTCCTCTCATCCCCGCTGGAGTCTCTGTCCTCTCCGAGAACGTCTACGAAGGCACTCTTGCTGCAGGCGGTGCTCTGCCCTTCCTCGGAACTGTCGCTATCGAGGGTGTCCTGCCCACCGCTGGTGCTGGTGCTGTCGCTTACGGCTGTGGTAACGGAGCCGTTGGTATCACCGCTGAGGACATCGGAGCTGTCGGTATCGCTGGACCCTTCGGCTACGGAGCTGGACTCGCCGGACCTCTCGGTTACGGAGCTGGTCTCGCTGGACCCATCGGCATCGCCGGACGTGGAATCGGATGTGGATGTGGATGTGGCGGTCTCTACTGAGATGTTATAAACGACCCTAACGAAATTAAAATGCATTCATAAAATTAATTTACAGTTGTATTCTCCTATCTCCTTTCACCCTATTGTCTTGATGTTTTTAACACGTTCAATGCGGAACAGTTTATCAGCGTGAGGTGAAAACTATGTCTTTCTCGCTGGTACGGAAAAATATAGATATCGGCTAGTGGTCAAAAATCGTAGGAATTATGCATCATAACATCACGACAGGCCCTTTTTGGCCCGCCACACAGTGACGGTAAAAAATATTCATTTAGTGCAGCGGCGGCCTGATTTGGCCTGACACCTCAACAGGCCGCCATCGACCCGATGCTGCACAGCCGCCAGACATTATTGTGCGCTGTCGCTAACGTGTTGATACTAAATAGTCGTAACGATACTTATCAAAATGGTAAGCAAGAAAATTAAAATTAAAATCTTGCATAATAAAGTGATTCACTCCGCAGATAGCGACAGTGAGGAGATTTTTTTAATAATAAAAGGACTTGGAAACAAATGTTGTTATAGGGTTCCGAAGTAAAATCGGAACCCTTATAATTTCGTCATGTCCGTCTGTCCGAAGCAAAGCACCGAGACCCTAAGTTCTAGAAAGCTGTAATTTGGCATGGATATATTGTATTATACATATTTATTAAAACTCCATAATCGTAGAATAAAATATTGAAAAACGTTTTGCTCAGGGTACAATTAACGTGAGGATGATTTTTTATTCGTCGCGTACCCTGTAGTGTGGGGTATCGTTGAAAAAATCTTTCAAAAGTATTACGGGTCTTTAAAGACCATTTTTGGAATTAGAAGTTCGTTTGCGAAATATATTGGTTTAGTGCTAATTTTGGTAGTGAAAAAATGTCAAAAATAGGTTATAATATGAAGAATTTACAAGGAAAACTATCACGGCTATGTTAGCGTAAGTAGTTAATGAGTAATATTCCATTAACTTACTACTTCGGAGCCCTACATTGCGCGTGGCCTGACTCGCACTTGCTCGGTTTTAACACGCTTTATATTAGCTTCACCTGTAATGTTTGTTTGTTTGTTTGTTTGTTTGTCTGTTTGTCTGTATGTTTATTTGTAACTTCTCTTTGGACTTGATTTTGATCCATTTCAAACAGTCAGATTTCTTTCAAACTTCGTAGACTTATCGAGGATCAATGACAATTCAATATTTAAAGAAACAAAGAGATAGAAAGAAAGAAAAACCTAATTACACGCTTTAATTAGCTTTAAATGGTCAGATTTCTTTCAAACTTCGTAAACTTATCGAGGACCGTTGACGATTCAATATTTAAAGAAAAAAATCAAACTTAAAAATTTAAAAATAAATAACAGTTTAAAAAACTAAAACACGCTTTTATAGATAATCCATCAAAAAAATATTAAAAATAAATTTGAAATAACAATCGTGTAATTGTAATAAAGCGTGGGGAGCTTTTTAAGATAGTATCAAAATGATAATCCTTCTACTCATTGACACCATGCACCCCACGCTTTTATTACAATTACACGATTCTTAATTCATTTATTTTCTATTTTTTTTTGTTGGATTATCTATAAAAGCATGTTTTTTAGTTTTTTAAACTAAATATTTATTAAATTAAGTTTTAATCTAGGTAGGTTATACTACCACATAATATTTTATCACTGGCCGTCATAAGAGAACGGACGGACCGACGGACATGCCTAAACTATAAGGGTTCATTTTTAAAATTAATTTAGTATGTATACACTAGCTTCTACCCTCGACTTCGTCTGCGTAGACTTCAGATATGGATCCTTAGAGAAATTAATAATGTGATTAATAAAAAATAGTAATAGTGGTAGTAATAGCCCATTTGGCAGCGATTCGACATTTTAAAAAAAGAATCGTCAAAGTTGCTTTATGAAGAACGAACCTATGAACGAAAAGTAGATTTTAAGTTTACCTATTATCCCTCAGGAACAAGTGTATTTTCCAGGATAAAAAGTATTATATCTTTCAAGCTATGTCAGGAACTATCTGTTTGATAAATTTCATCCATATCCGTTTTGCTGCTTTTGCGTGATGGAATCACAAATATTTATGGTGGAAGTTGGAGACAACATCAAAAGAAAATATTTGTCTAGCTGGTTAAAGAATTTATAGTTATATTATTACTTTTGCGCGTGGTTGTCCCAAAGGTGACTAACCGTAAAAGTAAATGGGGCGACTATCCTTTTTAACCGACTTCAAAAAAAGGAGGAGGTTCTCAATTCGACTGTTTTTTTTATGTTTGTTACCTCAGAACTTTGGACAGGGTGAACCGATTTGAATGATTTTTGTTTTAATCGAAAGCTGGTGCTTGTCGTGTAGTGCCACATAAATTTGAGCGAGATCTGACAGTGGTATCCATGTCAAAAGTACAATGTACTTCATTTGAAGTTGGTTATTTTTTTGTTAAAATGTTAGATTATTGATACGGATACTTGGCCGCTACATTTTCTAAGTAAATAGTAAGAAATCAACAGTAAAACGTAATAAATACTATAATTTAAACTATAATGCATTAATAGAAACAAAAAGTCGATTAAAACCTAAGCAGTATTAAAAATATTCAATAGAAATTACATACCAAAATAATTTCGTCGCCCGTCAAAGTTTCGTCTTGGAAGATATTTGCTCACACGGACAAAAAGGAATGCATATTATACTCTCACGGCTTACATGGCATTGAAGCCTACGGGAGGGGCACTTCTTATTGTAGTAAAGTGTTAATGTCACCAACATCCCTAACATAGTGTATTCGAAACCGGGGCAAGTATCCCATTGAGGCAAGTATAAGGCTTTTACCCTATATTTATTTTAGCCCCTACCGCAACCTTTAACTATCACTCAGGGTTGACTGGTGGAGAATGCCATATTAGGCATTAAGTCCGCCCATTGTGATCTAGTTTTTTAGGTTAACAATAAAGAGTGAATAAATAAATAAAATGTCAATAAGATAGATTTCAGAATTTATTTGCTTCCATGTCAATGTAGAGTTGCAATCATTAATCATCAAATCTCAGTAGATGTATCCAGCTCCGTAAGGTCCACCGCATCCACAAGCGCAGGATCCAGCGATGGAGACGGTACCGGCAGCGCAGACGGGACCTCCGAACTCTACAGCACCGAGGATGGGGACCTGTCCAGCGACGAGGGTGGTACCGGCGACGGGCAGCTCACCAGCGACGGCGACCTCGCCGATGCCAGCGCCGCCGTAGGCACCGCAGGGACCGGTAGCGAGGGGACCTGCAAGGGGTCCAGCAAGACCACCCCAGCCAGCACCATAGGGTCCAGCAAGACCAGCCCAGCCAGCACCATAGGGTCCGGCGAGGGGACCAGCGAGGCCAGCACCGCAAGGAGCGGCTAGGCCGCAGCTGAATACATTCTGGAAAAAATATGGAGTTTTAGAATTACTACTATAATGTTTTACAAGCTTTTATTAATTTGATTTGTTCATTAGTTTGTAAGCATACATGTAAATGTATTGGTCAAATCTTGCAAGCTGAATTAGACCAACTTCCACTCTTTTCATGGAGATGAAATTTCACAAATTGTTTTGGATCCAGTGATAATGCAATTTTATCATAATGAAAACCTGACACTCGAGATTGATTCCAGACAAGGGAATTCCTCAACGGCCAACAGCACAAACACAAATCATATTTTTTTTTGATTTTTAAAACGTTAATTTTACAAGCTTTTGTTGTAGCTTAGAATTGATATACAATAACACACACACAGGAAATAAAAACGAAAATGCAACTTTTGAAAACAACACAAAATGACCACAGAAAAATCATTGTCGAAAACTTTTCAATATCATTTTAAAATATAATATAATAATTTAATATTATTTTACCTGGACCAGGCAAGCCTGGATGCAGAGAAGGGCGAAGGCGAAAGTGGACATGATGTGTTTGTTCAGTGGAGATGATCCAATACTTTGTCAACAACATGAAGCGCTTTTATATGGAACAGTGTCTGATGTAATTTCTAACGAATGTTGCAGGTGCTTGGATACTGCTTTGTTTCGAAACATTGACTGAAGTAAATAAAGCTGATAATGTCAGTTTGCAGTTTTGTGTGTTACTATTATTATTTCTCCATGGGGTTCATCTGGATAGCTACCACCCTTAAGCATGAGTCAGCTGCCAAACGACTCGTCGTATTCTGGCTGGGGGCCTGAGAGCCAGTTCTTTCTTTCTTTTTCTTCTATCTTCTGTATCGTCTTCCGGCTATTTCCATAAAAAAATACTGTAAAATCAATTTTATATGATTTTCTATAATATGATTTTAAATGGTCAGATTTATTTATTATACAGATGACAAAGATGATCAATAAAGCATAAATAAATAAATAAATAAATAAGCGACTGATATTTTGCATTTTTATCACTAGTTTCTATCTATTACAGAATGACACTATCCTTATTATGATAATGAGAATGAATCAGGTGAATAGAAAACTAATTTTAGACTTATCTTTTTTGTTTTCAATTCGTTATTTTTAATTTTTCATGAAAAATTGAAGACCATGTGACCTATTTGTTTGAATTAAAGTATTTCAAGTTGTCACGTACAGCAAAGTAATTGTTTCGTATTAGAGATAATTATTTACTATAAATACGTCGACAGTTGCTTGTAACCACATTCTCATTGTCTTGAGTATTCTGAAAACATGTCTTTCAAAACCGTCATCGTCCTCTGCGCTCAGGCGCTCCTTATCCAGGTATGATTTCATCTATATCTTTAAAATCATCCTCCCTTGCAATCCAAACAAATGGTATAAAATTTGTACTCGTATTTAGTAACTTTGATTTGATCACAAATACTTTATGTTCTATTAGTAAATCATTTATTTGTTCAGGTAATTTAATTATACTCTTTTGGATATTAGTGTTTGGTTCTACTCAAACTGATTTATATTTTGTTATTAATTCATTCAAATTAAGTTGTTTCATATCAATTTTGGTTAAAGTTGACGACAACAAAAGTATGCTTGCTTGCCCATCCATTCCAAAACTACACTTATCATATACTAGCTATTCCCCGCGGCTTCGACCGTGGTAGAGTGGTTTCGAAACAAAATTTTTAATTAATTAATTTATAATAGATTTATAGAACCACATAAAAATATAGTGAATCTATAGGTAGAATGATAGATAATGATACATAATATTAGATATTATATGATGCCCGTGGCTTCGCGCACTTGGACGTCGAGTTTTTACTATTATATGTACAGATATATTAGATAATGCCAGTGGATTCACACGAGTGGATATAAATTTTTTGCAATTCCCGCGGAAATCCTGATCTTTTCTGGAATAAAAACTAGCCTATGTGTTAATCTAGGGTATAGGCTATCTCGATTCCAAATTTCAGCCAAATCGGTTAAGTATAGTAAGTTAAGTAGTTGTGTCGTAATTGAGGAACAAACATTCAAACATCTTCACAATTATTTCCATTAAGCCTGAACGCACATAATATGTCTGCACCGATTTTTATGAAATCATATGAAAGCCCGATGCGGATGGCATATGCGGCTGTATCATACAAATGCGGTGCGTTCGGCGCGTACGGTGTGAATATACCTACATTATGTGCGTTCACCATAATAGGATCATACATAGATCGACCAAGGGTCAAGACCAAAGGTAAATGTATGATTCCCAGATAATTTTACTACGTTTACACTAAATATTCCTCCTTTTCACAGAGCATCTCTGCCGCGTGCATCGGTGCCATCGGCGCTCCCTGCGCTGGTGCTTGGGGCGCACCTTACGCTGCTGAGTGGGCTTACTCTCCCGTTGCCTGCCTTTCTGCCTCCAACGGACCCGGAGTTGCCGTCGCCACTGCCTCTCCTCTCATCCCCGCTGGAGTCTCTGTCCTCTCCGAGAACGTCTACGAAGGCACTCTTGCTGCAGGCGGTGCTCTGCCCTTCCTCGGAACTGTCGCTATCGAGGGTGTCCTGCCCACCGCTGGTGCTGGTGCTGTCGCTTACGGCTGTGGTAACGGAGCCGTTGGTATCACCGCTGAGGACATCGGAGCTGTCGGTATCGCTGGACCCTTCGGCTACGGAGCTGGACTCGCCGGACCTCTCGGTTACGGAGCTGGTCTCGCTGGACCCATCGGCATCGCCGGACGTGGAATCGGATGTGGATGTGGATGTGGCGCTCTCTACTGAGATGTTATAAACGACCCTAACGAAATTAAAATGCATTCATGAAATTTATTTACAGTTGTATTCTCTTATCTCCTTGCTAATCTATTGTCTTGATGTTTTTAACACGTTCAATGCGGAACAGTTTATCAGCGTGAGGTGAAAACTATGTCTTTCTCGTTGGTACGGAAAAATATAGATATCGGATAGTGGTCAAAAATCGTAGGAATTATGCATCATAACATCACGACAGGCCCTTTTTGGCCCGCCACACAGTGACGGTAAAAAATATTCATTTAGTGCGGCGGCGGCCTGATTTGGCCTGACACCTCAACAGGCTGCCATCGACCCGACCCGATGCTGTACAGCCACCAGACATTATTGTGCACTGTCGCTAACGTGTTGATACTAAATAGTCGTAACGATACTTATCAAAATGGTAAGCAAGAAAATTAAAATTAAAATTTTGCATAATAAAGTGATTCACCCCGCAGATAGCGACAGTAAGGAGATTTTTTTTAATAATAAAAGGACTTGGAAACAAATGTCGTTTTAGGGTTCCGAAGTAAAATCGGAACCCTTTTAATTTCGTCATGTCCGTCTGTCCGAAGCAAAGCACCGAGACCCTTAGTGCTAGAAAGCTGTAATTTGGCATGGATATATTGTATTATACATATTTATTAAAACTCCAGAATCGTAGAATAAAATATTGAAAAACGTTTTGCTCAGGGTACAATTAACGTGAGGATAATTTTTTATTCGTCGCGTACCCTGTAGTGTGGGGTATCGCTGAAAAAATCTTTCAAAAGTATTACGGGTCTTTAAAGACCATTTTTGGAATTAGAAGTTCGTTTGCGAAATATATTGGTTTAGTGCTAATTTTGGTAGTGAAAAAATGTCAAAAATAGGTTATAATATGAAGAATTTACAAGGAAAACTATCACGGCTATGTTAGCGTAAGTAGTTAATGAGTAATATTCCATTAACTTACTACTTCGGAGCCCTACATTGCGCGTGGCCTGACTCGCACTTGCCCGGTTTTAACACGCTTTATATTAGCTTCACCTGTAATGTTTGTTTGTTTGTTTGTTTGTTTGTTTGTCTGTTTGTCTGTTTGTCTGTATGTTTGTTTGTAACTTCTCTTTGGACTTGATTTTGACCCATTTCAAACAGTCAGATTTCTTTCAAACTTCGTAGACTTATCGAGGATCAATGACAATTCAATATTTAAAGAAACAAAGAGACACTCTTTGCGTCGAATTCGACTGTTGATGACGGGGGTAAAACACCGCCTACCGTCCCACAGTGTGGTGAGCTGATGCCTGACGTGCATTTCACTCAGAATGCCGTGCGTCAAGCTCTTTTTTCCCTTGACATCAACAAGTCGAATGGGCCAGATGGTATACCTGCTATTGTGCTAAAAACGTGCGCTCCGGAGTTGACCCCGGTTTTAACGCGTCTGTTCCAACTCTCCTACTCTGCCGGCATCGTGCCGTCTTCATGGAAGGTAGCTTTGGTCCACCCTATTCCCAAAAAAGGAGACAGGTCAAATCCATCCAATTACAGACCAATCGCCATAACCTCTCTACTCTCCAAACTAATGGAGCGTATAATAAACACCCAACTGCTCCGGTATCTAGAAGATCGCCAGCTGATTAGTGACCGTCAATACGGTTTCCGCCACGGCAGATCAGCTGGTGATCTTTTAGTATACCTTACTCATTGCTGGGCAGAAGCAATCGAGAGCAAGGGAGAAGCATTGGCTGTAAGTTTGGATGTTGCAAAGGCCTTCGATAGGGTATGGCATAAGGCATTACTGTCTAAGCTGCCTTCCTACGGAGTACCCGAGAAATTGTGCAAATGGATTGCCAGTTTTTTATCGGAGCGGAGCATCAAGGTCGTCGTTGACGGAACATGCTCGGATACGAAGCCCATAAATGCTGGCGTCCCACATGGTTCTGTACTTTCACCGACACTGTTCATCATGCATATCAATGATATGCTGGACATCGGGGATATCCATTGCTATGCTGATGACAGTACCGGTGACGCCCGTTATACAGGCCGAGCAAATCTTTCTCGGGTGCAGATTGAGGAGAAGAGGATAAAAGTTGTGTCTGAAGTCGATACATCTCTGGAGCGGGTCTCGCAATGGGGCAGACTAAATTTAGTCCAGTTCAACCCCGAGAAGACACAAGTTTGCGCGTTAACCGCTAAAAAAGCCCCATTTGCCATAGCACCACAGTTCCAGAACATTCCTCTTAACATCTCTAAAAGCATTGGGATCCTTGGTGTGGACATTTCGAATGAAGTTCAGTTTCGGGACCACTTGGTTAGTAAGGCCAAACTAGCCGCAAAGAAATTGGGAGTGCTCAATAGAGCTAAGCAGTACTTCACGCCTAAGCACAGGTTGATGCTCTATAAGGCGCAAATTCGACCACACATGGAGTACTGCTCCCACCTTTGGGCCGGAGCCCCAGCTGGCCAAGTGGATCCGTTCAACCGAATTCAACGGCGAGCTATTCGTCTTGTCGACGATCCCAAGCTTACGGACGGATTAGAATCGCTTGAGTTGAGGAGAGATGTAGGCTCTCTCTGCGTATTCTACCGTCTGTATAATGGGGAATGTTCTGAAGAACTGTTTGGCTTAATACCTGCAGTTAATTTTCGTCACCGCCCGTCACGTACCAGGTTCCACCAACACTACCTGGATACATGGCATTCGTCCACAGTTCGGTTCTCTAGTCATTTTCTGCCTCGCACGTGTAAACTGTGGAACACACTACCTGCATCGGTGTTCCCTCTAAGCTATGACATGGGGTCCTTCAAGAAGCGGGTCTATTGTCATTTTCGTGGCCGGCAACGCGTTGGTGACGCCCCTGGTGTTGCTAATGTCCATGGGCGGCGGTGATCACTTACCATCAGGTGACCCGTCTGCTCGTTTGCCTGCTCTAAGCATAAAAAAAAAACCAAAGAGATAGAAAGAAAGAAAAACCTAATTACACGCTTTAATTAGCTTTAAATGGTCAGATTTCTTTCAAACTTCGTAAACTTATCGAGGACCGTTGACGATTCAATATTTAAAGAAAAAAATCAAACTTAAAAATTTAAAAATAAATAACAGTTTAAAAAACTAAAACACGCTTTTATAGATAATCCATCAAAAAAATATTGAAAATAAATTTGAAATAACAATCGTGTAATTGTAATAAAGCGTGGGGAGCTTTTTAAGATATTATCAAAATGATAATCCTTCTACTCATTGACACCATGCACCCCACGCTTTTATTACAATTACACGATTCTTAATTCATTTATTTTCTATATTTTTTTGTTGGATTATCTATAAAAGCATGTTTTTTAGTTTTTAAACTAAATATTTATTAAATTAAGTTTTAATCTAGGTAGGTTATACTACCACATAATATTTTATCACTGGCCGTCTTAAGAGAACGGACGGACCGACGGACATGCCTAAACTATAAGGGTTCATTTTTAAAATTAATTTAGTATGTATACACTAGCTTCTACCCTCGACTTCGTCTGCGTAGACTTCAGATATCGACGGCTCCTACGCATAAGGTCGTATGCAGAATATGGCAACTTTACAGTATGGGCATTTAAAGTTTACTTTTGTCATTACTCAAAAATGAGAAGGAAATTTGAATTTAAATCAAGCTTATAATTAGTAGTGCCTTAAGTCATCTTTAAACAAATATCATTGATAGAAAATGAATTGTAATTTAATGAAAAATACTGAAATTACATACTTATGACTTTATGCGTAGGGATGCAAGAGTTATGTTATTGAGTTACGACAAGTTACGACGATATACGTACAGTAAAATTTCCTTACCTTCAAGTTACGACGGGTTACTTCGGGGTTTAATGGTTTACAAATACGATTAAAAAACGATATTAAAAAAACTAACTTATTTATATGATAACAAGAAAGTTCTGCAGTAAACAAAGCGTGAATATAACAAATAAACTAGAAAGGAACATTATAAACATGTCGCGAGAATTAATTAATCTACAAATTATTAGATGAATCGATATCCGTATTTTCTTCGTTCATCGTATTGCGTGTGTTTGGCAATTTTTCATAATACTTATTATATTCTTTCGGTATTATGCGTGCACGGCACAGACTTTGTAAATCCTCATATTTGCAGTTCTTATAGGCAAATAATCTAAATAACAGCGATCTCAATTATTAAGACTTTCTTGGTTATTAATTCTTCGTGATGAATAGGTTTTTCTGGTAATTAATAAAGTCATATAATGTATAAGTTATATAAGTTATATGTATATAAGTCTTCGTTTTCAAAGCTGTAGCGATATATGCGGATCATTGGAAGTTATTCCCACTTCTTTGATTTTAGTCCAAGTTATTTTGTGTTTGTTAGAGTTTTTGATACAGTTTTTTCCATACAATAACTTTTTGAAATTATAAAAATCTGTAATACTCATCTCAATCACATTATAATAAGGCGTGTTAACTTTGGCCCTTCTTACTAATGCATACCATTGTTCTGGCGTATATATGAGTTTATATTTTTTTGAATTTCGCTCTATTAAAGCATTAACAGAATCTGCTTAATTTTGAGTATGTCCTCGCTCTAAGAACAAATGAGTTATTGTTACACCATATTTTTTGGAGCATAAGTATAAAATGAAAACACAATACAATTTTGGTTTTGCCCAGCACAATTACCTGACCAAAAAATGAATTCCTTACCGCCGTCTTATACTTTAGTCTCAATAAGTTTAAGCAGACAACTTAATCTCTGGCCACATGCAACAATATGCTTCTTTACTGGCTAGATCAAAAACTGTAACATTTGGGACCGATAAACCAACATTTCCATGAGGACAATTCTGAATTTATTGAAAATCGAAGCATGCTGTAATTGTTTTTAAAGTTTTATCTTTTTCCTTTAAATTTCTTGCTGATTCTTTTGATATCATGTTTTTTTTTGTTTATTAATTTCTTCTTCTGCCATATTATTTTTAATTACGTGTAAACATAATATTCGTTACAAATATTCTGCTTTTGTTTGTAAAATAAAAAATATTTAATCTTTGATTTATAATACCCCAATATTGTCATGCTGATTTAACTTTTTTTGTTATATTTTCACTACTACACCACTCATTATATAGAGAAAACATATTTGCAAACCTGAGTCGGCTATTTAAGTACAGTTTTGTAGACTTTTTGCGCACATAGTGTGATTCAACTGGTAGAAATATTTTTACATGCTTTATTACTCCTGGTTTAATCTTTTCATCTATGATAACACCTCTCGAACCGCCACGATGATCTGGGGAAATAGATTCCCTACCTGAAAACCACTTCGACATGGCCGTATCAACTGTTCGCTCTCCTATAGAGAGAGTATTGAGAAACATCGTTTTACATACCAAAACAATATTAGGTTTATCTGAATTAGGCTCTGTTCTTGCTAAGGAATATTTCCAAGTTTTCTTACGTCTAGATTCAGCCTTTGTACTATTGTTGGATTAAGTCTTGATATGAGCTAGTTTTATATAAATTATTTAGTGCTAGTCGTACTTCTTGGGAAATTTTCTGACATCATTACAATTACCGCTCCCAGTCAGGGATTTCTCGACCATTGACTCGTACAAATTCCAGTTATGCTCGGTTTTCAGCTAAACAGGTGATTCTAAAAAAGATATAATATCATTTAATTAACCACCACAACTTATTAATAGCACAGAATATTAAATTTATTTATGATTTTAGCAAATAAAAAATTGCATAACGTCTTATTTAATATTGAGTTCGAAGCATAACGTTGTATGTTCTACATACGACTATAAGAACACAGATTTTTTTATTTAATAACGACGCATGTAGTCGTAAGTAGTAGTTACGACCCTTACCTTCAATGAAAAAACAACGCATAACGTCGTAACTATAACATTACGACGTTATGCGTGGAACTAGATTAAAATTATAAATATCGAAAAAAACACTTAAATATAATAATAAATCTAATCTTATATGCTTGTATTGCGATATGATTTCTAACTATTTAATAAAAAACAATCAATTATTAACCAAAACTTACCAGTTTGACTGGATTCATTAGAAGGTATTTTTTTCATTTTTGTTAAGTGCTAATTTTAAAATTCTTGATGATCGTAAGTGGTTCATTTTGATTATAATAATGTAATACAATCAACATATCACAACTCACTTGATATCATAACGTAAAACACTTCAGAATTCATATTATTGACAAAATAAATGTCATACTTTATTGCCTGCTCCGTCAGTGACATACGACGGCCGTAACTGCCCTTGATTGGTCTCGCACGAACCAATAGCACCACGCATATCGTCGTACCGTGAAATGCAACTATATGCGTGGTAACTTTCAAAATATACGACCATAAGCGTTTCTAAAACTCGTTAATTAAAAGTAATATTAAAATTCTGATTTCAGGAATTTATAAAACTCATATTCGTAATTACGATAATGTAAAATATGGATTTTCAATAAAAATGGCGTTAAGACCTTATGCGTCGCACCCGTCGATATGGATCCTTAGAGAAATTATTAATGCGATTAATAAAAAATAGTAATAGTGGTAGTAATAGCCCATTTGGCAGCGATTCGACATTTTAAAAAAAGAATCGTCAAAGTTGCTTTATTAAGAACGAACCTATGAACGAAAAGTAAATTTTAGTTTACCTATTATCCTTCGGGAACAAGTGTATTTTCCGGGATAAAAAGTATTATATCTTTCAAGCTATGTCAGGAACTATCTGCTTGCCAAATTTCATCGATATCCGTTTTGCTGCTTTTGCGTGATGGAATTTACGGTGAAAGTTGGAGACAACATCAAAAGAAAATATTTGTCTAGCTGGTTAAAGAATTTATAGTTATATTATTACTTTTGCGGATTGTTGTCCCAAAGGCGATTGTCCGTAAAAGTAAATATGGCAACTATCCTTTTTGATACGGATACTTGCCCTTAATTTAGTATACACTAGCTTCTACCCTCGACTTCGTCTGCGTAGACTTCATATATGGATCCTTAGAGAAATGAATAATGTGATTTATAAAAAATAGTAGTAGTAATAGCCCATTTGGTAGCGATTTGACATTTTAAAAAGAGAATCGTCAAAGTTGCTTTATTAAGAACGAACCTATGAACGAAAAGTAAATTTTAGTTTACCTATTATCCTTCGGGAACAAGTGTATTTTCCGGGATAAAAAGTATTATATCTTTCAAGCTATGTCAGGAACTATCTGCTTGCCAAATTTCATCCATATCCATTTTGCTGCTTTTGCGTGATGGAATTTACGGTGGAAGTTGGAGACAACATCAAAAGAAAATATGTGTCTAGCTGGTTAAAGAATTAATAGTTATATTATTACTTTTGCGGATTGTTGTCCCAAAGGCGATTATCCGTAAAAGTAAATATGGCAAGCAACTATCCTTTTTGATACGGATACTTGCCCTTTACATTTTCTGAGTAAATAGTAAGAAATCAACAGTAAAACGTAATAAATACTATAATTTAAACTATAATGCATTAATATAAACAAAAAGTCGACTAAAACCCAAGCAGTTTTAAAAATATTCAATAGAAATTACATACTAAAATAATTTCATCACACGTACAAAACGAATGCATATTATACTCTCACGGCTTACATGGCACTGAAGCCTGCGGGAGGGGCACTTCTTATTGTAGTAAAGTGTTAATGTCACCAACATCCCTAACATAGTGTATTCGAAATATATATATATATATGTGTAACATGTATATAATAGTATATGAGTTTATAAGTAAACAGAGTTAATAAGAATTATAAGAGTTAGCAAACAAGTATGTACTACTCTCACTATTGTAATGTTAAGAGCGTTCAGTCTCCGCCTACAAACTGTTTCAACGGTTTGGCGGGTATGATTATAAACGAGTTATGTTTGTTGGTAAATAAATAAATTAAAAAAAAAAAAAAAAAAAAAAAAAACCGGGGCAAGTATCCCATTGAGGCAAGTATAAGGCTTTTACACTATATTTATTTTAGCCCCTACCGCAACCTTTAACTATCACCCAGGGTTGACTGGTGGAGAATGCCATATTAGGCATTAAGTTCGCCCATTGTGATCTAGTTTTTTACGTTAACAATAAAGAGTGAATAAATAAATAAAATGTCAATAAGATAGATTTCAGAATTTATTTGCTTCCATGTCAATGTAGAGTCGCAATCATTAATCATCAAATCTCAGTAGATGTATCCAGCTCCGTAAGGTCCACCGCATCCACAAGCGCAGGATCCAGCGATGGAGACGGTACCGGCAGCGCAGACGGGACCTCCGAACTCTACAGCACCGAGGATGGGGACCTGTCCAGCGACGAGGGTGGTACCGGCGACGGGCAGCTCACCAGCGACGGCGACCTCGCCGATGCCAGCGCCGCCGTAGGCACCGCAGGGACCGGTAGCGAGGGGACCTGCAAGGGGTCCAGCAAGACCACCCCAGCCAGCACCATAGGGTCCAGCAAGACCAGCCCAGCCAGCACCATAGGGTCCGGCGAGGGGACCAGCGAGGCCAGCACCGCAAGGAGCGGCTAGGCCGCAGCTGAATACATTCTGGAAAAAATATGGAGTTTTAGAATTACTACTATAATGTTTTACAAGCTTTTATTAATTTGATTTGTTCATTAGTTTGTAAGCATACATGTAAATGTATTGGTCAAATCTTGCAAGCTGAATTAGAACAACTTCCACTCATTTCATGGAGATGAAATTTCACAAATTGTTTTGGATCCAGTGATAATGCAATTTTATGATAATGAAAACCTGACACTCGAGGTCGATTCCAGACGAGGGAATTCCTCAACGGCCAACAGCACAAACACAAATCATATTTTATTTTTATTTTTAAAACGTTAATTTTACAAGCTTTTGTTGTAACTTAGAATTGATACACAATAACACACACACAAAGGAAATAAAAACGAAAATGCAACTTTTGAAAACAACACAAAATGACCACATAAAAATCGTCGTTGAAAACTTTTTCAAGATCATTTTAAAATAAATTGTAATATTTTAATATTATTTTACCTGGACCAGGCAAGCCTGGATGCAGAGAAGGGCGAAGGCGAAAGTGGACATGATGTGTTTGTTCAGTGGAGATGATCCAATACTTTGTCAACAACATGAAGCGCTTTTATATGGAACAGTGTCTGATGTAATTTCTAACGAATGTTGCAGGTGCTTGGATACTGCTTTGTTTCGAAACATTGACTGAAGTAAATAAACCTGATAATGTCAGTTTGCAGTTTTGTGTGATACTATTATTATTTCTCCATGGGGTTCATCTGGATAGCTACCACCCTTAAGCATGAGTCAGCTGCCAAACGACTCGTCGTATTCTGGCTGGAGGCCTGAGAGCCAGTTCTTTCTTTCTTTTTCTTCTATCTTCTGTATCGTTTTCCGGCTATTTCCATAAAAAAATACTGTAAAATCAATTTTATATGATTTTCTATAATATGATTTTAAATGGTCAGATTTATTTATTATACAGATGACAAAGATGATCAATAAAGCATAAATAAATAAATAAATAAGCGACTGATATATTGCATTTTTATCACTGTTTTCTATCTATTACAGAATGACACTATCCTTATTATGATAATGAGAATGAATCAGGTGAATAGAAAACTAATTTTAGACTAATCTTTTTTGTTTTCAATTCGTTATTTTTAATTTTTCATGAAAAATTGAAGACCATGTGACCTATTTGTTTGAATAAAAGTATTTCAAGTTGTCACGTACAGCAAAGTAATTGTTTCGTGTTAGAGATAATTGTTTACTATAAATACGTCGACAGTTGCTTGTAACCACATTCTCATTGTCTTGAGTATTCTGAAAACATGTCTTTCAAAACCGTCATCGTCCTCTGCGCTCAGGCGCTCCTTATCCAGGTATGATTTCATCTATATCTTTAAAATCATCCTCCCTTGCAATCCAAACAAATGGTATAAAATTTGTACTCGTATTTAGTAACTTTGATTTGATCACAAATACTTTATATTCTATTAGTAAATCCTTTATTTGTTCAGGCAATTTAATTATACTCTTTTGGATATTAGTTTTTGGTTCTACTAAACTGATTTATGTTTTGTTATTAATTCATTCAAATTAAGTTGTTTCATATCAATTTTGGTTAAAGTTGACGATACCAAAAGTATGCTTGCTTGCCCATCCATTTCAAAACTACACTTATCATATACTAGCTATTGCCCGCGGCTTCGACCGTGGTAGAGTGGTTACGAAACGTAATTTTTAATTAATTAATTTATAATAGATTTATAGAACCACATAAAAATATAGTGAATCTATAGGTAGAATGATAGATAATGATACATAACATTAGATATTATATGATACCCGTGGCTTCGCGCACTTGGACGTCGATTTTTTACTATTTTATGTACAGATATATTAGATAATGCCAGTGGATTCACACGAGTGGATATAAATTTTTTGCATTTCCCGCGGTAATCCTGATCTTTTCCGGAATAAAAACTAGCCTATGTGTTAATCTAGGGTATAGGCTATCTCGATTCCAAATTTCAGCCAAATCGGTTAAGTATAGTAAGTTAAGTAGTTGTGTCGTAATTGAGGAACAAACATTCAAACATCCAAACATCTTCACAAACATTTCCATTAAGCCTGAACGCACATAATATGTCTGCACCGATTTTTATGAAATCATATGAAAGCCCGATGCGGATGGCATATGCGGCTGTATCATACAAATGCGGTGCGTTCGGCGCGTACGGTGTAAATATACCTACATTATGTGCGTTCACCATAATAGGATCATACATAGATCGAACAAGGGTCAAGACCAAAGGTAAATGTATGATTCCCAGATAATTTTACTACGTTTACACTAAATATTCCTCCTTTTCACAGAGCATCTCTGCCGCGTGCATCGGTGCCATCGGCGCTCCCTGCGCTGGTGCTTGGGGCGCACCTTACGCTGCTGAGTGGGCTTACTCTCCCGTTGCCTGCCTTTCTGCATCCAACGGACCCGGAGTTGCCGTCGCCACTGCCTCTCCTCTCATCCCCGCTGGTGTCTCTGTCCTTTCCGAGAACGTCTACGAAGGCACTCTTGCTGCAGGCGGTGCTCTGCCCTTCCTCGGAACTGTCGCTATCGAGGGTGTCCTGCCCACCGCTGGTGCTGGTGCTGTCGCTTACGGCTGTGGTAACGGAGCCGTTGGTATCACCGCTGAGGACATCGGAGCTGTCGGTATCGCTGGACCATTCGGCTACGGAGCTGGACTCGCCGGACCTCTCGGTTACGGAGCTGGTCTCGCTGGACCCATCGGCATCGCCGGACGTGGAATCGGATGTGGATGTGGATGTGGCGGTCTCTACTGAGATGTTATAAACGACTCTAACGAAATTAAAATGCATTCATAAAATTAATTTACAGTTGTATTCTCCTATCTCCTTGCACCCTATTGTCTTGATGTTTTTAACACGTTCAATGCGGAACAGTTTATCAGCGTGAGGTGAAAACTATGTCTTTCTCGCTGGTACGGAAAAATATAGATATCGGCTTGTGGTCAAAAATTGTAGGAATTATGCATCATAACATCACGGCAGGCCCTTTTTAACACGCCACACACTGACGGTAAAAATATTCATTTAGTGCGGCGGCGGCCTGATTTGGCCTGACACCTCAACAGGCCGCCATCGACCCGATGCTGTACAGCCACCAGACATTATTGTGCACTGTCGCTAACGTGTTGATGAACAAATGTCGTTTTAGGGTTCCGAAGTAAAATCGGAACCCTTTTAATTTCGTCATGTCCGTCTGTCCGAAGCAAAGCACCGAGACCCTTAGTGCTAGAAAGCTGTAAATTGGCATGGATATATTGTATTATACATATTTATTAAAACTCCATAATCGTAGAATAAAATATTGAAAAACGTTTTGCTCAGGGTACAATTAACGTGAGGATGATTTTTTATTCGTCGTGTGGGGTAGTGTGGGGTATAATATTGTTGAAAAAATCTTTCAAAAGTATTACGGGTCTTTAAAGACCATTTTTGGAATTAGAAGTTCGTTTGCGAAATATATTGGTTTAGTGCTAATTGTGGTAGTGAAAAAATGTCAAAAATAGGTTATTATATGAAGAATTTACAAGGAAAACTATCACGGCTATGTTAGCATAAGTAGTTAATGAGTAATATTCCATTAACTTACTACTTCGGAGCCCTACATTGCGCGTGGCCTGACACGCACTTGCCCGGTTTTAACACGCTTTATATTAGCTTCACCTGTAATGTTTGTTTGTTTGTTTGTCTGTTTGTCTGTATGTTTGTTTGTAACTTCTCTTTGGACTTGATTTTGACCCATTTCAAACAGTCAGATTTCTTTCAAACTTCGTAGACTTATCGAGGATCAATGACAATTCAATATTTAAAGAAACAAAAAGATAGAAAGAAAGAAAAACCTAATTACACGCTTTAATTAGCTTTAAATGGTCAGATTTCTTTCAAACTTCGTAAACTTATCGAGGACCGTTGACGATTCAATATTTAAAGAAAAAAATCAAACTTAAAAATTTAAAAATAAATAACAGTTTAAAAAACTAAAACACGCTTTTATAGATAATCCATCAAAAAAAATATTGAAAATAAATTTGAAATAACAATCGTGTAATTGTAATAAAGCGTGGGGAGCTTTTTAAGATATTATCAAAATGATAATCCTTCTACTCATTGACACCATGCACCCCACGCTTTTATTACAATTACACGATTCTTAATTCATTTATTTTCTATATTTTTTTGTTGGATTATCTATAAAAGCATGTTTTTTAGTTTTTTAAACTAAATATTTATTAAATTAAGTTTTAATCTAGGTAGGTTATACTACCACATAATATTTTATCACTGGCCGTCTTAAGAGAACGGACGGACCGACGGACATGCCTAAACTATAAGGGTTCATTTTTAAAATTAATTTAGTATGTATACACTAGCTTCTACCCTCGACTTCGTCTGCGTAGACTTCAGATATGGATCCTTAGAGAAATTAATAATGTGATTAATAAAAAATAGACATTCGACATTTTAAAAAGAGAATCGTCAAAGTTGCTTTATTAAGAACGAACCTATGAACGAAAAGTAAATTTTAGTTTACCTAATATCCTTCGGGAACAAGTGTATTTTCCGGGATAAAAAGTATTATATCTTTCAAGCTATGTCAGGAACTATCTGCTTGCCAAATTTCATCCATATCCATTTTGCTGCTTTTGCGTGATGGAATTTACGGTGGAAGTTGGAGACAACATCAAAAGAAAATATTTGTCTAGCTGGTTAAAGAATTAATAGTTATATAATTACTTTTGCGGATTGTTGTCCCAAAGGCGATTATCCGTAAAAGTAAATATGGCAACTATCCTTTTTGATACGGATAATTGCCCTTTACATTTTCTGAGTAAATAGTAAGAAATCAACAGTAAAACGTAATAAATACTATAATTTAAACTATAATGCATTAATATAAACAAAAAGTCGACTAAAACCCAAGCAGTTTTAAAAATATTCAATAGAAATTAAAAAAATTAAAATAATTTCATCACACGGACAAAACGAATGCATATTATACTCTCACGGCTTACATGGTACTGAAGCCTGCGGGAGGGGCACTTCTTATTGTAGTAAAGTGTTAATGTCACCAACATCCCTAACATAGTGTATTCGAAACCGGGGCAAGTATCCCATTGAGGCAAGTATAAGGCTTTTACCCTATATTTATTTTAGCCCCTACCGAAACCTTTAACTATAGTATACTAGTTTTTTAGGTTAACAATAAAGAGTGAATAAATAAATAAAATGTCAATAAGATAGATTTCAGAATTTATTTGCTTCCATGTCAATGTAGAGTCGCAATCATTAATCATCAAATCTCAGTAGATGTATCCAGCTCCGTAAGGTCCACCGCATCCACAAGCGCAGGATCCAGCGATGGAGACGGTACCGGCAGCGCAGACGGGACCTCCGAACTCTACAGCACCGAGGATGGGGACCTGTCCAGCGACGAGGGTGGTACCGGCGACGGGCAGCTCACCAGCGACGGCGACCTCGCCGATGCCAGCGCCGCCGTAGGCACCGCAGGGACCGGTAGCGAGGGGACCTGCAAGGGGTCCAGCAAGACCACCCCAGCCAGCACCATAGGGTCCAGCAAGACCAGCCCAGCCAGCACCATAGGGTCCGGCGAGGGGACCAGCGAGGCCAGCACCGCAAGGAGCGGCTAGGCCGCAGCTGAATACATTCTGGAAAAAATATGGAGTTTTAGAATTACTACTATAATGTTTTACAAGCTTTTATTAATTTGATTTGTTCATTAGTTTGTAAGCATACATGTAAATGTATTGGTCAAATCTTGCAAGCTGAATTAGAACAACTTCCACTCATTTCATGGAGATGAAATTTCACAAATTGTTTTGGATCCAGTGATAATGCAATTTTATCATAATGAAAACCTGACACTCGAGGTCGATTCCAGACAAGGGAATTCCTCAACGGCCAACAGCACAAACACAAATCATATTTTATTTTTATTTTTAAAACGTTAATTTTACAAGCTTTTGTTGTAGCTTAGAATTGATACACAATAACACACACACAGGAAATAAAAACGAAAATGCAACTTTTGAAAACAACACAAAATGACCACAGAAAAATCGTTGTTGAAAACTTTTTCAAGATCATTTTAAAATATATTGTAATATTTTAATATTATTTTACCTGGACCAGGCAAGCCTGGATGCAGAGAAGGGCGAAGGCGAAAGTGGACATGATGTGTTTGTTCAGTGGAGATGATCCAATACTTTGTCAACAACATGAAGTGCTTTTATATGGAACAGTGTCTGATGTAATTTCTAACGAATGTTGCAGGTGCTTGGATACTGCTTTGTTTCGAAACATTGACTGAAGTAGATAAACCTGATAATGTCAGTTTGCAGTTTTGTGTGTTACTATTATTATTTCTCCATGGGGTTCGTCTGGATAGCTGCCACCCTTAAGCATGAGTCAGCTGCCAAACGACACGTCGTATTCAGGCTGGGGGCCTGAGAGCCAGTTCTTTCTTTCTTTTTCTTCTATCTTCTGTATCGTTTTCCGGCTATTTCCATAAAAAAGACTGTAAAATCAATTTTATATGATTTTGTATATGATTTTAAATGTTCAGAATTACTATACAGATGACTGATATTTTGCATTTTTATCACTGTTTTCTATCTATTACAGAATGACACTATCCTTATTATGATAATGAGAATGAATCCGGTGAATAGAAAACTAATTTTTGACTATTTTTTTTGTTTTCAATTCGTTTATTTTAAGTTTTCATGAAAAATTGAAGACCATGTGACCTATTTGTTTGAATAAAAGTATTTCAAGTTGTCACGTACAGCAAAGTAATTGTTTCGTGTTAGAGATAATTATTTACTATAAATACGTCGACAGTGGCTTGTAACCACATTCTCATTGTCTTGAGTACTCTGAAAACATGTCTTTAAAAACCGTCATCGTCCTCTGCGCTCAGGCGCTCCTTATCCAGGTATGATTTCATCTATATCTTTAAAATCATCCTCCCTTGCAATCCAAACAAATGGTATAAAATTTGTACTCGTATTTAGTAACTTTGATTTGATCACAAATACTTTATATTCTATTAGTAAATCCTTTATTTGTTCAGGTAATTTAATTATACTCTTTTGGATATTAGTTTTTGGTTCTACTCAAACTGATTTATGTTTTGTTATTAATTCATTCAAATTAAGTTGTTTCATATCAATTTTGGTTAAAGTTGACGATAACAAAAGTATGCTTGCTTGGCCATCCATTTCAAAATTACACTTATCATACTAGCTTTTGCCTGCGGCTTCGACCGTGGTAGAGTGGTTTCGAAACGAAATTTTTAATTAATTCATTTATAATAGATTTATAGAACCACATAAAATATAGTGAATCTATAGGTAGAATGATAGATAATGATACATAATTATAGTCGATTTTCTACTATTATATGTACAGATATATTAGATAATGCCAGTGGATTCACACGAGTGGATATACGTTTTTTGCAATTCCCGCGGTAATCCTGATCTTTTCCGGAATAAAAACTAGCCTATGTGTTAATCTAGGGTATAGGCTATCTCGATTCCAAATTTCAGCCAAAGCGGTTAAGTATAGTAAGTTAAGTAGTTGTGTCGTTATTGAGGAACAAACATTCAAACATCCAAACATCTTCACAAACATTTACATTAAGCCTGAACGCACATAATATGTCTGCACCGATTTTTATGAAATCATATGAAAGCCCGATGCGGATGGCATATGCGGCTGTATCATACAAATGCGGTGCGTTCGGCGCGTACGGTGTAAATATACCTACATTATGTGCGTTCACCATAATAGGATCATACATAGATCGAACAAGGGTCAAGACCAAAGGTAAATGTATGATTCCCAGATAATTTTACTACGTTTACACTAAATATTCCTCCTTTTCACAGAGCATCTCTGCCGCGTGCATCGGTGCCATCGGCGCTCCCTGCGCTGGTGCTTGGGGCGCACCTTACGCTGCTGAGTGGGCTTACTCTCCCGTTGCCTGCCTTTCTGCATCCAACGGACCCGGAGTTGCCGTCGCCACTGCCTCTCCTCTCATCCCCGCTGGTGTCTCTGTCCTCTCCGAGAACGTCTACGAAGGCACTCTTGCTGCAGGCGGTGCTCTGCCCTTCCTCGGAACTGTCGCTATCGAGGGTGTCCTGCCCACCGCTGGTGCTGGTGCTGTCGCTTACGGCTGTGGTAACGGAGCCGTTGGTATCACCGCTGAGGACATCGGAGCTGTCGGTATCGCTGGACCATTCGGCTACGGAGCTGGACTCGCCGGACCTCTCGGTTACGGAGCTGGTCTCGCTGGACCCATCGGCATCGCCGGACGTGGAATCGGATGTGGATGTGGATGTGGCGGTCTCTACTGAGATGTTATAAACGACCCTAACGAAATTAAAATGCATTCATAAAATTAATTTACAGTTGTATTCTCCTATCTCCTTGCACCCTATTGTCTTGATGTTTTTAACACGTTCAATGCGGAACAGTTTATCAGCGTGAGGTGAAAACTATGTCTTTCTCGCTGGTACGGAAAAATATAGATATCGGCTTGTGGTCAAAAATCGTAGGAATTATGCATCATAACATCACGACAGGCCCTTTTTGGCCCGCCACACAGTGACGGTAAAAAATATTCATTTAGTGCAGCGGCGCCGCGGCGGCCTGATTTGGCCTGACACCTCAACAGGCCGCCATCGACCCGATGCTGCACAGCCGCCAGACATTATTGTGCGCTGTCGCTAACGTGTTGATACTAAATAGTCGTAACGATACTTATCAAAATGGTAAGCAAGAAAATTAAAATTAAAATCTTGCATAATAAAGTGATTCACCCCGCAGATAGTGACAGATTTTTTCTAGGGATAGATAAAAGGACTTGGAAACAAATGTCCTTTTAGGGTTCCAAAGTAAAATCGGAACCCTTATAATTTCGTCATGTCCGTCTGTCCGAAGCAAAGCACCGAGACCCTAAGTTCTAGAAAGCTGTAATTTGGCATGGATATATTGTATTATACATATTTAATAAAACTCCAGAATCGTAGAATAAAATATTGAAAAACATTTTTTTTTCAGGGTACCTACTCTACAATTAACGTGAGAATGATTTTTTATTCGTCACGTACCCTATAGTGTGGTTTATCGTTGAAAAGATCTTGCAAAAATATTATGGGTCTTTTAAGACCATTTTTGGAATTAGGAGTTCGTTTGCGAAGTATTTGGCTTTAGTGTCAATTTTGGTTAGTCAAGTTTCCCCTCCGCTGCTGGCTAAACGGTTGGAGTTTTACAAGTGAAAAAAATCTTAAAAATAGTATATAATATGATGAATTTACAAGGACAACTAACTATCACGGCTATGTTAGCGTAAGTAGTTAATGAGTAACAGTCCATTAACTTACTACTTCGGAGCCCTACATTGCGCGTGGCCTGACACGCACTTGCCCGGTTTTTAAACTAAGTTTTAATCTAGGTAGGTTATACTACCACATAATATTTTATCACTGGCCGTCATAAGAGGACGGACGGACCGACGGAAATGCCTAAACTATAAGGGTTCCTTTTTAAAATTAATTTAGTAAAACTAGCTTCTACCCTCGACTTCGTCTGCGTAGACTTCAGATATGGATCCTTAGAGAAATGAATAACGTGATTGATAAAAAATAGTAATAGTAGTAGTAATAGCCCAGTTGGTAGCGATTCGACATTATAAAAAAAGAATCGTCAAAGTTACTTTATTAAGAACGAACCTATGAACGAAAAGAAAATTTTACCTATTATCCCTCGGGAACAGGTGTATTTTCCGGGATAAAAAGTATTATATCTTTCAAGTTATGTCAAGAACTATCTGCTTGCCAAATTTCATCCATATCCGTTTTGCCGCTTTTGCGCGATGGAATCACAAACATCCCAACACTCAAACATCTATCTGTAAACATCCAAACTTTCTCATTTATAATATTAGTAGGATGTCGAAAATCGATGATTTCAAATCATAAAATGGAACGTCAAGCATGCCAGTGCCATGGCAGTAGACAATTTGCACGGTGCTGCCATCTTCAACATCCATCCAAATACACCCAAGCTAGTTACGTAAATGGAACGTCAAGCCGTAACGATGAAATTTGGCAAGCAGATAGTTCTTGACATAACTTGAAAGATATAATACTTTTTATCCCGGAAAATACACCTGTTCCCGAGGGATAATAGGTAAAATTTTCTTTTCGTTCATAGGTTCGTTCTTAATAAAGTAACTTTGACGATTCTTTTTTTATAATGTCGAATCGCTACCAACTGGGCTATTACTACTACTATTACTATTTTTTATCAATCACGTTATTCATTTCTCTAAGGATCCATATCTGAAGTCTACGCAGACGAAGTCGAGGGTAGAAGCTAGTTTTACTAAATTAATTTTAAAAAGGAACCCTTATAGTTTAGGCATTTCCGTCGGTCCGTCCGTCCTCTTAAGACGGCCAGTGATAAAATATTATGTGGTAGTATAACCTACCTAGATTAAAACTTAGTTTAAAAACCGGGCAAGTGCGTGTCAGGCCACGCGCAATGTAGGGCTCCGAAGTAGTAAGTTAATTGACTGTTACTCATTAACTACTTACGCTAACATAGCCGTGATAGTTAGTTGTCCTTGTAAATTCATCATATTATATACTATTTTTAAGATTTTTTTCACTTGTAAAACTCCAACCGTTTAGCCAGCAGCGGAGGGGAAACTTGACTAACCAAAATTGACACTAAAGCCAAATACTTCGCAAACGAACTCCTAATTCCAAAAATGGTCTTAATAAAAGACTCATAATATTTTTGAAAGATCTTTTCAACGATACACCACACTATAGGGTACGTGACGAATAAAAAATCATTCTCACGTTAATTGTAGAGTAGGTACCCTGAAAAAAAAATGTTTTTCAATATTTTATTCTACGATTCTGGAGTTTTAATAAATATGTATAATACAATATATCCATGCCAAATTATAGCTTTCTAGCACTAAGGGTTTCGGGTTTCGGCGCTTTGCTTCGGACAGACGGACATGACGAAATTATAAGAGTTCCGATTTTACTTTGGAACCCTAAAATACATTTGTTTCCAAGTCCTTTTATCTAGGAAAAATCTCCTTACTGTTGCTATTTGCGGGATGAATCACTTTATTATGCAAGATTTTAATTATTATTTTCTTGCTTACCATTTTGATAAGTATCGTTATGACTATTTAGTATCAACACGTTAGCGACAGCGCACAATACTGTCTGGCGGCTGTGCAGCATCGGGTCGATGGCGGCCTGTTGAGGTGTCAGGCCAAATCAGGCCGCCGCCGCACTAAATGAATATTTTTTACCGTCACTGTGTGGCGGGCCAAAAAGGGCCTGTCGTGATGTTATGATGCGTAATTCCTACGATTTTTGACCACAAGCCGATATCTATATTTTTCCGTACCAACGAGAAAGACATAGTTTTCACCTCACGCTGATAAACTGTTCCGCATTGAACGTGTTAAAAACATCAAGACAATAGGGTGAAAGGAGATAGGAGAATACAACTGTAAATTAATTTTATGAATGCATTTTAATTTCGTTAGAGTCGTTTATAACATCTCAGCAGAGACCGCCACATCCACATCCACATCCGATTCCACGTCCGGCGATGCCGATGGGTCCGGCAAGACCAGCTCCGTAACCGAGAGGTCCGGCGAGTCCAGCTCCGTAGCCGAATGGTCCAGCGATACCGACAGCTCCGATGTCCTCAGCGGTGATACCAACGGCTCCGTTACCACAGCCGTAAGCGACAGCACCAGCACCAGCGGTGGGCAGGACACCCTCGATAGCGACAGTTCCGAGGAAGGGCAGAGCACCGCCTGCAGCAAGAGTGCCTTCATAGACGTTCTCGGAGAGGACAGAGACACCAGCGGGGATGAGAGGAGAGGCAGTGGCGACGGCAACTCCGGGTCCGTTGGATGCAGAAAGGCAGGCAACGGGAGAGTAAGCCCACTCAGCAGCGTAAGGTGCGCCCCAAGCACCAGCGCAGGGAGCGCCGATGGCACCGATGCACGCGGCAGAGATGCTCTGTGAAAAGGAGGAATATTTAGTGTAAGCGTAGTAAAATTATCTGGGAATCATACATTTACCTTTGGTCTTGACCCTTGTTCGATCTATGTATGATCCTATTATGGTGAACGCACATAATGTAGGTATATTTACACCGTACGCGCCGAACGCACCGCATTTGTATGATACAGCCGCATATGCCATCCGCATCGGGCTTTCATATGATTTCATAAAAATCGGTGCAGACATATTATGTGCGTTCAGGCTTAATGTAAATGTTTGTGAAGATGTTTGGATGTTTGAATGTTTGTTCCTCAATTACGACACAACTACTTAACTTACTATACTTAACCGATTTGGCTGAAATTTGGAATCGAGATAGCCTATACCCTAGATTAACACATAGGCTAGTTTTTATTCCGGAAAAGATCAGGATTTCCGCGGGAATTGCAAAACATTTATATCCACTCGTGTGAATCCACTGGCATTATCTAATATATCTGTACATATAATAGTAAAAACTCGACGTCCAAGTGCGCGAAGCCACGGGCATCATATAATATCTAATATTATGTATCATTATCTATCATTCTACCTATAGATTCACTATATTTTATGTGGTTCTATAAATCTATTATAAATTAATTAATTAAAAATTTCGTTTTGAAACCACTCTACCACGGTCGAAGCCGCGGGCAATAGCTAGTATATGATAAGTGTAGTTTTGAAATGGATGGGCAAGCAAGCATACTTTTGTTATCGTCAACTTTAACCAAAATTGATATGAAACAACTTAATTTGAATGAATTAATAACAAAACATAAATCAGTTTGAGTAGAACCAAAAACTAATATCCAAAAGAGTATAATTAAATTACCTGAACAAATAAAGGATTTACTAATAGAATATAAAGTATTAGTGATCAAATGAAAGTTATTAAATACGAGTACAAATATGCCATTTGTTTGGATTGCAAGGGAAGATGATTTTAAACATATAGATGAAATCATACCTGGATAAGGAGCACCTGAGCGCAGAGGACGATGACGGTTTTGAAAGACATGTTTTCAGAATACTCAAGACAGTGAGAATGTGGTTACAAGCAACTGTCAACGTATTTATAGTAAATAATTATCTCTAATACGAAACAATTACTTTGCTGTACGTGACGGATGATTTGAAAAATTTTTTTCAATTAAATGCATGTTTTAAATTTTTGAAGAAAAAATTAAAAGTTCCAATAGATGAGTATGTTAAATTAATATTTTATTCACTAGATGCATTAATTATCATTATTATGATAAGGATAGCCATTCTGTGAGAGATGGAAAAAGGTTATAAAAACGCAAAATTGCAATTATCTTTATATTATGATTGAAACCATTTAACGTAAATTTGCATTATTTTTACCATTTTACAGTTAAACATTTCTTATTTTTAAGTGAAAACTGACATTATCAGTTTTATTTACTTCAGTCAATGTTTCGAAACTAAGCAGTATCCAAGCACCAGCAACATTCGTTAGAAATTACATCAGACAATGTTCCATATAAAAGCACTTCGTGTTGTTGACAAAGTATTCTGAGATCATCTCCACTGAACAAACACATCATGTCCACTTTCGCCTTCGCCCTTCTCTGCATCCAGGCTTGCCTGGTCCAGGTAAGATTTGTTTTTTAATTATGTTGAAAAAGTTTTCAACAACGATCTTAATAGTAATAATATAATAACTCTTCATTGCTTTCAACAGATTATTACAATAGTAAGTGGGCCAGGGCCACCTTTACAGCACAAGAGTGACTGTATTAGGAGCCTCTGCTCTTCCGATAACTATAATTAATTATCTTAGTTTAAACAAAAAAAAATATTTCAACTCAAAATTAAACATCAAATTATTTATGTAAACCAGGAAATGTGAGGGTCCAAGCACACTTCCCTGGGACACGCCATATGTTACGTCTGCATATTCACTAGTGTACTGATACAACTTTTCTCGTTTTTTCCTGTTAGAGAGGTAGTGTTTAAAGATATTAAAGGTGGCGCCACAAATTTCGATCTTTTCCAGTTTGTTTACAAAGGCTAGGACAGAAATAGTATAAAAAGCTTTCATAAGATCTAAAAATATGGTAAATCATTTATGCCCTTTATCCATTTTATCAATTACTACGGAACTTAAAGAAGAAACTGCATTCTCACAAGGCTTACCATGCCTAAAACCAAATGCATTAGGAGACAATACAAATTATGTAAATACTAGTTATTGACCGCGACTTAGACCTCAGTAGAGTGGTTTCGAAACGAAATTTTTAATTAATTTACTATAAAAATAAAGTGCAATAAGTAGAATAATGGACAAGGATACATAATATAAGATAATAGATGATGCCCGTGGCTTCGCGCGCGTGGATATCGTTTTTTTACAACTCCCGCAGTAACTTTACTTTATTACGACACTGATTATTGTTTTAACGAAGTGCAGACTAAATTCTAATAAAACAATTCCACAGTTACCCAAATATGACTACTATAGGTACTACTACATGCAATTTAATTCAAAATGATGGGGTAACAATTTATGTCAAAAATACTCTACCTCAAAGTTAAATTAGCTTAAGCATCATACACGATTAAGTGTACTTGTCAAGTTTGTAGTTTGACTTGATGTGGTATCCAGTTGGCATGAGATAGCTACATAGCCAGATAGCCATACCGTGGCCATACACCGTCAAGTTTACTGGATGCCGCGTCAAGTTCGCAGCAAATTTAACAAGTATACTTGATCGTGTATGGCCACAATAATACTAAACTGATAATTTAGTAAAGTAGTAAGTAGTTCTAATTCAGCTGTCAAGATTTAACTCATAAACTTAAATTCTATATTTTCCAGAATGTATTCAGCTGCGGACCCCTAGCCGCTCCTTGCGGTGCTGGCCTCGCTGGTCCCCTCGCTGGACCCTATGGTGCTGGCTGGGCTGGTCTTGCTGGACCCCTCGCTGGACCTCTCGCTGGTCCCCTCGCTACCGGTCCCTGCGGTGCCTACGGCGGCGCTGGTATCGGTGAGGTCGCCGTCGCTGGTGAGCTGCCTGTCGCCGGTACCACCCTCGTCGCTGGACAGGTCCCCATCCTCGGTGCTGTAGAGTTCGGAGGTCCCGTCTGCGCTGCCGGTACCGTCTCCATCGCTGGATCCTGCGCTTGTGGTTGTGCTGGACCCTATGGAGCTGGCTTGATCTACTAAGTGTACAAAGCAAATATTCCCATTTAAATTGTGATCTATCTCGCCGTCTCTAAGTTTTTCTAAAAAACCCTATAAATGGCAACTTCAAAAATTTCAACTATTTTTCGAACTCATGATTAATAAATGTTTTATACGATTTGAGACCTAACTGTGGTGTAATTTAATTCTATAATATATATGTATAAGACTAGCTTTTACCCGCGACTTGTTCTGCGTGGACTTCAGAATTAGTAATTTAAAAAAAAATATTCTGTAACAAACTTAACTTTGGAAAACTTTCGTTCCCATACATTTACATAGCGATCAATTAACCAAATACCAAATTACCCAAAGTTTTTTTTTTAATTATACCTCCACGCATTCTTGCGAAAATAGGGTCAATAGACAGACATACAGACAACGAACAATGACCCTAGAAGGGTTATGTTTTTTCCTTTTGGGAACAAAACCTAAAAATGATACAAAAATTTTATGTTAGCAGCACATACATAAAACCAGTCCTAACAATAGTTATTGCCTGTAAACATATTTCCATCCTTAATCATACCCCTTAACCTGAAGAAAGCAGATCCATTCCCGACCCTCGAACGACACGATTCCGACGAACATGCACCCTTATGAAATATCTGTGTACCCATCTAAATTCATTTAGCCGTTTTAGCGACTGTAAAAAATATCTAAATATACACTTAAAAATATTAAAATTTAATTTAAGTACACCATCAGATCCTGAATTGGTCAATGTTGTACTTGGTTTTGCAATGTCAACGTTACCAACAAAAAATATTTCTAAAACTGTACAGTTATTCCCGTCCATTCTGAAGTTACATATATATTCGGTCTCTAAAGGGCACCATCAGACCCTGAATTGGTCAGTGATGGAGTAGTTCTGACATATCAATATTAATAACTTAAACTCAGTTACGTATGGGCGTTTCTCGGTGGTCATACTATCATGTCATACTGGTATGACCAACAAGAATAGTTTGTATCGGTATTGGTCTGCAATAAAACCCATGGTCTCATACATATTTGTTTTCTATAATAAGATATACCATCAGACCCTGGATTGGTCAATGATGGACTGGTTTCACAATGTTGACTTTATCAATACTCAGGGAGGTCTCGCCCCTCTACATTCGACTCCCTGAGAGCTAAACGTTTTTGCAAGAAGAGTCAGAAGAGCCCTCGACCACTTGGGGGTGCTGCAATCGCGGCACCAGCTAGATTTACGGTAATGAAAGGATCCCCTACTCGACAGCAGAACCCTCAACCGGGTGATTAGTTATTCTCTATACTCTTGAGTTTATTCCTGGGTAAAAAAGTTTGCCTTTAGACCCGCAGAACCCTCGCATCAGTTCGCGTCGAGAAGGTGGTGACAGGAGTACCAAGTAATGATTTTCCTACTCACAGTTACTACTACTCATGTGAATTGATAAGGTTTTCAGGGATTTGAATGTGAATGAGATCAGTGAGTGAAGTGAGTTGAATGAATCCAAAGCATAATGACTTATATGATTAACTTGGTTATGGGTTACTTCCAACTACGTAAGGCGAAGCTTTTCGCCTAAGAACCTGGCCCAAATCAAGAAGAAATCAATTGTTTTTAACTGCTTCGCCGTTTGTAGATTCTAAGACAGTGCGCCTGCATTACCATGCGATTGGTTTATTTTTACTGCTATTTATATAGCTCGATACATCTTAATTCTTATCTATGTTAGATCATTAACAACTGTCCCTAATCTTGATAGAACATATAAATTTTATCACGTTCATAATTAATAATTTTTCTTTCTTTTATTTTCTTTCTTGGACGACGACGCAAAGGTTATGTCTTTATTCTAATCACAGACAACGCTTTTCGTCATCCATGGAGGATGGTGACGTGATTTACCATCATATGGTTCGTCTGCTTCGTCGTGTGCGTCGTTCGGGAAACTGCGTCATATCTTGTCGTCCAAAACACTACCTCAGTGCCTGAAGTCGAAGGTGTTCGAGCAGTGTGTGTTGCCAGTGATGACATACGGATCCGAGACGTGGTGCTTTACTATTGGCCTAATACAAGCTCAGAGTAGCGCAGCGGGCTATGGAGAGGGCTATGCTCGGTATTTCTTTACGTGATCGAATCAGAAATGAGGAAATCCGTAGACGAACAAGGGTAACCGACATAGCTCAAAGAATTAGCCGGCTGAAGTGGCAATGGGCTGGCCACATAGTGCGAAGGACCGATAACCGTTGGGGAAGAAAGGTCCTTGAATGGCGCCCACGTCTCGGAAAAAGGAGTATAGGACGCCCCCCGTCCAGGTGGACTGACGACCTGAAGAAGACAGCGGGTATCCGCTGGATTCAGAAGGCTCAGGACCGGTCAGAGTGGCGCAAATTAGGGGAGGCCTATGTCCAGCAGTGGACCTCCAAAGGCTGATGGATGGATGGATGGATGGATGGTTCGTCTGCGTTTACGTAGCTATTCGCAAATCAAAAGTATTTTAGTTATTTGTATTGCATTTACGTCCGGTGTTAATAAGCCTATGCGGGGCCAGCTTGACACGCATTGACCGTAGGTTTCATCATTTTTCAGTTTATTTATATATTTTCATTTGAAGTTAATAAACCAGACATACGAGTAGAATATTATCTATTATGAAACTAACATGATAAAAACGTCAAATCAACAACTTTTATTCCAATTTCCCCGACGCTTTGGACTGTTGCGTCTCCAGCTGTAAGTAGGTACCCCATTTTGCCATCAGATCTGGTATGTATGATTCTGGTAGGTATAACTGCTGTACCATGAATACCGTAGTAAGCAGAGGAGTTGAAGTACTATTACAATATCATAATCAGGCTTAAAGTGTTTCAACTAAATAGCAACCTTAGTAATTTAGTAGTAACTGTTTCATCACTCCTGTCTTATTATACATAATTTAGCTTATAGATTTTCATTCTAAAGATAAAATCCAGGAAAAACTTATCAGAAAGAGTCCTCTTGAACGACGAAAAAAAATTATCCTACAATCTAATGCGCCCACGCGTAAGCAACTTAATTCAAATTTTAAAAGCTTTTCGCCTCGTTCAATCGTTAAGATTCATTATTGCTACGAACAGGAAGAAGCAAAAACATAAAAAAATATTTTTTATCTTATATTAAAATTTTATTCACATAGTTGTCAAATTAAATTCAAATTATACAAATCTGCTATTCTTATTTCTTATTTCAGTAAATGTAACCAGCTCCGTAAGGTCCAGCGCATCCACAAGCACAGGCACCAGAGATAGAGACAGTACCGGCAGCGCAGACGGGACCTCCAAACTCTACAGCACCGAGGATGGGGACCTGTCCAAAGACAGCGGTGGTACCGGCGACGGGCAACTCACCAGCGACGGCGACCTCACCGACGCCAGCGCCGCCGTAGGCACCGCAGGGACCGGCTAGGGGACCAGCAAGGAGAGGCTCAGCAATAGGACCCCCCCAGGGTGCACCAAGAGGTCCAGCCCATCCAGCACCTACAGGACCACCCCATCCAGCACCTAGAGGACCAGCCGGTCCAATGCACTGGCTGAATACATTCTGGAAAATGAAAGTTTTTTGACTAAATTCAAGAGACAATCAAGTCTAGTCTAGTCTACGTCAAGTAAATACAGAGATAAATACACAATAGACGCAGAATCAGAAGCCTCATGCCGTTAAATTGATAAAGATATTTCAGAAACTATCAGTACTTTAAATAAAATAAATTAAAGAAAATTATATAAATGCTGAATAATATAACGATATTAAAACAGAAAATGATGGTTCTACTTACCTGGACCAAGCAAGCTTGGATGCAGAGAAGAGCAAATGCGAAAGTGGACATGTTTGGGTAATTCAAAGGACGATCCAAGAATGATTTGATTGGAGTTAACGACTGCTTTTATATGTTAAGAGACAGCTGTAATTACTGATATAAACAGTGGACTAATAAGTGTTGTAAGTTTGTTTCTATTGAACGTGACTTCGAAGTTTTTACTTTGTAAATGGAGAACATACAATTTTCAAGGGTTTGGTATGAATAAACAAACATCATAAGACTATTCCAGTGTCTATTCTATCAATTTTCCACAAAACACAATAAACAAAATAACTAATTCAAATACATTAACTTTATACTAACTAATGCATAATCAAACTCGGTTGTCAACTATCTACTTAAGTGATTAATTCTGACACGCGTTGGCGAACCCCAGCGTAGCAGGGTGAAATTTGTACTATTCCTCAGTTAAGGATAAAGATCATGTCTATAATCTGCTAAAGAATTAAAGCCTAAAAGACGCTATAATTCTAATAATGATAACATTTATGGATCTTGACACATTGATCTACTTTACCTTCGTAACATAGTCACGTATTTAAATATTACAGTAACATGTTACATTTATTGTGTTAATTATAATACATTATTTTGTAATTTAATACTATATATAATCCGAACCATGATCGAGTAAGTATTCTTGTGTTCGCTCAAGTATTCAAACAAACAAACATGTCTTTCAAAATCGTATTTGTCTGTGCGCAAGCTCTTCTTATCCAGGTAATTTGAATAAATTTTGACCAGATTTTTATTCCAGAGGATGATATCCACTAAGGTGGTCAGGTCACATCAGGTGGTCCAGCCAACCTTTTTGCTATTTACGAAAAACATGGACAGCATGCCGAACAAGTCATCCAAGGTTTAATGCTGTCTAGAGGCTAAAAATAATGTTATGACAGTTATGTCCCACATAAGTGATAACCATGTTTGAATCATCTAAGAAGTTTAACCACCGATCCATGCCCCTAAACTCTTTCGATTCAATACAAAAATAAAATATCAACTATCATCTGTAATTTGACAGTCTGGCAATCATGATTCAACGTATTTTTTTTCCAGAGCATTGCTGCCCAATACCTCGGACCGTGGGGTGCTGCGCCATTTGCTGCCGCTCCCCTAGCCGCGGCTCCCTGCGCTGCTGCTTGGAGCGCAGCTCCTTACGCCACCGCACCCTTATGTGACTGGGCCTACGCCCCCGCTGGCGCTCTTGCTGCCTCCAATGGCCCTGGTCTTGCTGTCACCAGCGCTTCTCCTCTCCTCCCTGCTGGAGTTTCCGTCGTATCCGAGAACGCATACGAAGGTGCCTTAGCTGCAGGCGGTGCTCTGCCCTTCCTCGGAACTGTTGCTATTGAAGGAGCTCTTCCAACAATCGGGGCTGGTGCCATCGCCTATGGATGTGGTAATGGAGCTGTCGGTATCACCGCTGAGGATGTGGGAGCCGTTGGCTACACTGGCATTGCTGAAACTCTTGGATTTGGAGCTGGTTTCGCTGGACCTCTCGGCTATGGACCTGGACCCATTGCTGGCCCTGGATGTGGTTGTGGAGCTATTTACTAAGATGTTATATACTGTTAAATAAATAATACTTTTTAAAATATGCATTACTTTTTTTCATTAAAGTTTCAAAGCTGAAGTGTGCAAACACTTACACCCCACTACGGTTTCTTAAGTAGCTACGGAGAACAATTAGCAATTTAGATACCCAAAATCACCACGATTGTGTAGTGTAGAAATTCCCAACACATAAGCTGGAAGTTACTGCTAGCTACATGATAGCCTGGCAAAAACCCTCAAACCATGCAAGTAGGTACCATCAGGAAAAAGCTTGGTAGCCTAGAGAACAGAATAAGATGATTAGTAGTAGGATACACATCGAGCAAGAATTTGAATGAGTCCAAAAACAAGCCAAATTTAGCCCATTTTGAGCCCTTGAATTTGGGTACAAACTGTGTGACAAATGATTATGTGGGATAAGAACATGCTGTATACGAAGTTTTAGCTTGAGCTGACCCTTAGTTTTATAAATATGCAGCATGAAAGATGCTATATTCACCGCATGTGCGAGCACAACTGCGCGACTGAAAAATATTAATGACTGGGTAAAAAGTATCCAAAATGAGCTCTCTTGTATAGATAGGGGGTTTTTGGGGTCGCTGAACACGAATATGCCATCGGTGATGGCCTCCGAGGTACCTGGTGCCCAGGGTGATCAGTACGAGCGTCGCCTCAATAGAAGCACAAATAGAAGCACGGCTGCAAGCATGAACACTTAGCCTGACGGGAAATGTAATGAAATTGAATGAAATGATAATTTATTTGCAAAAATGTGGTAACAAAATGGTGTTTGCTGGTGTTTGCTCGCTCACATTTGCTAAGAATAGAGGATTCTTTACAAACAATATAACTATTTCTTATATGCACACACGTCTTTCACTTTGTTAACGTACCAACATACTATAAAATGACCCATAGATTTACAGTGGCAATCGAAATTTAGCAAAATTGGAATACAATTTTTATTTTCATAAGAAACTGAAATTATGAAAAATCTTTTTTTGTGATTTTGGACTTACCTGAACCAAAACAGCCTGGATATAGAAAAAAGCGAAAGTGAAGGAAAACATAATGTTTCTTCAATGGAGAAATTTATAATGATGACCAAATTCAGACGGTATATTTATATACAGTGCAGAATCAACCCGTGCAAATGTTGCATGCACATTGAAAAGTATTGCAACATCAACCACCTGTGTAAGGAAATGATTTTGCTGGTCTGTATCATCATTTAGTAGATGCTTGAAAGATGTTCGCACTATCTCATTTGGTATTTTCAAAAAAACGCGTCATTAAACCGGTATGAAATTAATAATTATTAATAATTAATAATTATATTATGTCATGATTAGAATTTAAATTAATTAGAATTAATTAGAGGTAATTTATTATCTCATAGTTAGTTTATTGTTGTCAGTGCAATTATAATAATAATAATAATAATAATAATAAATCTTTATTTCAGGCATCGAGGCCCATAACATAAATACCTTACAGACTAACATACATACAAAAATATAGACTTAAAAACTAATTCACTTCTTCGCGAAGTGAGACGCGCTTTCGGTGACTCCCGGTGGTCGTCGTCGTCCACGGAACTTTCGGAAGACGACCCCCTTTGGCCACAGCTCCTCCTTCAGGAAATCCGACAGGAGTTCGGTTGGAACACGCACAACAAACGAGTTAAAGTTGACTGCGTTGCGCGATTCCAACTTCTCAACCAGCGCCCGGCACTTTGTCTTCTTCTCCAAATACTCCACGACAATTATAATAGGGATGTTGACACTAATTACAAATTAATATAAATTTATGTCTAAAATATTAGTGGTAACATTTAAAGGCCTTAAATATGATTCTTTTATTGAAATCAATCACAATAAATTAAATATCATTAATTTAAAATGTTAAAAATTGTACTCACTGTCACGTGACCTCAAACGCCATTTTGAGAATATGACGTCATTGTATATGGAAATTCAACAAACTTAGTAGACAGATAGTATTGAATATAGTTTAGTGACGTCACGTGACGTTTTTGGTGGGAAATTTGATAATGATTTTTATTTATCAATTTTTGTTTTTAAATTGAAGATTGTATAATATTTTTTTCGTGAATATTGAGGTTATATCTATAAAATAAAATTGAATCCTAAAATTAGTCAACATCCCTATTCTGTTGCAATTCATAATTTTAGTATTTATTTATATGACCACCTTCGTTGTTCTCTCACTGCCCAAAGGTTGACTGGCAGAGAATGCTTTTAGCATTAAGTCCGCCTTTTGTACCACATTCTATATGGTATAATAAAGTTTAAATAAATATATAAATATGAACTATGTTCCTATTATAATAATACTTGACATACTGACCTATGCATTACTGTCACGTAAAATTTCACAAATGATTTTAGTTACTGTTACAAGTTATTTGATAAGAACTCACTATAAATTCTGAGCCAAATAACAGTAAAATCATTCTTGAGTCAAGTATCTCAACAAACATGTCTCTCAAAGTTGTCCTCATCCTCTGCGCTCAGGCTCTTCTGATCCAGGTTGGTAGACATAATTTACTTAAAGCGGCTTCAGTTTGTATTTTCATGTAATTTAATTGTAAAAAATTAAATAAATATACAAAGTGGCATTTTATACAAGGGGATACTTGTATAAAATTCCACCCTGTATAGGTTCCCTAGTAAAACATTACTAAAAAGAATACCGGTGCTAATGTAGTCCCCTGGTAAATCCCATAGTTTCAATATGAAGACCGTCACATTCCGTTAATGATTAACATAATTATGTTGAAATTATTATATTTTTTTCTCAGAGCATCTCTGCCCAGTGCATCGGTGCCGTCGGCGCTCCCTGCGCTGGTGCTTGGGGCGCACCTTACGCTGCTGAGTGGGCTTACTCTCCCGTTGCCTGCCTTTCTGCCTCCAACGGACCTGGTGTCGCTGTCTCCACTGCTTCTCCTCGCATTCCTGCCGGAGTCTCTGTCCTCTCTGAGAATGCCTACGAAGGCACTCTTGCTGCAGGAGGTGCTCTGCCTTTCCTGGGAACTGTCGCTATCGAGGGTGTTCTGCCCACCGCTGGTGCTGGTGCTGTCGCTTACGGCTGTGGTAACGGAGCCGTTGGTATCACCGCTGAGGACATCGGAGCTGCCGGTATCGCTGGTCCCTTCGGCTACGGAGCTGGTCTCGCCGGACCTCTCGGCTACAGAGCTGGTCTTGCTGGACCCATTGGCATCACCGGACCAGGATGCGGCTGTGGCGCTCTCTATTGAGATGTTAAAACTAATTTTAAAGTTATATATTGCATTTAATAAAACCTGTTGTATTTATATTACGGATTTTTATTTGAAATGATTTTATGTTTGCTGAACTGATTTCATTTCAATTTTTGAGCCTTAATGATTACTTTGTTCTTTTAAGTTGTTACTTTGTACATAATATATTGTTCTTCGCTTATTCATTGAAAACTACAGTCAGACCACGCGCAATGTAGGGTTCTGAAGTAGTAAGTTTATCCACTATTAAACGTTTTATAAATTAAAACTTCTACCGTTTTACAAAGTAGTATACGGTCTAAGATCCGAACTAGGAGTGATCTTCACGCTTCTGTTTATTGAATGAAAAATGGTTCATATCAAAGGAGAATGCCCATTTAGTATGGAGAAATGTACTGACTTTAACATTTTGATAAAAATACCTTTATTTGATTACGTTATCTTAATTTTTTTTGTTATCTTAATAAATTACACATACTAACTTTAGTCAATGTTAATAGCAGAAAATAAGAGATTTTAAACAAAATTAATTTGTATTTAGGTTATAGTAAACTCACAGTAATATGGACTCTATGCACGCGTATTAAAGTCGATTGCGTATGTAATGTCGATCTTTTAAGTTTCAAATTTATTTGACAGTCCCCAAACACCATGTAGTTTGTAATGTATTATAATCACAGAACACTATTACTCCTGGCTGATTATAATAATTTTCTAATTCATTTGACAGTCCCCTTACGTCATCTAGTTTGTTGTCATGGATATAATTATACTATAACTGTTGTATCATAATTATAATCGAATCAATGCAACCTATTGGCCCGAAGGTTCTTAAAAGATTCCTGATTGGCCCTTATCCAAACATAAATGGCCCAATGGTTTTCTTTTGTAAAACGGAAGTAAAGTTACTTATTAATTTCAGAAAATTATTCCCAATAAGGATTTTTTAGGAAATAGGGTAAAATACTTGAAATATTTTAGTTAAATTTTTTGTCCAAAAATCATTGTGACACAATTATTTTTTTAAGAGTACTGGCTATGGGCATTCTCCTTTAGTATGCTAAAAATATGTCGCGAGTAGGTTGACAAAAAAATCCAGGCCAGACTATGATTAATTCAAAATTAAAAAATGACTTTTTTAACATTGCACTGATAAGTTTATGAATAAATTTAATACCAATCAAAAGTATGGAGCCTATAGAATAAGGCAACGTTGGGTTGATATATACGATAGGTTTAAACAGGATGCTGAAAGTACTTATTTTGACTCATCTGTTTATTAAATAATTATTATATCAAAATGAGTTAAAGAGATTTTAAAAGTAAACTTCTTTTTTCTTTTTCATATAGTTGATCAGAAATATAAAAATGTATGGAAGATTTGTTCCGTTTAAAATGGTTGTTATGAAAAAAGTTAGTGTTGCCATACAAATAATCATAATTTTCATACAAATGAATCTTTTTATGTATAATTTCTGGCTTCTAATTTACCTGCTACATCCATAAAATTACTGAGATGGTCTCTCACATCTTCTTGTGGAGTCATTTTCTTCAATACTAGTTGCTTTAAGTAGCCTTTCTTGCCGACCCTGAACTTTGATGTACAGACTTTAGTTTGTCCCGTACCTCCTTGGATGTATTACACGATACGAGATATAAGTAAAAATAGCTCTGACCTTGCCTTTAAGTCTTCCTTTAGGAAAGCACTCTTTTCTTCGGCAGTCGCAGTTGCCGCTAACGTTTTTTCACAACTAGCGTATTCCCACAAATCGTATCTTATGAGAATCGCTTGTGCTTGTACGCACCAGGTATCGTAATTTAATTTTGTCAACGGTTCTATGCTTCTGATATTCGACCTCATTTTAAAAATTTATTTTCTCATTTACTTACTATTTAAAAAAATGTTTCTTCCATTTGCCAGTAGATATTCATCCAACCACGCTCTGCTACCACTGATAGGGTGGACTAGCGACTATTAAAATTATTAGCAATTAATTAAAACGTAAAAAATACTTGAAAACATTGTGTTTACTTGTATATGAGAAAATATAATAATTCATAATGACACCGCACATCAAAAAGTAAAAAGAACATAATACAAATTCAAATGCAGTGCATCATAGACAAGTAGTTATAAGTGGACAGCATCACGACCTTCCAACAGTTAGAGCTATTTATAAAACTAAAATCAAGGGAGTCCTTGCGTGTCAAATTTAAACAAATAGGTATACTTACAGTCAATTAGGTATGCTTCCCAATATATATATACTTTGTTTATCATGCATATCAATGATATGCTCGAAGCCGGGGGCATACATTGCTATGCTGATGACAGTACTGGTTACACCCGCTACTCCGGCCATGCAAACATCTCTCGGATGCAGTTACAAGATAAACGGAATAAACTTGTGTCTGAACTCGAGACAGCTCTCGAGTGGGTCTCAGAATGGGGCAGACTAAATTTAGTCCAATTTAACCCCCCGAAGACACAAGTCTGCGCGTTAACCGCAAAGAAATCCCCATTTATTGTGGCACCACAGTTTCAGAATGTTCCCCTAAACATCTCCAAGAGCATTGGGATTTTAGGTGTCGACATTACGAACGAAGTCCAGTTTAGGGACCACTTGGAAGTTAAGGCCAAACTAGCTTCAAAGAAACTGGGTGTGCTCAATAGAGCAAAGCAGTACTTCACATCTGAACATAGGTTGCTGCTCTATAAAGCACAAGTCCGACCTCATAATTATGGAGTACTGCTCCCATCTTTGGGCTGGAGCACCGACTACCCAATTGGATCCCCTTAACCGGATTCAGAGACGGGCTGTTCGTATTGTCGATAATCCCAAGCTCACAGACGGTTTGGAATCGCTGGGATTACGAAGAGACGTGAGCTCTCTATGCGTTTTCTACCGCCTGTATAATGGGGAATGTTCTGAAGAACTGTTTAATTTAATACCGGCGGCCAACTTCCACCATCGTTCATCACGCCGCAATGCCAGGTTTCACAGACACCATATCGATATCTGGCAATCTTCCACCGTAAGATTTACACGACACTTCCTACCGCGTACGTGTAAACTGTGGAACGATCTACCACCGACGGTGTTCCCACGGTGCTACGATATGGGGACCTTCAAGAAGCGGGTCTATCACTTCCTTCTAAGCCGGCAGCGCACTGGTGGCGCCTCTAGTGTTGCGAGTGTCCATGGGCGACGGTGACTGCTTACCATCAGGTGGCCCGTCTGCTCGTCTGCCTGCATATTACATAAAAAAAAATAAAAAAATATTTATAATAATTTAGTGTTTATACGGAATAACATAACTGCATATAAACAAAATTGTGATTTTTCAAATCGTCAATCAAGAAGGATGCAACAATTGGCTACCTCTTCGTACCGTCTTTTTAAAATGCAGCGTTCTTTTATGGGACTAGGTGTAAAATTTTATAGTAAAGTCCCAAACAAATACGTGACTTACCGGTGGAATTTTTTAAGCAATGTGTAAAGGCTCAGCTCGTAGGCAAGGGTTACTATAGCATAAATGAATATTTAAATGATAAGGATGCTTGGAAATGACTAGCTAGGCAACCTAAGCAAGGCTAGTTCTGCACAGGTTAGAGAATACCTATTTTTTGTAATAGATATAAGGTCGACTGACAGAGAATGCTTATAGCATTAAGTCCACCTTTTGTACCACTTAGTTATAAGGGTATAATAAAGTGTAAATAAATAAATATAAGTTTTATTTTTAAAGATGTGCTGAGGAGTTTCTTTACGGCTTTTCCTCTCCTCCATGACTAAGCACCCTTCCGAAAAGCTGGTAGATTAAAAAATGACGTGCATAAGAGTATCAGTGATATCTACATGAATAAAAGATTATTTCATTTCATTTCATTTCAAAGTGGACATGATGTGTTTGTTCAGCGGGGATGATCCTAGGGTACTTCAACAATAACTTGAGCTGCTTTAGGATATAGAACAGTGTCTAATGTGACAAAAAAAGGTTGCACACAGAATCGTATGTCACATCTAGAAAAGTAAATTGGTAGAAAAACATTTATACTCAAAATTATCTAAGAAGCCATTAATGATAGCTGCCATTTATTAATATGAACCAACCTTGTACGGACGTCTTTGAGCAAAATGGATTAATCATATAATTGACATGAATAATTGGATACTTACGAACAAATAATTTTGCCAAAATTTGTTAAAAATTCCTATTCGTTTTAATAACGTTATTTATAAATCATATTAAACGTTACAATCTAGTGAAAATCCCATCACATCATAATTTATGCAAAATTTAATAAAAAATAAGGCGTCGAATAAATGTTATATGAAGATGCCAAAACCTACACTGACGTTAAGTGATGTGTCGGCTAAAAATCACTTATAAAACCAGTCATAATCAAAACATTACTATAATCGAAACTTAAAATAAAAATGAATTTAATTTATTTCTTTCTTCGTGTTTAATAATTAAACAGTTTAATTTTTTCTCTTCTTTAAGAACATTTATTACGATAATCTCTAATCGCAGCCATTTGAACTAATTAGAGTAGGGTTAGAATATTCATTATTCAACCGAAACTCAAATTTCATACACTGGATGCGTCGCGGACGAATTAGCAGTGAGTTTTTTAGGAAAAAAATATTTTATTATAGTCGTAAATACATAATTATTGAGCGTATAGGTACGGTAAAGTAACTTAAGTAGCTCAATGGAGGCAGTATCATTCCAGTTACTTGTGGATATCTAAATGTTTCGGTTTTTAGAATTTACAAATTAATTATTGAATCGATTAGAAAGTCTTATAATTTTGAATCGATTTGTTGCAAAAATTGGTTCTTTCGTGAACCGATTTTTTTGTACATCTCTAGTGTCACTGCGATGACAAACGACTAATATGTCTTCTTAGTCCGTGGCGACTATAACACTTCCAATTTTCCTTGGTTTCCATTTTTATTGTTTTTGTTATTATTGATCATAAAAAACGGTGAGATAACATTAAATTAATCATTGATGCTTAACCAGCCAACAAACTTCTATTCGCCTTTTTAATGTTGTATTTTATAAAAGCAATACACATTTTACTTAAAAAATATATAAAATATGCCAACAATAAAATTTCCTTAAGCTTAAGACGCATTACGATTTTTCACCTCAAGATTTTTTCCGCAAAATTCTGTGAGATATGGAAATTGTATGAAGCTGCACGCACTTGCGAAAAAAAATCGTGTTGATTTATGATTCAGTGCCCGATTTAAAAATCGTCAGAAAAAAAATCGCGCGGTGAAAAATCGTAATACGTGTTAAGCCTTAATTCCTGGGTTTCATGAGAAAAACAAAGCTTATGTAAAATATGAAATAACATATTAATTTCCTAATCATATAAAATACTAATCAATAAAAAATTGTTATTTAACAAATAAGGCGATGTTACAATAATTACATACTCTTGACACACTGATCTAAAGAGTTTCGAAGGCTTCGTCACGTACGGTATACTATTGAATAATACTTAGAGATAACGCATCACTATAAATACCTACCTTATTTACCATAAAAGTATTATTGCCCTACTTCAAGTATTTAACAAACATGTCTCTCGCATCAATCGTTTTCGTCTGCGCTCAGGCTCTTCTGATCCAGGTAAAACATATTGAACCTTGATTTAACTAACGCTGATTTTTATTATCTGGCTGACATTTTCCTTTTTGAATATTTTACAATAAAAAAACTAAGCAGAGGTCCTACAACGGTCTCTTGATACTTTTCTGACTTTTCTGTAAAATTATCACATTGATTTTTCGTTATGCTTAGTATATAGTTTTGTTATTGTTACCTTTTTTACTTTCTTTCAATCAATAAAATTATTTTTCTTCAGAGCATCTCTGCCCAATACATCGGTGCAATTGGAGCCCCATGTGCCGCTGCTCCCTGCGCTGGTGCTTGGGGCGCACCTTGCGGTGCTGAGTGGGGTTACTCTCCCGTTGCCTCCCTTGCTGCCTCCAACGGACCTGGTGTCGCTGTCTCCACTGCCTCTCCTCGCATTCCTGCTGGAGTCTCTGTTCTCTCCGAGAACATCTACGAAGGCACTCTTGCTGCAGGCGGTGCTCTGCCCTTCCTCGGAACTGTCGCTATCGAGGGTGTCCTGCCCACCGCTGGTGCTGGTGCTGTCGCTTACGGCTGTGGTAATGGAGCAGTTGGTATCACCGCTGAAGACGCTGGTGCCTACGCTGGTCTAGCCGGACCTCTCGGTTATGGACCTGGTCTCGCCGGTCCTCTTGGCTATGGGCCTGCCCGTGCTGGTGCCTTTGGTATCGCCGGACCTGGATGCGGCTGCGGCAACGGCGTCATTTACTAAATAGTATCACATAATATTAAGAAATAAAACATAATTAACTGATACAGTTTTTATATTAATTTCTTATCCTTAAATAACACTTATGCCCCAACTCAGAAAGGTTCGTTTATATTGTCGTAAGAGTCCATAACAAATTGACATTAATGTTACGTAACGGTTTAACATGTAATTCAAGCTTTACATTTGACTTGGCTAGTTTTCATTAGTTAGCAACCAACGAACCAAATTTTAAAAAGTTACATCCATACATTACATCAACCTAACAGACTTACCGAAGATAATTATATAAATATAATATAGCCTATGTACATAGGTACGTGAAAACTAAACAAGTCAAATGTAGAGCTTGAATTAGGTACATGTTCTTATGACAAAAATTTTAGCCTCTTCTACACAGAACTTGGCACACATTTAGATCTCAGTTCTTTTTTTTTTTTGAACATGGCTCTCATTCCACATTTACGTTTTTGATAAGTACGTTGTACATAGGTTCTTGATGCCAAGTCTCTCTTTAGTTCTTGTAAAAATCTTTAAAACTAAAAAAAATTATCGACTTTAATAATGTAAAATATGAAAATAAGATCGTACTTTTACTGTAAAACACTTTATTTTTATTAATTTATACTTTGCAAATATTTTGCTTTATTATTAACATACAATGTAAAATTGATAATAATATTAAAATAAAAAAAATAAAAAATATTTATTTCAGGCAATTGTAGCCCATAAATGTTAGTGCTTATAAGCAAATTATTAATTATAGTAAATTATAATTTGTTCAATATTAAAAAAAATCTGTAACGCCTAATTGAAATAAGTAAATATATTTAATACCATGTAGTGAAAAATAGTGATTCCGGCCAGGATCGAACTGGCGGCCTTCTGCGTGTAAAGCAGATGTGATAACCACTACACCACGGAACCGGGTAGCTCAAGTTTTGAAAACATACTACAGTCTTCAACATAATACGGAGGAGTTTTTAAACTTAAAAATCCCGCAGGAACCCTGAATTTTTCCAGGATAAAAAATTGCCTGTGTGTTAATCTAGGGTATAAGCTATCTCGATTCTAAACAGCCAAGTCGGTTAAGTTAAAAAGTATTGTTATGAGCTTTATTGCATTAGTAAATATCCACATTAATTGCTCTTAGAAATGTATGTACACACAACGATCAGTCTCAGTTTTATTATAATTATTATGACGTACAGATAATCGTACGTGTGTCTTATTATCTGTAGAGATAGTCAAGTTTTCGACCTTGAGCAATCTGTTCATGTTGACACAATTGTATTAACAATAATCGAAAAATACAAACCTGATGAATGAGATTTATTTAATCTCATCAAAAACATAAATATGAAATGAGAGCCATATTAAAAAAAAGAATTGAGATCTAAATGAGTGTCAAGTTCTGTGTAGAAAAGCCTAAAATTTTAGTTACAAGAACATCTAATTCAAGCTTTACATTTGACTTGGTTACATAACGTAAGCGCCAGTAGCGAGGGGCTAGTGAAGGACCAGCAAGGCCGTAAGCTCCAAGAGGTTCAGCAAGCCACGATAGGTTAGGTTCAGCAAAGGCACGATAGGGAGTACCAAGAGGTCCAGCTCAAGGGGAAGTTATGGCAGGGGTGATGCCTAGCTCACATTCTGAAAACACAAACAAAATGTAACTTTCGTTTAGTCTGTCGAAAGTTATTTTTACGTAAAACAGATATGTTTCCGAGAGGTTACCTATTATCAGAATGTGAAATAGTAGCGTTTATAACACACTTTTACAAGGGTTTTGTTCTAGTAAACAGTAATACAGTTAGGTAAGAAGACTTAAGCACAGCTGGAGATGTTAGAAATAAATTGGAATTTTTTAGGATTTACCTGAACCAGGCAAGCCTGGATGCAGAGGCATAAGAAATCAAAGGACAACATATTGATGGATTCAGTGGCAATGATCCTAGAATAATTTCAGCAGCAGCAGAGATGCCTTATGTATTAATAATCCACTTCATCACCGAATACTGTCTCTTGTTGAAATTTCAAAATGTATGTCAAGAGTTAAATGTTATTGTTTCTGTTACAGTTGTTCTTGAAGATTTTTTATTTAGGAAGTACCACTAGAAGGTGTAGCAGTGATAGCCTAGTGGTAAGAACGTTGGTCTCCCGAACGCGGGGGCCCGGGTTTAAATCCTGGCATGCACCTCTAATTTTCAAATATTATGTGCGTATTACAAGTTAATTATCACTTGCTTCGGTGAAGGAAAACATCGTGAGGAAACCTGCACACCTGAGAGTTCTCCATAATGTTCTCAAAGGTGTGTGAAGTCTACCAATCCGCACTTGGCCAGCGTGGTAGACTATGGCCTGTACCCCTCACATTGTGTGAGGAGACCCCGAGCCCAGCAGTGGGACAATTATGGGTTGTTGCTTTGCTTTTACTAGAAGGTTATTGTTATTATAATAATTTATAAATAAACGTGGATTTTGTGACCTATGTGGATCAAAAATACTGGCTAAGTACGAGTGTCAGACCACGAGCAAAGTAGCCGTGATAGTCTCATGTATTATAACTTATTTCTGTAATTTTAACGTGATAACGTTTATAAAGACGATGAGCCTGAGAGGCATTCACGAAAACCGAGTAACGTCACGGAAGCGCGCGCAGCATTAGAGAGAGAGGCACGCTAGACCGGCCGTCTCTCTCCCACTCAAGCGTAATCGGTCCGCTTGGAAGAAAATCTACAATAGCGTCATCTCTGTTTATAGGTATGAACTACTTGAAAGAACTTTACACAGTACATCGACTCGGACTTTAGTTGTAGTCAAGAAAATCACAGATGTCGCGCAGCTCCTGATATTTAAAACGATTTAAACCAAATTTTCAACTCAAATATGTTTAAAATCGTATAGTTAGTATGAAATTTAATATTATAATCTAGCTAGATACGCGAGTCGCGGTGGCGCGTCAAGCCATGTTCAAGCTGACACAACTGGCGAGTAGCACCGCGGCTCCGTGCGTAGGGCTTCCATTACGTTCTTACATTACATTATTTATATCATAAATTATTCTTCTACGAAATAGACGTTACAGATAACCGACTTTACAGATAACAACTTTTTTTCTCTCAACCGTTTAACTGGCAGAGAGCTGAACACTTGTCTTGACTCTAGCCAAAATTATCACTTTAAAGCTTAATATTTTGTAAACAAATCCTCGAAAACAAAAATGGTTTCAGCAGACTCATAATTATTTTGATAGAACTTTTCAACAATACCCCATACTACAGGGACAAATGGCGAATGGATGGACGGACATGATGAAACTATAAAGGTTCCGTTATGACTAAGGAACCTACAGATCTTTACCAAACACCTTTGCTTTAACACCCATATCATTCGTTTTCACCCAGAAAACTTATCAATTTTCCGGATCACTTGACACTGATCTCAAGGCTATGAGTAGATAAGATTTTAACGCACCTGCATTATAACTAAAGACAAACCCAAAGAAATACATAAACGTTATATTCGACACGAATCAATCTGTCAAATTGTCACGTGCTTAGCAAGAAAGGAAAGAAAATCACGTATCAAGTGCATTGACACATGATTTCTACTGTGTTATAAGTACTATTATTACTACTGCAAGACTTATCGTATAAATAATGAAATTATAATAAGAAAAGTCAGTTGGAAATATAAATTTGATAGAAAAACAAAGATAGAAACAAACAAATATGTTCGTAAAGAGGTTTCTCGTTTTGTGTGCTCATACACTTTTTGTCCAGGTAATTATTTTTGACGTACTTGAATATTGAAAATTTTTATAAAAATTACAATATTTTGGTATTTTTTGAAGCTCAAACGAGTTAGTAAAATAAATTACAAAAAACGGCTAAATTTCTTATTTAATATACATTTCACTAGTACAAACCGAAGTTCATCTACACATCTGATGAATTGAATTGCGCATAAAAGCCAACAGTAACATAAAAAACCGTACGATAAAAAATGCTTCAAAAATATTTTTATCACAGGCAATCACCGCCCAGAGTATTGGAGCCATTGATTCATGTGGCTACACCGCTTCCTGGGGTCCAGCGCCAGTAGCTACTGCTACTTGTTCCTGGGGAACATCTTCCGGTCCACTTGAATGGTCTTACTCTCCTGCATCTACTCTTGCAGCGTCTAACGGACCAGGTCTTGCTACTTCCAGTACGTCTCCTACAATTCCAGCCGGAGTGTCAGTTATTTCTGAGAACGCTTATGAAGGAACTTTAGCTGCTCACGGTGATATACCATTCTTAGGTACAGTTGCTATTGAAGACACACTACCTACAGCAGGATTTGGAGCTATCGCTTATGGTTGTGGTAATGCTGTAAGTATTACTACTGAAGACGTAGGTGCTTATGGATTTACTGGAATGGCTGGTCTTAGCTCTAAGGCTGGTACGACGCCTGTAGTTTACGGGTCCGGAATCGGATATGGACCCTGTGGGTATGCCACCATGTTTTAAATGTTTGTTAAGTAATATATGTCAACTGATGAGCAAATGACCTCACGGTAAAAGGTCACCGTCACCTATAGACATGAACTACATCGGAATGATAAGCTTTGTACATGTACCTGAATCAATTTCGTTGATCAATTTCGACCAATCATAGGACTGTTGAAGTTGAACTGTAGACTCATAACTACTCGTAGGGTGTCGGTGTTTATAACTAAAAGCATCACACTTAACGCAATTTGTATTGTTATATTTATGGTGTAAAAAATAAAAATTGTTGAAGTTACATCACAATTTTTTCATTATTTTGTTATCGTTAATGCTGACTGCATTCTAACAAAAGCCATAGAATAATCTAGTATTTTAAATTAATATTGACTTGTGTTAGGTAAGCATTAAGTTATCTATAGTTACTAATATTATAAAGAGAAAAGATTTGATTGTTTGTTTGCATTGAATAGGCTTTGAAACTACTGAATCGATTTGAAAAATTCTTCCACTGTTGGGAAGCTACACTATCCCCAGGTGACATAGGCTATATTATTATTTTTTACTATTTTTCCCGAAGCGAAGCGAGGGCGATTTCTTAGTTAATAATAAATTAACTAAAACCTCATAAAATATTATAATTGTTAACTCAGCTAGAAAGTATAATTTACTTCCCCTTATGAGTTCTCTGCCCTGTTTTGTTTGAGTACTATGTACTGTGAATTTAATTTATCCTACTTTCCACCAATATTACAAATGTGAAAGTTTCTGAGGATATATGGATGTTATCTTTGAACTGTATGATATCTTTTGCTGTTGTTGTTAATTCTATGATTTCTTTGAACTGTACTTTAATTTAACTTATATTTGATTCTCACCTCATTAAAAATTGTATGTTTCACTTATTAAAATCACTCGCTTTCTCTGTGCATGTAGGCTACATCTCTAGTTACAATGGCAATTACCTTTCTTCTTGTGTAATACTCCTTTATTATGTTGTTTTGTTGTACATTGTGTTGATGTTCATATAAATAAATAGATAAATAAATGTTTGCCATTCTTTCACACAAAAACTACGAAACGCATTTTCATGAACTTTGGCATGATCATACAGGGTATTTATTATCCCCGAAAACGCGGAAAATGCCGTGGGCTGAGCGCTAGTAACAAATACACCAATCTCGATCTTGTATCAGACTATCCAACGCACGGGAAATCTCATGAAAGCGGAACCTGAATCCCAATTACCACCCATCCAGCTTCCAATAAGATCCTTACAACAAGCCCCTTCATTTGACATAGTTACCACGCGATACGGTTTGCAAAACAGTTTTTGTTTCATTTTGATTTTGTTAATTTTTATTTCTAAATTCAGTTGTTTATACCTTCGTTTTTGAGTCATTTTTTGATGGCTGTGAATGGCAGTCGCCCAGACGCATGAGTGATCCTATAAGGGTTCCGTTTTTCGTTTTTTTGTACGGAACCCCAAAAGAAGAAGAAGTGAAAAAGACGGTATTCACAAACCTTGATGAACAGAGCTTGAGTGCAAACGAAGACAGCGATCTTGAACATGATTGTTAAGAGAAAGAACTTGTTGATGTCATTGAAAGCCCATGCGTATTATATGCTAGAAATGAATACATCATTACTAAATAACACTCTTGTCTGGGTTCCGTGAAATTACACGATGATGGTAACACGGTTAGAGTTTGAACAACGAAGGTAACAGTCATGTTATATTAGGAAAACGTGAGTGATTACGTTTAAAGAAATAATTTTAATCTCTACATTGATTAATTATGTTCAATAACGATGTATTTAAGAACTTGGTTATGAATAAGATGTGAAGATTTTCTATATCATTTCTAACGTAACCTTCTATAACCTTCTTTACGTGAATTGTATTATGGGATCCTTCATTCAACATTACATGCACAAAATCCCAATTCTACGAGTATAATCGGCTACTAAATGAAAGGTGATTGAGCTGTCAGACTTGTACTTCACTTTCGGTTGTTTTTTTAATTACATTAAACGTTTTATAACGTCTTACGACCGCACACAGAGTCACTTTAAGATTACTTAAATAGCTCCTTGTCACAATCCAAATTCTATACTAAGGTGCGATTCAATTAACCGTTAAGCTACTCTGATAGCAGCCGTTAGACTTCTATCTAAGATTTGGTATCGTTAAAATTAACATGGAGAAGAACTGTCGAAAGAGAAAATTTATACCGTTATAATAAAATGTTTCAAATTTTTTTTCAGAAAACAATACATTCATCTAAGTCAATTATGAAATAATTCTTTGACAAAATAAATTTGGTAGCATTTTGACCGCAGAACAACGAGTAGATCACCATTGTTAAAAAGTCAACGTAGTATTTCATAACCAATAAGAAGAAGGTGTATCTAAATTAATGTGTTGTGAAATCCAAATTTTAATGTTTTGTCACGTAATTTATAAAGAAATTTCCGTAACCATAAAAAAAACTCAATAATCCTAAATGAGTACCCTATAAAAGGTGATCCCAGGTCCTATAATTCAATTGGGTTCCAGTATTTGAAGAAAGCGAACAACTATGTTGTTTTGGCCTTTCTTACTGGTCTGCGTCCAGGCTTGCATGGTCCAGGTAATTTTTTTTTTAATTTAGTTCGAAGTCATCATTTATATGTATACCTATATATCTTATATCCAGCTGAAGGGCAAGCTTCTAAGAGGCACCTCAAGATGGATCGCCTAGTATTGGATGAATATCATTGGACTAAATGTTGTTATTTGTATTAACAATTTCACCAACACAAGATCCCTTTTCAATATTTCAGAACTTAAACAAATATATTTATCTTTATTTTCTTTCAGAATGTCTTCAGCCAGTGCATCGGACCATACTCAACATCTCCTGCGCTGACCTGCAATGAAGCCCTGAACATCATCACAGCACCCTTCGTCGCTTCAGTGACGGCTCCATTCACCGATTCTTTTTTAGTCCAGACCGCCGCCGATGCATGTTCTGCATACGGCGGCGCTGGCCTAGGAGAGACTGCTGTAGCTGGTGACCTGCCTTCAGCTGGTACCACCGTTCTTGCTGGACAGGTCCCGGTGACGGGTGCTTTGGAGTTTGGAGGTCTAGTTTCAGCTGCTGGCACTGTTTCAATTACTGCAACCTGTGCCTCTGGATGTCGTGGAAGTAATGTTATTTAAGCGTACGCAGATTTGAATAGTTTTAAACACAGGTTTGAGTAGCTTTGAAGACTCAAATTTGTATGTTTAGACATAATCGGATTTGAATAATTCAAATGTTACTTAAAGTTGTATAGTAAATTGTATCGACTAATCAATTTAGTTCTTATTTCTCAATATAAACTTAAAAATTTTGAAACTCTTATCCATGTCTAATAAAATACTCAAACTTTATAGGATTACTCGGTTTCTAGTTTCTAGTTAGGTCGCCAAGTGTTTTTAGCATTCATAATATTCTTTGGCAGTGTTCCTAGAGCAATTTTTTTAATAATTCGTTGACACATTTTTATGCACGTAATTTTTTGAGCCTACAATTATGTATTTCGTAATTTTTTTGATTCCTTTTATTTTTGAATACGTATAGAAATAACGAAGAAGTTACATTATTTTATCCCATAATACACGACATATCATCATAAATTATTAGCAAATTATTTTACTAGGTAAAGGGTGTACATAGAAGATGTTCATCCTTAAAATCAAATTTTCTCTGACGAATATGTGTTTGAGTAACGAAAACTCCATCAATATCGAGTAAGTACCTTTTGAGACAATCGCGAGCATACATATTCACATTTATACTTATGGATCGTATACAGAACCTCAGTTTTGGGCTTGGTTAAAAACAATAATAAAAAACTGACCAAATGCGTGTCAGGCAATGAACTAATATACTAGTAGTATATTCGTTCACTGGTGTCAGGCCACGCGAAATGTAGGGTTCCGTAGTTTCAAATTCATCAAGTCACATCTCACACGGCATCTAAATCTAAATTAATTTCATTTTGAAAACACTATCGCGGGTACACTCGAAAAAGTGTAGTCAGAACTCGATATGTAAAGTTCCAACTGCCTGGGGTAAGAGGAAGTAAGTAGGTCTAATTTTATTCAGGTTATAAGATTTGATTCAAACAAAAAAACAAACAGGGCAATCTAAAATAATATGCAAACAACTCCTTAGGATCAATGGAAGTAGATCTAATTAAAACGGTTTAAAAAACAAATAGAACGGAAGTTAATCGATACTAATATTATAAAGAGGAAAGATTTGATTGTTTGTTTGCATTGAATAGGCTCTGAAACTACTATATTATTATATTTTTTTACTATTTTTCCCGAAGCGAAGCGAGGGCGATTTCCTACAATATTCGTTAAATAAACGACCAAAAATATAAAATGTACCTCATATTCATGCAAAGGCCCCGGCGAGATTCGAACTCACGATCTCCTGTTTACTAGACAGGCGCTTTAACCAACTGAGCCACGGCGCCTGTATACGAAGTGACGAAAATACCAAACAGTTTTTTTATTCAAATGAACATTGATAATGGTATTTTAACATACTTTGCAACAAGGTTTACTAACAAGGTTTACTTTATCTCATAACGAAATGTTACTATTCCCTGCAAGAATATTTCAATAATTGAATGAATGGACGAATAAAAAAAAATATTTAATAACTGACCAATAAAATTGTGTATAATTATGTATTTTTAAGTTTTTGAATAATAATATGTTGACATTAAATAAATAGAATAATTTAATTTAATTTAATAATTAATGACTTAATAATTGAATTATAATATATTACGAATAAATTAAGTTAAAGTTAAGTAAATATCAATAAATTGTTAAGTATCTATTGCTACGCCCTAACAGGGTTCATGCTCAGACCACTGTATATGTACCTAATTTAAGACCATGTATGTACTACTATAAGCATGATGCAAATAAAATAAATATGAAATATGATAAAGAACAAAACAACTTAAAAGTCCTTTTTTTTTCAACCCGCTAAGTGATTAGGGTGTCCATCCCACGGAATACAGAGACTCTTGTCTTTTGAAATGAAATGAAATAAGTTTTATTCGAAGTAGGTTTGTTACAAACACTTTTCGAAAGTCACTCAACGCCATCGCTTCAACAAATGCCTACCGTAAGTGGTCCCGGGAGAAGAAGCGGCAAGAAACTCCCGGGATATTCCGTGGTCCATTCAGATTTTTCATTAATGTGCAACTATGTTAGTCTACAGCCAGCAGCAGTTGATTGACGCTGTGAAAAGAACCGGGGAAGAAATTCCAGCAGAAAACAGCTCGATTGATAGAGAGCATACATTCCAGGCTTCAGGAGTGCGTAGCTAGGAGAAGAGGCCATACTCGATACTAAACCGACTGAAAAACCTAGTTCAGTTTTTTTTATTTATTTTTTGGTGACTTTTCTTTTATAACGTTTTTTATCAAAATTTCGTTCATTCTGTTTTTATGTAAATTAATTTCTTTTTTAATAATTAATTTATAATTAAACTATTTCAAATTAACAGTAGAACATTGTTTTACCACTACATACCCCAATCATGTGCATTAATTAAGGTATTTTCACCGTAATCTTCATGGGACACCAAAAATACCAAGTGGCCCTTATTTTGTTTTGAGTAGTATATATTAAATTCAGATTTAAAATTAACAAATTTATTTAAGTGCAGATAAAAAGTTTATTGTTAGAACTAATTAATATTATAAATGTGAAAGTCTATAGGTATGAATATTTGTTACTCATTCATGCAAAAACTACTGAAATGATTTTCATGAAAGAGAAACCATGATTTAGAATAGGACATACGGTACTTGCTATCTCGGGAAACACGGGCAAATTCGCGGGCAGGAAAATCTATACTATAATAAAACTCAAAGTGTCTGTCTGTTTGTCTGTCCGGGCATCACATAAAAACCCTTGAACGGATTTTAATGAAAATTGGTAAAGTTGTTACTGATACCCTGGGTCATATTTTAGAAAACTTTTCATCCCGGAAAATTAAAAGGTTTCCCGAGGAAATAAAATAAAATTTTAATAACTTAAAAAATAATTTCCGTATGCAAATCTGTTTTAATAAACATTTTAGTAATTTAATGTTATTTCATCCCGCTAGATAACTGATCAATTGTAAGGCGATACGAAGTTCACCCGGTCAGCTAGTTTCTTTATAATATATAAAAATCTCATGTTACGGTGTTTGTTCGCAATCCTTCGGAACGGTTCAACCTATATTATGTAACTTTTTGTGTGTACTTGGTAGATATGAGAATAGGTCTTAAAGTATATTTCAACCTTCTAGGGTGTCCATCCAGAATTTTTTTGGCAAAACAACGTTTGCCGAGTCAGTTAGTAATTTATAAAATTAAGTATTTATTTAAAACTAGAGACCTACTCGGGGCTTGAATTTCAACCCTAATAATAATGATAGGGCTTAGTTCACGTTGTCATTATTACATAATTTATTCATTTATTTTAGTGAAATTTGAAATGTTCCGACGGGCATATCCTTTTGAAATCTTCGACGTTACTAAACAATTTTCAGAATCTAAGCACACTGCTCTATATTACGTTTTTAAACTAAGTTTGTTAATGTACGTGACATTAACAATTGAATTCTGTAACACGTAAATTATGTCACCAATGATAAAAGCATTATTTTCGTATAAAATGTCTGTTTTACATTCATCGCCATCATTGACACTAAATTCCTCATCAGCATCATGTTCAAGGCTACCATCTTCGTCTGTGCACTTGCACTTGCTTCTCAGGTAAGAATTAAATTTTTTTCTTCTTCTTTTCAACTTTTACAGCTTCATCGTCTGTTGAATGTAAAACTGTAACTGCAACATCAATAATGTAATCTTAAGCAATAGCTGAATTTATCATCTTTTACAAATCATCTACTGAACCGTTAAATACATCAATAATTAAATTTTTCTTCTCTTTCAGAGCATCACCGCCCAATATCTCCCAGGTCCTTTCACTGGTGGACCCTTCTTGGCTGCTCCCTTAGCCGCTGCGCCCTGCGCCACTGCTTGGTACGAGGCCCCTTATGCCACCACCCCTCTCGCTAGCTGGGCTTACGCCCCTGCTGGAGCTCTCGCTGCCTCCAACGGCCCCGGCCTCGCTATCTCCAGCGCTTCTCCTCTCATCCCCGCTGGCGTCTCTGTCCTCTCCGAGAACGCTTACGAAGGTGTCCTAGCAGTTGGTGGTGCTCTGCCTTTCCTTGGAACCACTGCTCTTGAAGGTGTGGTCCCAACTGCTGGAGCTGGTGCTATAGCCTATGGATGTGGGAACGGTGCTGTAGCAATCACTGCTGAGGATGCTGGTCCTTTCACTGGAATCGATGGGCCAGGTTTTGGACCAGGTCCTATTGGTTTTGAAGCTGGTCTCGCTGCTCCCTATGGTTATGGAGCTGGTATCGGTCCTTGCGGCTGTGGTGCCATCTACTGAAAAATTTAAATCTTGTGATGTAGGTCTTAGGAGAATAATATAAGTTGTTACAGTGAAACTTTTATTTTCCTTTAATTCTTTTCCACCTTATATCCATTTTTAGGAGTAATTTAAATACTTACATAAGTTTAATGTTTTATACATAACTGCATTGAGAAAAATATACCTTATCGAATTGTTACGCATGTCCTCGTAGTTCACTTAAAAAGCTCATTGAAAAATCAAAAGAAGACAGGGCTTCTTTCATCCTGAGTCCAAATAACTCGTGATACACCTTGCCTAGTAATAAAAGAAGTTGTAGAGGTACAGAGTTTCTCCTGCTTCAACCCATTAGTGGCTCACTAATACTCCAAACTCCACCACGCTGCTCCAGTGTGGATTGGTGGAAGGATTACTCAAGTGTCAGAAGTTTTTATGCCACCCAAGCTCTGTACCTTCCAGTTTAATCCCGTATCCATGTGAAGTAGTATTTTTTCATCTTGAGTATTGATGGCGTCAGCATGAGATAACAATTTTTAATGAGTAAACCAAGTAGTCGATAATAAATTTTATTCTTTAGGCAATAAATAAAAGAATAATAAATCGAATCTTTATTTATAGTAATATTGTTACTGTATATTAAAAAAATATTAACATAATATTATATAAAAATCATCCATTATTATCGTTAGCCCAATAAAATCCTACTAATATAATTTAATGTGAAAGTTCGTATGTAACGATATAGGGACGTTTACTTACTCTTTCAAACAAAAACAACTGAACGAATTTTCATAAAGTTTAGCACACAGGTAGACCATGATTTTGAATTAGTTAAAGGGTATTTGTTGTCCCGGCAAACGCGGGAAAAGTCACAAGCATAGTGCTAGTTCGAAATATTGTTTTTCGAATTTCCATTAATCCTTTAAATAAACAATGTACGGCAAATACTGTTTTACAAGAATTTTAACATTTACACTAAATTCAAACGTTACGTTATACTAACGTTCTATAAAGATCAAAATCATCATGAATTGCCCTCTCGAGCTGTACGTACATATTATGTATCTGTTGCTAGTCAGTGAACGAATATAGTATATTAGTTCATTGTTGCTAGTAGATATACTCTTCTGAAGCGCTCATAGCCCTGCGGCTTGCGTCGATCCTAAGTGATCGACAAAGTTAAGCAACAGCGAGCGCGGTCGGTAGTTGAATGGGTGACCGCTAGTGGCAAAAAATTCTTGAGCGTTTCCGTGCTTCGGAGGGCACGTAAAGCCGTCGGTCGCGGTTGTTATTATAAGATAACAGTCGTTAAGCTATGTCGGAAGCCCTCGGGCGGTTTGAAAACTTCCGACACTCGAGTTGGCCACTAACCCCTCCACCAATCCGCACTGGAGCAGCGTGGTGGAGTATGCTCTAGGCCTCCTCAAGAGGAAAGACCCGTGCCCAGTAGTGGGCCATTACTGGGTTGAAGCCAATCTCTTCTGACCTACCTACGCAATATTATTGGTGCAATCTGTGGACAAGCAAACAAATACATCTTCTATCTATCCTGATGACCCTGTAGCCTAGTTGGTAGCGACCCAGCCTGCGGAGCGAGGGGTCCCAGGTTCGATTCCTGGCTGGAGCGGATATTTATGAGACAGATAAATATTTGTACTCGGGTGCAGGCTGTTATTGTGATGTGTTATACTCGTATGTGTCGTCCATGCCACCCGCGACACAGGTAATAAATAACCTACGGCGAGAGTGTGAGTATACTAGCGTTTATTTATATGTATGTCCTTCTTTCACGTCACAACAGAGCGATATTACCTTAAGTATTTTGTATGTGAAGGTATGAGGCTGAAGTGTGACATAAGCTACTTTTTACCGTGGTAAAACATCTCATTCCCATGGGAAGATCCATTAGGTTGCGTATTTGAATCACTTCGTACTAAAAATAACAATGTGTTGGTCTTTCTTTAACTTCATAAAGGACAATGGATTGATATAAAGTAGTTGGAAAAATTAATATTTATAGTTGGAAGGTTGAAGAGAATTACTCTTTAGAGTTCCGAAGAAAAATCGAACTTCAGAAAAGGAGGAGGTATTCGAATGTATTTTTCTTTTATGTTTGTTACCTCAGAACTGTCGATTGGGTAAACCGACTTTGATATTTCTAATCGAAAGCTGGTCATGTAATTTCACTTAAATTTGAGCGAGATTTGATGAGCAGTTTTAGTGTTATCCTTAATTTTGAAGTCGGTTATTTTTTGTTAAGAATTATTTATGGTATGGCATAGCCGGCAAACGAGCTGACGATCCACCTGATGGTAAGTAGCTTTCGTCGCCCATAAACATCAGCAACGCCAAAAGATGATGACTTATATTACCAGCCAAGAAAGGGTGAAGAAAAAGAAAGAAAGAACTGGCTCTCAAACTCCCAGCCGGAACACGACGAGTCGTTTGGCGGCTGACTCATGCTCAGTTAATGTTTTAGTAATTAGTTCCATCGGCTGAAGCCATTCCTGGGCATATAACTGATTATATATCATGCTTATCATTAAAATACATTCAATTTCACAGTCAAAAGGTTATTTAACATTGACATTGGACTTGTTGAGAGTTATTTATAACTTAAAATGTGATACAAAGTCGTAAATGAAAAAAAAAATTTGCTATAATTGTTTTATTTTCAGAATTAAATAATTGTCAATTGAGAAATTAGTAAAAAGCTCCGCAACCGCAACCAGCTCCGTAGGCAAGGGGTCCAGCAAGACCGTAGCCATATCCGAAGGGCTCGGCAATGCCGGCGTATCCGAGGGGACCGGCGAGGCCATAGCCGTAACCAAAAGGCTCAGCGATACCAGCGATGCCATAAGCTCCAGCATCCTCAGCGGTGATAGCGACGGCTCCATTGCCGCAGCCATAAGCGATGGCACCAGCACCAGCGGTGGGCAGAGCACCCTCGACAGCAACAGTTCCGAGGAAGGGCACAGCACCACCCGCAGCTAGGACACCTTCGTAGACGTTCTCGGAGGCAACGGAGACTCCAGCGGGGATGAGAGGAGAAGCGCTGGAGACAGCGAGGCCGGGACCGTTGGAAGCGGCAAGACCAGCGGGACCATAGCCGTAGGGACCAGCGCAGGCGCCAACGAAGGGAGCGCCGTACGCGAAACCATCGTAAGCGAGGCCGTCAAGGCCGTAAGCTCCATACGCTCCGTAGCCGAATCCGTCATATGGGCCGTAAGCTCCGATGCAATTGGCAGAGATGCTCTGAAAAATTAACGACAATGTTAAAAAATTTGCTAAGATGATTTTCTTCTTGACAGAAAAATTCCGTGTGAAAGAAACAAGTAATATTATTATAATGAACTCCTATAAGAAACTCTTTTGCATTCCACTTAACTATTTCGATTAGATCCTCTTCCTCACCTTCATAATAAAACCGTAATCTTTAGAGGGTGATTATAACTTTATGTGAATAGTCAACAAACAGACATCTTAATTTAACGTTAGCAATATCAAAATAATATTAAAAAATATGAGATATAAGAAACATGTTTTTGTGTTTTTTTTAGGAAGATGATACAGTCATTAAATGACTACAATCGGGATCAGAGTTTGCGATAAACTCAAGTTAAAGCCCAAAAAAGCTGAGAATGGAGATTATAATGAAATACAATACCTGAATGAGTTACGATCAGAAAGAGAGGCAACGTCTAGATGTCAACGTCTGTTGACGAGTAGCTGTCTGTGCGACCAGAATTATACTTTATTGTGTCGAAGCAAGAGTCGCTATTTCTTTAAATGATTTTGCGGAATGAATCTTCTGTACCAATAGGTACCATTATGTATTCTGTGATAGTACCATGAAATGAAATGAAATGAATGAAATGAAATGAAATGAAATGAATGAAATGAAATGAAATAATCTTTTATTCATGTAGGTATCACTGATACTCTTATGCACGTCATTTTTTTTAATCTACCATACCTGGATGAGGAGCGCCTGAGCGCAGACGAGAAGGACGGTCTTGATGGACATGTTGCTGAAGTTGTATCTGGTGATGCACAACTGAAAGTGAGGATTGAGATTCTGGGGCTGTCTTTTATACAAACAAAATACAATTTTATCATCATTTAGGCAATCTGTTGAAATTTGTTAAAATATAAAAACAGTGTGGTTTTACGAAACTCGTGAACGTGACCGTGAATATTATTTACTAACGTTAACTAACTTTTGTGGGCTAACGTCATTATGCGTAAAAAGATACATGGATATTGGAAATTTTAACGTTGCCACAAATGCATTGCCAGCATTACTCGTTTTGCTTTGGTAAAATTTAAGTGTATCAGCTCATGCTTATCAACAAAATTCACTGTCATTAGAACTAAAGAAATATGTAAAATTTCAACTTCTTAGGAGTAAGTGGAACTAGATCTAATCTTGAAAGTTTTAGATTGCTTAGAAATATAGATGGGATTTTATAAATCGAAATAAAAGTAGATTAAAATAACAAAATGTAACAATCGAATTAGATAAACCACAATGTTACCAAAAGCTTATTACAATGCATTAGTGAAAACGTTCACGAAATGTGATGTAATGAGTGGCACAGAAAAATAAAGAAAACGATGAAACAAAAATTCAAAGAATCAGTGCGTCATTATTATTAAATTATATCTGCAATAATAGCTAGTTAATCTCAAAAATTAATTTTGGCTTACGAAAATAGTTTTTCTTCATTTCTTTCTGGGTCCAACAGTGTTCATAGGGAGTACGTTTTTTAATGTTTCCTCAGAAATCCGTAATTTTATTAACAGATTTGGAATTTTATTTTTTATTTGGGACCAATCTGGAAGAATGCCGTATTAATATTTTAAAAATCCTGTTCCGATGAAGGCATCCATAGGTAATTGATGAAACCGCTCAAATATAATAGGTGTACTTAAAGCGATTGTGATAATAATTATGTTTTTGAAGAATGTTTTTCCTTCAATTGAGTTATCATTTTGGTAAAATTTTGATTTTATTTCTATTTATCACTAACGTGTTAATATAAATTGTGGACTTAATTTACTATTTATCCAAAATTTAACATCCATAAAACTTTAAGCTCGGTGGTTAAACTTTGTTATCTTCATTTTAAAGGCTTGTTATGGTATCTTGTAAATACTAAACATTTCTTTAAATTAAACAACACCAAATATAAGTCAAGGTGAAAGCAAATATTTCAGTCTTATTGATAATAATACACATCAAAATGCACGTATGAATGTATGCATTGAATTGTGAAATGTTGTAGACCTGAGCAAAGAACCAAATTAGGTAATTAATATAAATTCTGGGTTTGTTTAACTAAATTCATTCTGAAATCCGCTGAACAAACATCAACATGTCTGCCCTCTCTTTCTTGCTCCTCTGCATCCAGGCTTGCCTGATCCAGGTTCGTATCATTAATTGGTCCACATACTACTTCATATTTAATTTTTTAAAAGTATTTTACATCCATTTCAATGTTATTATTGTCATTTGCAGAATGTCTTCGGAACGTGTTACGGCCCTGGTCCCTACGGAGCCTACGACGGCTTCGGATACGGATACGGCGCATACGGAGCTTTGGAACCCTTCGCTGGCCCCTACGGCTTCGCTGGACCCCTTGCTGGTCCACTCGCCACTGGTCCCTGTGGTGCCTACGGCGGCGCTGGCATCGGTGAGGTCGCCGTCGCTGGTGAGCTGCCCGTCGCCGGTACCACCCTCGTCGCTGGACAGGTCCCCATCCTCGGTGCTGTAGAGTTCGGAGGTCCCGTCTGCGCTGCCGGTACCGTCTCCATCGCTGGATCCTGCGCTTGCGGATGCGGTGGACCTTACGGACCTGGTTACATCTACTGAGAACAAAGTTACTGAAAATTTCTTAAGAACAATAAAACTGAATTTGATCTATATGTGGTTTTAACTTACCTTACAAATTAATGCCCTTTTTTGGCTAATTCCACATTTGTTGTCGTCATGTAAAATTTATAGCCGTCAATCCTGGTGCAGTCGGAATTAAATTATAAAACATGGTCTATGACGCTGGATTGGCAAACTTCACACAACTTTGGGGATGTTGTGTATAACTCTATCCAGGCTACCTCTTGATGATTCATTTCGGTAAAGCAGTTATAATTTTGGATATGCAATTCATTAAGGGTATACGGTGGGTTTGTACAAAAGTCTTCCATAACAGAGACCACAAAGCAATAACTGCTTAGCATCAACATATATGATATGTTTTGGATGACAAACAGACAGCATTTTTTATGTGATAAGGAAAGCAAACGAACTTGTAGTGCGGTGATCCTCTGCCGGCTATGGCTGAGGACATACTGTAGCTCCAGTTAGAATTAGGTGCTAAGAAGAATATCTATTGATTATTATTCGTTACAGAGAAATGCAGAACATAAAACTTAGTTCCATAACAGTAAACATTTGGTTTCGAACACATTATTCGTATACGCAATAAGTAAACAAATAGATGAAGGGAATGGAAAAAATGTATAACACAATAACTATTGTTATTTAATTTATTGATAGACGTAGTTGATTCGACCCAACTCAAATAATGAAGGGGCCAACACCGTTGCATCCACAAGCGCAGGATCCTGCCATAGTGACAGTACCGGCAGCGCAGACGGGACCTCCGAACTCTACAGCACCGAGGATGGGGACCTGTCCAGCGACGGCGGTGGTACCGGCGACGGGCAGCTCACCAGCGACGGCGACCTCGCCGATGCCAGCGCCGCCGTAGGCACCGCAGGGGCCGGTAGCGAGGGGACCAGTGATTCCAACACCTAGAGGTCCAGCGATGCCAGTAGCGAGGGGACCAGCCCAGGGGCTGGCTAATGCTGCAGCTGGAGCCAGAGCACCCAATGGACCCACGACAGGTCCAATACATTGGCTGAATACATTCTGTAATTCAGAATCAAGAATTAATTCAAAGATCTAAAGTCTTTATCGATACTAAATTTTTTGAACATGTTATGTTAAGAGAGTTCAGTTCTAGCAATTTCATTGAACAGTCGACTAATGAAAAGTCCAGCCACCTTATTGACATTAGTAATATTTAGTTTGCAACATGGTCAGTTGTAACAACAGAGCCACTATGATGCGTGACAAGAAAGAAGAGATAAGAAAAAAAGAACTGCTCTCAAGCCCTCAGCCAAAACACGACAAATACTTTGGCGGCTGTCTCAAGCAAAAGTCTGGTAGCCAGGCCTGCTAGGATAGGCTAGATACAAATCTCTAGTAACCGATAGAATTTCGCTCAAGCGAAAACTATATTACTATCATAGCTATACATAAAACCAAATTAGTTATGTACCAATCTCAAAAATGTGTGAAATATAAACTAAATTTTAATCTTGCGCAAATAAGAACAAACGTATCAAAAATATGATGTCTGAATTTTGATGTTTTGAGTTTAGTATAAAAATTCTTTTTTAAACATATTGTATGATTTCAATTTGATGTATTTCAAGCATTTTGTATTGACTAAAGCTGAACGCACATAATATCGGCATCGTCCGTGCCAGACGCTCCGTATACCGATAGCCTCGCACCTATGTCCGGATTCGCCGTACACTTTTAGTATTGCCAACAATTTTTGCAGTTTTTCCCAACTTCTAGTGTAAAACGGTGCGATGTCATTCGTTTACAGTCCTATTTAAGTCTGTGTCAAGTTTAATGTCCTGTTGACAGTACTACTGGGAAAAAAATCTTACTAGTTCTGTCTCAATGTATAGGTATAGTTTGCTATCAATCGTCAAGTATTGGCCATTATATGTGTAATATCCGGATGACCAAGCTTAGCTCGGTTTAGTATTGCTTAACCACGCCATCTACTTTAGCTTTAGTGTAGCTACTCGCCAACAGATGTCAGGAAGAGTATATTGTAGCCGTTTTTCATTGCCTGAAAACACCGATAAAACGACATTTTCTAAAAATGAATCCTAGCTAGATCGATTTATCGCTCCCGAAACCCCCTATATACTAAATTTCATAAAAATCGTTTATATGCCGACGCATCTGTCATCCGCATCGGGCTCTCATATGATTTCATACAAATGCAATGCGGACGGCGCGGACGATGCCAATAAATGTGCGTTCAACATTATACTTAGTTAAAGGTAGTTGCTATGGTCGTTGCATTGCCATTATGAAATTTATAATATCTATACATCAACAGATTCAGTTCACAGGTACAGCTGTCTTTATGAGTTTCTTAGCGGCAATGATATTGATATATCGCTTAAAATTTTCGATAGTTGAAAATTTTATTTACCAACATTAGCTAAATTAAATACTGCAAGACGATTTCAGTTATTTCTTATGTAAAAATTACAACCTGACAAACGAGTATACGAAACGAGTCACCTGATGTTAAGTGGTCAGAAGAAAAGAGGGAAGAAGTAAGACCAGATGCATTGCCAGACAAGAAAGAAGACAGAAAGAAGCACGAAGTAAATAAATAAACATAATAGTTCATTGCTAATATTATTGTATTTTTTTCTTACCTGCACCAAGCACGCTTGGGCACACAGGAATACAAGAGCAAAGGTAGACATGATGATTTATCCAACGGAGATGATCCCAGAATGATGTTAACGGAATCAAACCAAAGTTTTATACTGAAATCTTTGTAATTTAAACCATGTTTTTCATCAGCCAAACATAAAAAATATTACAAAAGACATGCTGATGAAAATCATCATACATATTTCTAATGTTTAATTGCTTTTCAAAAAGTAACTATGCCTTGTTGAAAATAAAGCTTAGTTTGCTGGCTTTAAGTGATTCATTTTTTTCTTTTTGACTTCGAAATCTTTTATTGGTGCTGGTCTAACATCACTATAAATATTTCTGTTTTCGTCCCCAAAATCATTCTTGGTTTCTAATTCAAGAAACGTAATTCAAGTAAGAAACCGCATTAATGATGTCCCTGAAGATCGTTCTTTTTTGTGCCCAGGCACTGCTGATCCAGGTATGGAAAAGTTCATAATATCTTATTTTAATAGTCACATACTGAAGATTAATAAAATAATTCTTTCGGTTAAAATATTTACTAATCCTTGAGTTCAGTCAAACCTCATTAAAAGTTATTTATTCGGCTGAATAACAGACGAGATAGGCACTTAATTCCTTCTCTTGAAGATTGCCTTTTCTATTAACAGTATAACAGGACTCAAGATTACTAGTGGTAGTACTCTACAAACTGCTACAAGGAATCTTTCTCCACTTCTCTTCTACTATTCTCCTTCTAAAATCAACTGCAAAAGGTTTTAATCTTTGAGTTACGGTATTGGAAAGTAAATAGACCGTAGATGGCTACTTGTACATGGGTAGAATTTGTAACGATCAGGAATACGAATGTTTCGTTGAAGGTGAAACTGGAAGCAGGCCTCTCTCTACTAGTAATTCATCTTGTTATGTTTTATTTATTAATATTTTTCGATTCTAAAAAATAAAATTTTAACTATAAGTTTAATTAACAATGGATTATATTTTATTTAGAGCATCGCTGGCCAGTGCATTGGAGCACCCATGCTGGCTGCCCCATGCGCTGCTCCCCTACTGGCCGCTCCCTGCGGGGCCTGGGGTTTAGGCCCTGCAGCTCTCTCTGCGTCCAACGGTCCTGGTCTAGCTGTGTCCTCTGCTTCTCCTCTCATCCCTGCCGGAGTCTCTGTTCTATCTGAGAACGTCTACGAAGGTGTTCTAGCCGCGGGCGGTGCTGTGCCCTTCCTCGGAACTGTCGCTCTCGAGGGTGCTCTGCCCACCGCTGGTGCCGGGGCCATTGCTTACGGCTGCGGCAATGGAGCTGTTGCCATTACTGCTGAGGATGTTGCTGCTGGTATAGCTGGACCTTTGGGAATTGCTGGATCTCTTGGCATTGCCGGACCTGTCGGTATTGCTGGACCTCTCGGTGTGGCTGGACCTCTTGGTATCGTTGGACCTCTCGGTATCGCTGGACCACTTGGTGTTGCTGGACCTCTTGGATGCGGATGTGGTCTAATTTAAGATAAAACTCTTAAATAAATCGGAAAATTTTGCAATTGAAAACTTTTGTTTAATTTTATTTTATTCCACTCGATTGTTAGCCAAATAACTTTTCTAAAAATAATGTTATGTATTTTAAAATTTTATAGTAATCATACAAAAACAGTTGTTTATCATTGAAAAATATTTGCTTCTCTTTCCAGTATTTACTTGTAGAAAGAGAGCTAGTGAACCATGTGACTAGCCCATTTACCACAATGCTAGAAGTTTTTCTACATTTTCAAAAATTTAAGGGATGATGACGCAACGGCGAGGTGCCTACCAGAACGGTACTTTCATAATTGACTGATAAATAAAAATTTTAACAAAAAAAGCGACTTCAAATGAGTACATCATTTTCAATAAAAATATCATCGAAATCGGTTGGCGTGATATTGAGTTATTCGTCCATTTCGACGGGTGCAACGCATAAGGTCTTAACGCCATTTTTATTGAAAATCCATATTTTACACTATCGTAATTACGTATATGAGTTTTATAAATTCCTGAAATCAGAATTTTAATATTACTTTTAATTAACGAGTTTTAGAAACGCTTATGGTCGTATATTTTGAAAGTTACCACGCATATAGTTGCATTTCACGGTACGACGATATGCGTGGTGCTATTGGTTCGTGCGAGACCAATCAAGGGCAGTTACGGCCGTCGTATGTCACTGACGGAGCACGCAATAAAGTATGACATTTATTTTGTAAATAATATGAATTCTGAAGTGTTTTACAAGTTTTTTTACAAGTGAGTTGTGATATGTTGATTATATTGCATTATTATAATCAAAATGAACCACTTACGATCATCAAGAATTTTAAAATTAGCACTTAACAAAAATGAAAAAAAATACCTTCTAATGAATCCAGTCAAACTGGTAAGTTTTGGTTAATAATTGATTGTTTTTTTATTAAATAGTTAGAAATCATATCGCAATACAAGCATATAAGATTAGATTTATTATTATATTTAAGTGTTTTTTTCGATATTTATAATTTTAATCTAGTTCCACGCATAACGTCGTAATGTTATAGTTACGATGTTATGCGTTGTTTGTTCATTGAAGGTAAGGGTCGTAACTACTACTTACGACTACATGCGTCGTTATTAAATAAAAAAATCTGTGTTCTTATAGTCGTATGTAGAACATACAACGTTATGCTTCGAACTCAATATTAAATAAGACGTTATGCAATTTTTTATTTGCTAAAATCATAAATAAATTTAATATTCTGTGCTATTAATAAGTTGTGGTGGTTAATTAAATGATATTATATCTTTTTTAGAATCACCTGTTTAGCTGAAAACCGAGCATAACTGGAATTTGTACGAGTCAATGGTCGAGAAATCCCTGACTGGGAGCGGTAATTGTAATGATGTCAGAAAATTTCCCAAGAAGTACGACTAGCACTAAATAATTTATATAAAACTAGCTCATATCACGACTTAATCCAACAATAGTACAAAGGCTGAATCTAGACGTAAGAAAACTTGGAAATATTCCTTAGCAAGAACAGAGCCTAATTCAGATAAACCTAATATTGTTTTGGTATGTAAAACGATGTTCCTCAATACTCTCTCTATAGGAGAGCGAACAGTTAATACGGCCATGTCGAAGTGGTTTTCAGGTAGGGAATCTATTTCCCCAGACCATCGTGGCGGTTCGAGAGGTGTTATCATAGATGAAGAGATTAAACCAGGAGTAAACACACACTATGTGCGCAAAAAGTCTACAAAACTTTACTTAAATAGCCGACTCAGGTTTGCAAATATGTTTTCTCTATATAATGAGTGGTGTAGTAGTAAAAATATAACAAAAAAAGCTAAATCAGCACGACAATATTGGGGTATTATAAATCAAAGATTAAATATTTTTTATTTTACAAACCCAAGCAGAATATTTGTAACGAATATTATGTTTACACGTAAATAAAAATAATATGACAGAAGAAGAAATTAATAAACAAAAAAACACATATGATATCAAAAGAATTAGCAAGAAATTTAAAGGAAAAAGATAAAACTTTAAAAACAATTACAGCATGCTTCGATTTTTAATAAATTCAGAATTGTCCTCATGGAAATGTTGGTTTATTTTATTATAAAATAAAATTATCGGTCCCAAATGTTACAGTTTTTGATCTAGCCAGTAAAGAAGCATATTGTTGCATGTGGCCAGATTAAGTTGTCTGCTTAAACTTATTGAGACTAAAGTATAAGACGGCGGTAAGGAATTCATTTTTTGGTCAGGTAATTGTGCTGGGCAAAACCAAAATTGTATTGTGTTTTCATTTTATACTTATGCTCCTAAAAATATGGTGTAACAATAACTCATTTGTTCTAAGAGCGAGGACATACTCAAAATGAAGCAGATTCTGTTCATGCTATAGTAGAGCGAAATTCAAAAAAATATCTCATATATACGCCAGAACAATGGTATGCATTAGTAAGAAGGGCCAAAGTTAACACGCCTTATTATAATGTGATTGAGATGAGTATTACAGATTTTTATAATTTCAAAAAGTTATTGTATGGGAAAAACTGTATCAAAAACTCTAACAAACACAAAATAACTTGGACTAAAATCAAAGAAGTGGGAATAACTTCCAATGATCGGCATATATCGCTACAGCTTTGAAAACGAAGACTTATATATATAACTTATATAACTTATACATTATATGACTTTATTAATTACCAGAAAAACCTATTCATCACGAAGAATTAATAACCAAGAAAGTCTTAATAATTGAGATCGCTGTTATTTAGATTATTTGCCTATAACAACTGCAAATATGAGGATTTACAAAGTCTGTGCCGTGCACGCATAATACCGAAAGAATATAATAAGTATTATGAAAAATTACCAAACACACGCAATACGATGAACGAAGAAAATACGGATATCGATTCATCTAATAATTTGTAGATTAATTAATTCTCGCGACATGTTTATAATGTTCCTTTCTAGTTTATTTGTTATACTCACGCTTTGTTTACTGCGGAACTTTCTTGTTATCATTTAAATAAGTTAGTTTTTTTAATATCGTTTTTTAATCGTATTTGTAAACCATTAAACCCCAAAGTAACCCGGCGTAACTTGAAGGTAAGGAAATTTTACTGTACGTATATCGTCGTAACTTGTCGTAACTCAATAACATAACTCTTGCATCCCTACGCATAAAGTCATAAGTATGTAATTTCAGTATTTTTCATTAAATTACAATTCATTTTCTATCAATGATATTTGTTTAAAGATGACTTAAGGCACTACTAATTATAAGCTTGATTTAAATTCAAATTTCCTTCTCATTTTCGAGTAATGACAAAAGTAAACTTTAAATGCCCATACTGTAAAGTTGCCATTTTCTGCATACGACCTTATGCGTAGGAGCCGTCGATTTGTCGCGCACACTTAATGCAAATTCAAGTCTTATATGGTTTTTTCGTGGATGCTATTGTCAGATTTCGCTCAAATTTAAGTAGGGCCACATGACAAATACCAGTTTTCAATCAAAAAAAGAATTATCAAAATCGGTTCACCCAGTCGAAAGTTCTGAGCTAACAAACATAAAAAAATACAGTCGAATTGAGAACCTTCTCCTTTTTTTCAAGTCGGTTAGTAAAATATCGTTTAAAAATTGTCTGGGATTAAGGGAAACATGTTCGTCAGATGGTTCACTAGCTCTTAGACTAAATATTTTTTTAATACCTACATTTACTTCAGATATAGGTAAATGAAGAATAAACAACATTATGGGATCATGAAACACTTGTAGGTGTATAAGGTAAAAGTGGAAAAACCGAAATCTGTGCTGTGGCAAAAATATTAAATATACGTTACCCAATATTACTAAAATTCAGCTGTTAGGTAGTTTTCAAATTATTGTATTTTGTAATTATTACAATTATTAGAAAATGTAATTATTAATCTCGATGGAAATATTTAGGTAAACTTATCAAGTGAACCCGGTAGATTAAGATAGTCAAGTATTAAAAGATATTGTAATTAAAATTGTATCGAATTATTAATAGGTCTTATTCTTGGTTGGGCGAGTTTAAACCTTAGGTGGAAATTTAGTCATTATCTAGTCATTATTTAGGCGAATCTACAGCCGTATCAACCGTATTAATATACCGACAGATTTAAGGCGCCCAAGCGCCCATTTATTGACGTACTTACTTCGCTACATTTCAAAACTCAAAGCGCCCTCCAAATAAGTTCGCCAGCTACCCTAAAGGCACTACTCTGTTAGCGTGTTTCTTTTTTTCAGAAATTTGACAGCTTATGTAAAGAGCGATACCAAAATACTTATATTAATATTGATAATCATAATTTATTATAAAATGAAGTTATAAAATTTACGGAAATACCATATTTTAAATTTAAAACACATATTAAAAGCATTGTTATGACAAAAGGATTACTTACAAATTAGATGATTATTTTAATGACAAGACTGCTTGGACATGAGTTTTATAAATATATATAATAGATTTATTTATATTTTATATAATAGATTGTAGTAGGTAATAAGTACTATCTGTAACGGTGAGCAGGAAAAAACCCCGGTAGATTCTTGCTGCTTCTTCTCCCGGGCCCTCTCAAAGTAGGGCCTTATTGAAGCATTGGCGTAGCTTGCATGACTTTCAAAAAGTGTTTGTAAACCTAATCAATTTTGAAAAAAAAAAATGATTTTATTTAAACTCAGCTGCTTCAGTAGTGGTACCCACCACGGGTGATTGAGAGCGTGGGAAAGTTAAAAAAAGTTTCAGAGAACCATCATAAAAAACTTTGGCTGAAATTGTCTATTTGCGCGGGATGTTATTTTTTGACCACTTTTATATTCTAACTCAACCACCCAGTAATATTATGTTTCCGCAATGATGGTAAAAAAACTGAACAAAATACAAAAAAATATTTCAAAAGTAATATATTATCATTAAATTGATCTTATCTCATAGACAGCTTAGACTCAGTAGAAAGCCCCACATCCACAACCAGCTCGATATCCGAAAGGTCTAGCAAGACCGTATCCGTATCCGAAAGGCTCGGCAAGACCAGCATAACCTGCTCCATAGCCAATAGGACCAGGTCCAAAGCCATAGCCGAAAGGCTCAGCTATATCCACGAAGCCGTAAGCAGCAAGATCCTCAGCAGTGATAGTGACAGCTCCATTGCCGCAGCCGTAAGCGATGGCACCAGCACCAGCGGTTGGCAGATCACCCTCGACAGCAACAGTTCCGACGAACGGCACAGCACCACCGACAGCCAGGGCACCTTCGTAACCGTTCTCAGATACGACGGACACTCCAACAGGGATGATGGGAGAGGCACTGGTGACAGCGAGGCCAGGACCGTGAGAAGCAGCCAGGCTAGCGGGACCAAAGCCAGCGCATGGGCCAGCGAAGCCATCGTAACCAAATCGTCCATAGCCAAATCCGTCACATGCGCCATAAGCTCCAATGCACTGGGCAGAGATGCTCTGAAAAATGATACAAAATATTTAAAACGTTTAATAATAAAATAATAACAATAAATAATTAAGATTATGTATGAGGGAGGATATCAGTAGAGCCTCTAAAGCTCACTGCACAGTTTTGATATAAAGTCGACGGAGCTGCTGAGAGCTGATGGGAAACTTTGTGGTGCTCCAAAAACTATTCGATTCCGTCATCAATACTGGGACTACCCCGGAAGAATGGAGCAGAAGTACGGTGACACTGTTTTTTAAAAAGGGTGACAGGATCCTTTAAAAAAAGGGTCAAAACCAAAGTCCAACTTCGAGAAAGAAGCCACTCGTAGAATCCAAATCAGATGGGTTGTGTTCGGGAAATTACGGTGCATCTTGTCATCCAAAGAGTTACCTCAGTGTCTGAAGCCGAAGATGTTAGAGCAGTGTATGTTACCAGGGATGACTTACAAATCCGAGAAGTGGAGCTTCACTTTTGGTCTAATGCACAAGCTCAAAATCACCCAGCGGGCTATGGAAGGAGCTATGCTCATTATCTCTCTACGCGATCGGATTAGAAATTATGAAATCCATAGAGGAATGAAGCTGACCGACATAGTGCAGAAAATTAGACAGCTGAAGTGGCAATGAGTCATATAGTTTGAAGGACCGATAACCGTTTTGGAAGAAAGGTCCTCGAATGGAGACCACGCCTCAGAAAAAGGAGCACGGGACGCCCCCCAATAAGGTAGACTGACGTTCTGAAGATGACAGCGGGCATCCGTTGGATTCAAAAGGCTCAGGACGGGATGGATGGAAGGATAAAAATTATACTTATATATAATAATTATAATTCCCAACCACTCTTTTTAAGTATGAAGGCCTGCATATAAGCAGGAGAAATGATAGATGGAAAGATGACAAGAAAGATGAGAAAGACACAGAAAGATCACCTCAACAACAACGAAAGATCAGTTTGAAGCTTACTAGTTATGGATAGAAGTAGAAGATTATTGCAAGTCCAAATTCTTGATACAATACCTGGATGAGGAGCACCTGTGCGCAAACGAGGAGGACAGTCTTGATGGACATGTTACTGGAGTTCTAGCTGTTGATGGAGAACTGAAAGTGAGGATTAGGATTCTGGGGCTGTTTTTATACAGACGCAGTTTATCGCTGTGATGCAACTTGTTAATCAAATGTTGGAGACCTTGTTTTTCTGAATGACAATGTCGTAATTTAGTAATGTTAATGTTACAAATATATTATGGGTAGTTGGTAAGTGTGTACTGCTGACAGTGAAAACTTATACTCGTTATTCTTCTAAAAAATAACTTATGGCAAAAACTGCTCGTCAGATCTCACTCGAAAAATGGGACCACATGACAAGCATACATAAATACAATCGAATTGAGAACCTCCTTCTATTTTAGAAGTCGGTTAAAAAGTATGAAATTTAAAGATTTTCAAATATTTTTCTAACTGTTGTTTTTGTAAGTTTGTGTATCTATCTTAATTCAGTTTTTTCTATAAAATATTATTATCACTACAACATTATAAATTATTATAAGCAACAACCCATAATTGTCCCACTGCTGGGCTCGGGGTCTCCTCTCACAATGTGAGGGGTACAGGCCATAGTCTACCACGCTGGCCAAGTGCGGATTGGTAGACTTCACACACCTTTGAGAACATTATGGAGAACTCTCAGGTGTGCAGGTTTCCTCACGATGTTTTCCTTCACCGAAGCAAGTGATAATTAACTTGTAATACGCACATAATATTTGAAAATTAGAGGTGCGTGCCAGGATTTGAACCCGGGCCCCCGCGTTCGGGAGACCAACGTTCTAACCACTAGGCTATCACTGCTTATAAAGCTCATTCAGATGAGACCGTATGGTCTAATGAACTCTCCGATGCACAGGCAGCGTCAGCTCCTATATCGATTAATCAGGATAAATTATTATACTCTCACATAAATTTACTAAAATTAAATGAATCTTACTGTCCGAAAAATAAAAATGTTTGAATTTTAACGAATAAGATGCGCAAATATATTGCGCAAAGTTCTTGCTTTAATGGAAGGAATTGAGGTAATATATTTTGCAATATTTACTTAAATGCACGTACTATTTTGTTGTCACTATCAAAATAGTACGTGATTAGTAATAATTTCTATAAACCAGTGCTACCTTGTCATAAAGCAAAGCAAAACAAAGCAACAATCCATAATTGTCCCACTGCTGGGCTCGGGGTCTCCTCTCACAATGTGAGGGGTACAGGCCATAGTCTACCACGCTGGCCAAGTGCGGATTGGTAGACTTCACACACCTTTGAGAACTTTCTTGAGAACTCTCCGGTGTGCAGGTTTCCTCACGATGTTTTCCTTCACCGAAGCAAGTGATAATTAACTTGTAATACGCACATAATATTTGAAAATGAGAGGTGCGTGCCAGGATTTGAACTCGGGCCCCTCGGTTCGGGAGACCAACGTTCTAACCGCTAGGCTATCACTGCTTTTTTTGCACCTTGTCATGAAATATAATAATTTTTCCATAATAGCCTGTTAATACTATAGCTAAACGTTTTGTGAAATTACAACTTAGAAACAAAACTCTATCTGTTACTATAACCCTATAATCTCAAATAGTGATGCATGATTTTTAATCGATTTCAAAAAAGGAGGAAATATTCAATTCGATTGTGTTTTTTTATGTTTGTTACCTCAGAACTTTCGACTAGGTGAACCGATTTTGATAAAATCCTTCTTTAACCGAAAGCTGGTGCTTGCTTTGTGGTCCTACATTTGAGCGAGATCTGACGAGTAGTTTAGATCTGACGAGTAGTTTTTGAGTTATCTGTAATTATGAAGTCGGTTATTTTTTGTCAAGAATTATCGACTACAATCATGTTTAACTACAAAATACATTGATATACTGATTTTTAATATCAGTAGTCAAGCATTGCATATACGAGTATACAACTTACACCCTACATACTGCCCCACAGCCATACGTTACGTCTCTAGCTAAGAGACTTGTTAAGATTTGGTCTTCTACTAAACATTTAGGTGTTAAAGCCAATGGGAAGGCACTTTCATTTAAAAGTATATAAAATTTTCAGATGTACAGGTCTATACTATGTAAGAAAGTAAAGATCAAATCCAGCATCGACTCACCAGAGCAACAAATTGACAATGAAGCTATTGATTTATCAATACTTTAAAGATTTGTACAAATTTCATAAAAACCTGAGAAAAATCTGCCGCAATATTTACCCGGTAAATATACAATAAAAATGTTTATAAATAAAAAAGCAAAAATCATGTAAAATTCCATTTCTTAAAAGTAGATTAAAATATAAACATTAACGCACGTACTCAGATCGTACACACTAGGTTACGAAATGTTCTAACAGTAAGACGAAATAATACGAAAGTCATATAAAAACTTGATCAATTTAATGACAGTCATTCAGAAATCGACGTTCAATTAAAACTTAAAAATGTCTTCCTTCGCGTTTCTGATCCTCTGCATCCAGGCTTGCCTGCTCCAGGTTTGATCTATTAACAAATATAATTATCAGTACAGCCAAGAAAAGTAATCAGCAGTTTTTATTATTTTCAATTAAATGATCATTAAATACAATTTTCACTTCCAGACTGTCTTCGGACAGTGCTACGGCCCTGGTCTCTACGGAGCCTACGACGGCTTCGGATACGGATATGGCGCTTACGGTGCTCCTTTTGCCGCTGCCTACGCTGAACCTTTCGGACTTGCCGGACCCTACGGCTTCGCTGGACCCCTTGCCGGTCCCCTCGCTACCGGCCCCTGTGGTGCCTACGGCGGCGCTGGCATCGGTGAGGTCGCCGTCGCTGGTGAGCTGCCCGTCGCCGGTACCACCGCCGTCGCTGGACAGGTCCCCATCCTCGGTGCTGTAGAGTTCGGAGGTCCCGTCTGCGCTGCTGGTAAAGTCTCCATCGCTGGATCCTGCGCTTGTGGATGCGCTGGACCCTACGGAGCTGGATATATCTACTAAGCAAAACTTATAGTAGAATAATTAAAAAACAATAAATTTTTTTGACTAATTTGCATTGTTTTTCCTTCAAACTTAAAGTTGAAATGTTGTTGGCAATTAAAGTTTTCCGAAAAAGACATCCGAAATACTAAAATGTAAGCACTATCGAATACGGGGAAAAAAGTCCAATCGAAGAATAATTCCTACAAAACATTGAAAATTTTAAGGCAGAATTTCCTTTAAGACGCTGTTTTTTTTGGGATCCGACGTTGAGATCCGAGTTTTCCAAAAAATTATGGGTCTTCTAAGACCATTTCTTGAATTACGGGTCCGTTTGCAAAATATTTAGCTTTTAAGTGCTGATTTTGGTTAGAGTCAAGTGTCGTCCCCTGCTGGCTAAACGGTTGGAGTTGGACAACTAAAACAAATCTCAAAAATAAGGTACATATATGATAAATTTACAAGGAAAACTATCAGGGATATGTTAACATAAGTAGTTAATGAGTAATAGTCGATAAACTTACTACTTCGGAACCCTACATTGCGCGTGGCCTGACACGCACTTGCCGAGTTTTTTTATTGAAATTATATCTATCGCAGAAGACGTAATTGTACGTATTGATATTCTTATGGTGCGTATGGAAAAAATATGAGAGAATTTTTTTATGATGCGACAGCCAAAAACAGCGACATGATGAAGATGCAAAGATACTAGGCAAACAGCAGTCGCTAGGAGTTGTTTGGATTACTAGCACGCACTGGGTCGTGGGTGCAAACAATATTGGGTTAATAAAACAGTAATAATATTGTTAATTGTTTATTTTTGGAACGTCGGAGTCACGCTCAATTCAGTGATTTAAATAATCAAAGGCCCAGCACATCCACAAGCGCAGGATCCAGCGATGGAGACGGTACCGGCAGCGCAAACGGGACCTCTGAACTCTACAGCACCGAGAATGGGGACCTGTCCAAAGACGGCGGTGGTACCGGCGACGGGCAGCTCACCAGCGACGGCGACCTCACCGATGCCAGCGCCGCCGTAGGCACCGCAGGGGCCAGTAGCGAGGGGAGTAGCAAGGGGTCCAGCTAAACCACCCAAGCCAACGCTAAAGGGTCCAGCGATAGGTCCTGCTAAACCAGTCAAGCCTACGCCAAGGGGTCCGGCAAGAGTGCCAGCGAGAGGTCCAGCGCAGGGTGCAGTGATGGGTGCCGCTAGAGGTCCAATACATTGACTGTAGGCATTCTATAATACAGAAAGATTAGAAATATCTTATCACATCTTTATAACACTGATACTGTGTACAAAATAGAAATATATTTTGTTCAAAGGGCTAACTCATATTAGTAAATAAAATAAAATAATGATTATTATTATTTATATTGATCATTTCAATTATATAGAAAAAAGGAATGTCTTGAATTGGGATTACGAAAAGTTCTATAACTCGAGAATAGACGATATTTTTATTCATAAGATAAGATATACAAACATGGCTGGATTAAGGGCCCAAGGTTGGCTCAAGTGTACAATGGTGTTTAACTTTAAATTAATGAGTAAAATAAAGATAATTTAGAAAATACTTACATGGACCAAGAAGGCAGCGCAGAGGAATACCAAACCGAATGAAGACATATTTGAGTAAGTTTTCTTCAATTATGATGTTAGAATAAATTTAGCTTAGTAAGTAAAGCCTTATATACAAAACATAATATTAGCAATTAAGCCACTAATTTTCATCAGCTCCATAAAAAATTAAATCATATTAATAAAAATTGCGAAATTGAATCTGATGAAAATTGTCATTTGTATTTCTAATGGAGTAATGGAAACTAAGTTTTCGAAAATGTTTCTTTTACATCTTAGAAATAAGACTTAATTTTATTTGTGGATTGACTTGATCTTATTAATTTCGTATATGCAATTGATACGCGTTCTTAATTTACTATATAAGTTGCATGTCCCAAACTTTTCCAGTATTCTCATCTGCTCAGTAAGTGTTTAAACATATAATCATGTCTCTGAAAACCATTCTTGTTTGTGCTCAGGCACTCCTGATTCAGGTACGTATATTGTTATATTTGCATGTAATTTGGTCGAAGCTTCAACATAATGTTTACTATCTCACTTTCAATGTATTATATTTTCCTGTCTATTCAGTGTATTAACCTTAGAAAAAAGCAAAAAAAAAAGCATAGCAACAACCCATAACTGTCCCACTGCTGGGCTCGGGGTCTCCTCTCACAATGTGAGGGGTACAGGCCATAGTCTACCACGCTGGCCAAGTGCGGATTGGTAGACTTCACACACCTTTGAGAACATTATGGAGAACTCTCAGGTGTGCAGGTTTCCTCACGATGTTTTCCTTCACCGAAGCAAGTGATAAATTAACTTGTAATACGCACATAATATTTGAAAATTAGAGGTGCGTGCCAGGATTTGAACCCGGGCCCCCGCGTTCGGGAGATCAACGTTCTAACCACTAGGCTATCACTGCTATCGCTAACCTTAGAAAGATAACCTTATTTTAACCTACGTCAAAAGTAACTAGGAGTAAAATTTACTCCATTGGGGTAAGTTAATGAAACACTTGACAAATCAGTCTGATACTTTTTTATCTGAGTAATTAACGCAAACAGATTATTATTTTCATAAAATGGTAATAAACACAATAAATATATATTTGCCTTTAAATAAAACAAAGCTCTGCAAATAAAAATTAACTTTAGTACTTCAATCGTATCAAGAGATACGTTAAGATAAGGGACTCTATCCATCTTGAGAATAACCCAACCTGCTCAAGTTGCACTTTGTTGAATTAGCGACGAGATTGTAGCACCAGGTCTTTCCTAATGGAAGTTGCTGGGCTTATTAACTTTGTTTGATCCCGTGATGGAGAAAGGTTAAATGCAGGATGGATGAAACCTTTTGAAGCTGTTATAACTGACACACTGTTTAATTTTTGCAGAGCATCGCTGGTCAGTGCATTGGAGCACCCATACGGACTTCCCTATGTGCTGCTCCCCTACTGGCCGCTCCCTGCGGGGCCTGGGGCGCAGGCCCTGCAGCTCTCTCCGCTTCCAACGGCCCTGGTGTTGCTGTTGCTACCGCTTCTCCTCTTATCCCTGCTGGAGTCTCTGTTCTCTCCGAAAACGCTTTCGCTGGAGAACTCGCCGCAGGTGGTGCTCTGCCCTTCCTCGGAACTGTCGCTATCGAGGGTGCTCTGCCCACTGCTGGTGCCGGTGCTGTCGCTTACGGCTGTGGTAACGGAGCTATTGGTATTACTGCTGAGGACATTGGTGCTGTTGGATTGGCTGCTCCTCTTGGTATTGCTGGGCCTCTCGGTCTTGCTGGGCCTCTTGGTGTGGCCGGACCCCTTGGTTTAGCCGGACCCCTAGGTCTAGCTGGGCCTCTAGGCATAGCCGGACCCATTGGTGTTGCGGGACCTCTTGGAATCACCGGCTGTGGTTGTGGATTGATTTAATTATTCCCATTTTAAAGTGCAACTGAGTTTTCCGAATTAAAGGCATTAGCATTATCACTGGCATTATTATTCTTTTATTTTTGTTTGTATGTGTATGCACAAAGTTTGCCGTGTATTTTAATCCAATACTTCTTTTCCTCTCGTTCTTTGAACTCAAGTTCTCTCCCCTCATCACCTTCATGATCCATTATCCATGGCGCCTGGTACCAGGTCCTGCTAGAGGTCGCTGGATACTGTACTAGCCAATTTAATAACAAGAATATTCATGCGTAATGATAGAATGTCTCAGTGGTAGTGTCACAAAGCCAGAAAATGGCGATTTCAATGTCCATGGGTAATGGTGATTACTTTGACCTGGCTCGTCTCTTCGTTTGTCGGCTACTCGTATCTTTTAAATACTAGCTGTTGCCCGCAACTTTGCATACGGAAATTATGTTTTAGCTTATTTGTACCTCTTGCAGAATAAAATTTAATAAATGGTGAATTTATATTGAAGTGCTTGTATTTAGTAATTTATATTGCAACCCACGATACAAATATAAAGGATTGCTTCATGAGCGGGTTTTTAAAATTAAGCAATATTCGTATAAATTTATATATTTTTTTATTTTTCTTGCAATTTGAAAAACTGAAAAACATATTATATTCCATCAATTTAAGCAAGGAATATTTGTTGCGAATTTAAAGCAAATCGGTTGATGTTTGAAAAATATTCCATACAAATTTTCATCCCGTTTTTCAGGAAAACCTTTTAATTTTCCGAGATAAAAAGTATCCTTAAATATGACCCGAAGTATTAGTAGCAACTTCACCAAGTTTCATCGAAATCCAATTTTCAAAGTCAAAGTCAAAGTCAAAATATTTTAATCATATATGTATCACTGATACACTTAAGCACGTCAATTTTTGGTTTTTATGTGATGCCCGGACAGACAAACAGACAGACAGACAATAATTCAAAAAAATATTTTTGTGCTCTAACACGTTATTAAAGTGCCCACTAATCGAAATTTAAAAAAATTATTAAATGTACAGAAAATTTGAAGTTTTATTATAGCATAGATAATATAATATTATTATTAATAATAATAATTAATTACAGAAATTAGGTAAACGGGAATGGCAATCAAATACTTATATCGGTACGCAAGGAATATATTTGTTTTCAGGCCATCATGTTGTCATCCATGCCAACGCAGCCGTAACCGAATATAAGTATAATATAATAGAAGAATAAAATTTAGCTTGCAAGATTTGACTTGGATAAATGATCGAACAAGCTGATTGTAAAGTTATTGAAAAATTTGGTAAATTGGAATTACAATAAAATATTTATTTGTTGTTATGCAGATAACGTTTATTTTCAGGATATCATCGAATCGAACGAATGATTAAGATTTTCAGTAGAAAGCGCCGCAGCCACAACCGCCGTAACCAGCTCCGTAACCGAAAGGTCCGGCAAGACCGTATCCGTATCCGAGAGGTCCGGCCAAACCAGCATAGCCAGCTCCGAAACCATATCCGATTCCACCGTCCTCAGCGGTGATACCGACACCTCCGCAGTTGCCGCATTCATAAGAGATGGCTCCAGCTCCAGCGGTGGGCAGAGCACCTTCGACAGCAACGGTTCCCAGGAAGGGCAGAGCACCTCCTGCAGCAAGAGTGCCTTCGTAGACGTTCTCGGACAGGACGGAGACTCCGTTGGGGATCAAGGGAGAGGCGCTGGAGATGGCGAGGCCAGGTCCGTTGGAAGCAGCAAGACCGGCGGGACCGAAGCCTCCGCAGGTACCGTATCCGAAACCGTCGTATCCGAAACCGTCGTAACCCCATCCACCGAGTCCACCCCAACCTCCAAGTCCGCCATAGCCAAATCCGTCGTAACCATAAGCACCGTAGCCTCCGATACACGAAGCAGTGATGCTCTGAAAATTCACAATGAACAAATTAACTCCAATAAACCCTTTGATATAAAAAAAAAACAACAAGAAAATTTACAGGTCTGAGCAACAATTTCTCTGCCATGTATTGATAATATAAATGAAGTTATTGGATTGACACGTTTAAATTGCAAAATTTTAGTATCGCTAATACACATTATTTTCGAAGCATACTTTGAGAATTTATTTTGTAAGAACAATGCCTACTTGTGGCAAAAATGGGAGTTACCACAGTTGGCTAAGAAATTCATCTTTATGGCATAGAAGTCTTCCAGGCGCATTTAACAACTTTTGACATTTGGGCTGGATCTTTTCGACCATGTCAATGCCAATTCTTCTCAATTAAAACGAAAAAATTTGAATGAACATGAAATTGACAATGCTATTGGTCTTCAAATGGGTTTAGATTCAATACCATACCTGGATGAGGAGCGCCTGAGCGCAGACGAGAAGGACAGCCTTGATGGACATGTTACTAGAGTTCTAGCTGTTGATGGAGAACTTGAAGTGAGGATTGAGATTCTAAGAATGCGTTTTATAGGAGCAATTTGCTCTTTATCATCAATCAGTTCTGTTAGTTGTGTAATAATATCAATGGGTTTTGAAGGCTATTTAGTACGTGCTGTTTTAATGTTTAGGTATATTTTCTTCAACGTTATTTTTGTTGCTATTCCAATAATCCGTCGTGTTTTTTTTGTATTTTTAGTATCTTTGAACTTTTTGAAGGATAATCAAGATTTTATAGTGACAAAAAAACTGTACATTCATAAAGATTGTATAATAGTAAGATATGCATGGAGCACGGAGTAAATGAAAACTCTTTAAATAATAAAAGAATACTAAAATTCTTCCATTGAACCATATACTCAATAAGTTGGCAGCATTGTCTAGCAGTAATACTTACTCATTAAAAACATAAATGTGAAATGAGAGCATTGTTCAAAAATAATTACAAAAAGGCTTGTGGGCAAAAGGGAGTGGCTCAGCTTGTGTTGACATAGGACAGTGGTCCTATGCAGCGCTGTTTTTCAGCCACTCCCTTTCCCTTCGTCGGTGGACGGGAGTAAAATTCAGATGTCCCCGGCTTCCTCAATTTTCAACAAAAGAAAAAAAAACCTCATTAGCTATTAAACAAACAATATATATGTATAAATTAACAAAATAACCAAGAATTATTAACATCCTTATTTTAGTGTGTAGATGAATTGTCTTTAATTTGTCCAGTCGTCGGAAATTTAAAAATAAAAATGAATTTATCTTAATATTTCACAGTATTTCTTTCCCCGAAATCAAAATCAATCGATTTTCACGAACAAAAATACTTTCTTGATATAATTTTGGTCACCGATAACTCTCGAACTTACGATAGCATTTTCGGGCTATATGTATAATATAGCTATTTTTGGCTAGAAATTCTACATTTCAATAAGAAACATAATATAATTTATTATGTTTAAGAAGTTCAAAATGTATACGAACAAATACTACTTCACAGATAATGAATGAATTAAAAGAACATGAAGTTGTGCACGAACTCAAGAAATTTCGTAATTCCTAGTGATATTTATTTGTACTTCAACAGTATAAATACCACGTCGTACCAAGTTGAGATCATTCTAGAATCATCTATCTTGAACACCTCAACATGTCTGCCTTCGCTTTCTTGCTCCTCTGCATCCAGGCTTGCCTGCTCCAGGTATTTATCGTTAATTAAATTACATGATCATTATAATCTTAATTAAATTAAGTAACAAAATTTAATTGAGCATGAGTCAGCCGCCAAACGACTCATCGTTTTCCGGCTGGGGGCTTAAGAGCCATTTCTTTCTTTCTTTTTCTTCTCTCTTTCTTGGCCGGCAACGCATCGGTGATGCCTTTAGTATTGCTGATGTTCATGGGCGACTATTACCACTTACCATCAGATGGATCGTTAGCTCGTTTGCCGGCTATTTCCATAAAAAAAATTTGGACTGATATCGGGTGTGATGCGCTATCCATTTGGAAAATAAAGACTAAAATCCTTCTAAAAAATCCTCCTAAATCCTTCTAAATCCTTCCCTTCTAAAATCGATTGTGAAATTTTTAACGTATTTCGGACTCACGCCAGTAATAATACTGGTTTGCGCGTTCTGACCGGCAACGCATCTGTGAGAGCTTTGGAGCTATATTAATTATCCATTTTTCATTTCCAGACTGTCTTCGGATCGTGTTACGGCCCTGGTCTTTACGGAGCCTACGACGGCTTCGGATACGGATACGGCGCATATGGAGCTGCTCCCTTCGGTGCTGCCATCGCTGGACCTTTCGCCGGTCCCCTCGCCACTGGCCCCTGCGGTGCCTACGGCGGCGCTGGCATCGGTGAGGTCGCCGTCGCTGGTGAGCTGCCCGTTGCTGGTGTCACCGCCGTCGCTGGACAGGTCCCCATCCTCGGTGCTGTAGAGTTCGGAGGTCCCGTCTGCGCTGCCGGTACCGTCTCCATCGCTGGATCCTGCGCTTGCGGATGTGCTGGACCTTACGGAGCTGGCATTTATGGACCTGGATACATCTACTGAGATGTCTTAATCTGAATATCAAATAATGTGCAAATAAAAATTAGTGAATTGAATTGAAAGTTATTCCTAAATCATAGAATACTTTTTGATGTTACCTTATTCAACACTCGCAACCGTGTTCATATAAATAAAATAATAATGCATCTAAACCGCAGTTACTTAATGTTGAAAGGCATTGTTCAACACGATATAATAAATTTAAATGTTATGGCTTGTTATATACCATCATATAAGTATTACCAGTTTCCAAATGTTGAATAATGTTACAAGACTTAGCCACATTTACTAACAGTTAAAAAATAAATAGTACCTAAGCAGTATCAGACTTTACGGAAATCAGTGCCTCTAGCCAAGACACCTTTCTACAATTGCTTACGTTTGAAAAATGTATGGAGCGAACGATAAGTCACGTGATCTAAACGAACGAATAGAAAAGTCGTAGCCAAATACACAACGTTAACGAAGCGTTCGAGCGGATACGATAGAACTAATCGTTTCTACAGTGTCGTTCGCTAAATGCTAGCCAAGTTGCCCGTTGTGACATTCGCTTACGATTGTAAGCGTCGAATGTTTACGCTTTTCAATCGATCGACAGAACCCAGTAGAAAGCCAAGCGTTTCTACACTGAAAAAAGGCGTCTCTTGATTCGGCTTACAATTTTACAATATTTACTGTTTTATGTAATAATAATAAATTATTTTAAACTATTATAGAGACAAGAAATGGTCTATTTATAAAGCTTGGGGCCACTTAAGTGTTTCTCAAGTGGATTGCCTATCGCGTCTTGCGTCATTGTTTATGTTTCAAATGCCTCAATGCTATCGAGATTTAAATAGTAGAGGACGATTTTTACAAATCAATAGTTTACATACGTTTCCATAAACTCTATTAGAGCTGCAAACTTCTGCGGGCTTGCTCGTGCTCTAAATTGAATCCTAAAAAGATATCGCATAATCTAATTGTTTCTATATGTAGTGATTGTGAAACTTTACATAACTTAAATTACATGTTACACTGTATAAATCATGGTAATATAATAATAAAGATACACTAAGGTAAACGCGCCTATTACCGCCAGTTTAAGCCGACTTTGGATGAACTTCAGAAAATTACATATATGCTGTTATGCTAGAAAAGGTTTTTTAATTTATTCTTTAACATGATAAAATATCCTATGATATTCAGTACGTAAATTCAGTATTAAATCACAAAATATTTAATAAATAATAATTGAATCTAAAATAGCGATTGCTTCTATTACCGACGCATGGATGATGTTTGTTTCTAATACCGTTTTTTATGTTTCTATTACCGACCACTAAACTAGTATAAAATTAAAAAGCTGCCTGCCATCAAAAAAGGTATCATGATATTATACCTTTTTGAAATCCTTATGCTGAGCTCTGTAGTTTGATACCCATATTGCATTATTCGATTTATTTTTATTTTTTGATACTTCAAACAGTGACATCTCACAGCCACCATTTTTTTAATGTCACTTATTTAAGAATACTTGGGTTATCAAAACGAATCTAACGATATCTTAATTGTATTATTTGGTCCAGCCGTTTGGAAGATACGAAGTAATAAAAAATATTACAGACATACATAATATACTTAGATGATCACTTCGGTGATCGGTGGATAGGGCGAGGAGGACCTGTGCCATGGCCGGCGCGCTCCCCGGACCTCACACCGATGTATTTCTATTTGTGGGGGGAGGTTAAAAGTGTTGTGTATGCTACGGAGTATTCGAACAGAGATGAATTAAAATTAAGAATAGTGACTGCTTTTGATAAAGTTCGAAGTGAAGTGTTCTTGTGCTAAACCGCGTAAAGGACAATTTGTGCAAACGTGCTTAACTCTGCATCACTCGAGGAGGTGAGCATTTTGGACATTTGTTAAGGCTTGTGTAAATAATAAAATCAATACGTAAAACTTCAATCATTGTAAATAAACCCCAATTTAATCATTGTAAATAGGTATGATTCCCCCGTGTGGTTCCGGGTCCACTATGTAGAATAGCACCACTCCTACTTCTTCCTGGAATGTCGTAAAAGGCGACTAATAGGATATTCCAGGAGACGGGCAGCAGTGTCTCCCTGCGGACTAAGAACATCTACTGCGGTCACCAACACGCACTGGCCAAGCATGGTGACTACCGGCTACAACCCCCTTATGATAGCCACAACTAAGCCTCGGCCCCCAGTCCCCGGCAGCCCCGCTATTCCTAGTTACGGTAGCGGCTATGGTAACGGCGGGGCAGGGGGTGTTAAGAATCGCCGGCAGAGATCGGGCTACCAATCTCAAAAACGACTTCTACACCTGGCAACATATAACACCAGGACAGGACACTGAGGACCGAAGACAAGGTGAAAGAGCTGGAAGAAGAGATAGACAAGTTAAACTGGAGTATTGTGGGTTTATCTGAAGTCCGAAGAGAGGGGGAGGACACGATAATACTCAAATCCGGAAACTTGTTCTATCACTGGGAGGGCAAACATCTGTCCCAAGGTGGTGTAGGGTTTCTCGTTCACAAGTCCCTCGTCAACAACATTGTGCAAGTTGGGAGCGTGTCGTCCAGGGTAGCGTACCTTACACTCAGAATATCCAAACGGTATTCGTTGAAGGTTGTACAGGTATATGCGCCGACTTCAACACATCCTGACAATGAGGTTGAGTTTATGTATGAGGACATAAGCAGAGCCATATATACCTCTAAAGCTCATTTCAATGTTGTGATGGGGGACTTCAAACGCGAGACTGGGCATGCAAAGCGGCGCCGAGATGAAAGTGGGTCCCTACGGTCCTACACATTGGACGACGAAACCACCGAGGACACTTGCTGGCTAACTTTTTGGAGAAGGAAGGTCTCTTCATGATGAACTCCTTCTTCAGAAAGAAGCCGCAATGCAAGTGGACTTGAATTAGTCCTGATAGTTCCAAGAAAAGCGAGATAGACTTCATTCTGGCAGACAAACGGCACATATTTAATGATGTCTCTGTGATCAGCAGGCTTAAAACCGGAAGCGATCACCGACTTGTAAGAGGCATTAAATATCGACCTGAAGCTGGAACGGTCACGCCTGATGAAGTCTACGCTTCGCCCAACACCTACCCAAATCCAGGGATCCGAAAACTTTCAACTCCTCTCAAGCTCCACCTCTCAGTGAGGAGAGCGATAAGAGAGCTAAATTAACCCAACACTACACAGAGGATATCCCGGACGTCAGCCTGATTAGAGAGGCTCTCAAACAGCTTAAAAACAACAAGGCACCGGGAGATGACGGTATCACCGCCAAGCTGCTAAGAGCTGGGGGGAAACCCCTCCTAGTGGCGCTCCAAAAACTGTTTGATACCGTCATCCATACTGGAACTACCGCGGAAGCGTGGAGCAGAAGTGTGGTAACTCTGTTTTTCAAAAAGGGCGATAAAGCCCTTTTGAAGAACTACAGGCCAATCGCACTTCTGAGCCACGTTTATAAGCTGTTTTCGAGGGTGCTCACAAATCGCATTGTACGCAGGCTTGACGACTTCCAGCCTCCCGAACAAGCAGGATTCCGGAAAGGCTACAGCACCATAGACCACATAGATACACACTGCGGCAGATAGATTTTATATAAAAGACCGAGGAGTATAATCTGCCGTTATGTGTCGCCTATATGGACTATGAGAAAGCCTTTGATACTATTGAGACCTGGGCGGTACTAAATTCTCTCTAGTGGTGCCGGATCGATTACCGGTATATCAAGGTGTTGAAATGTTTGTACTCATGTGCCACCATGTCCGTCAGAGTACACGACACAGCAACGGTGGGGCTCATCCAATTGCAGAGAGGTGTCAGACAAGGGGATGTCATATCCCCAAAACTGTTCACCGCTGCGTTGGAAGACGTGTTCAAGCTGATAGAGTGGAAACGACGTGGCATTAACATTATAGTCATCCTGGCGGGTTTCCTGGAAGAACTTGGTACAATGCTTGGGGACTTGAACAGCGCCTCACAACGGGTGGGTCTTAAGATGAACATGGACAAGACGAAAATCATGTCGAATGTCCATGTCACACCCGTACCGGTTGTTGTTGATGGCGCTGCTCTCGAAGTTGTGGACGAATACAATACCTTTTTTTTTGCTGGGAAAAATGCATTACGTATCCTTACCCGTCGGGGGACGGGAGGGGTATGTGGGACTCCCGGGGATAAATCCCGGTATACCCACTATACAACCCAGCGGCACTCCCGCATCGCTTTTGATGGCGGGGTTCTGGGAATCGGCATAGCCTTTGCTTCCAGTTCCCCGCCGGCGTTTGCCCGCCTTACAGCGGCGGGCCCTTCACGGCCCTCCTACACACGGGAAGAGGCTCGAGGATGACTGTGAGTGCTCAGTCATCCTTGTTCGTCTGGGTGATAAGCGGTGCAATGCGGGCGAGGGCGCCCCCGCGCCTGTCGCCCGCTGCTCATCACCGGGAGGAGAGAGGGTGGTCGACCACCCGCCTTCTCCTGCCTTTCCTCCGGCGGAGAAGCGGCGCGAGAGGATCGTTCTCTTGCGCACGCTCCCGCCACCCGCGCCTCTTCGCTCCCCAACATGGCGTTTACCACGGTGGGAAGCGAGAGATCCGGCCCGATCGCCGCAATAAGACTGCGGCGCCGCTCGGCACACCTCGAGGGTGTGCTATGCCGTGTCCTCCGCCGCACCACAGCCATGGCACGACGGGCTTTCCTCCCTCCCGATCCGGTGAAGGTACGACCCGAAACAGCCGTGCCCGGACAGCACCTGCACCAACCGGAAGGTGAGGAAACCATGCGGTCTTTCGAGCCAATCCTGCAGGACCGGCCCGAGCGCATCGAGGGTTCGACAGCCGAAAACTGCGGAGGCAAGATCCGCCATCCAATGACGGACGACGGCATCACTCGCCTCCTACCGAACAGCCTCACGTACTTTAGGGGCAGGGTGCTCCCCGAGTGCTCTTCGCCCCGCCTTCCATTCGTAGACTCTGGCAAGCACCCATGCCTCGAGCTCCCAAGGAGGGGTGCCAGCCAGAGCACACGCTGCTGCGAAGCTTACCAAGCGGTAAGCCCGCACCACCCTTTGCGCAATGGCCCTCTGGGGCGCCCGCAAGGCTGTAACATTCTCCCTTATTTGAAGGGAGTCTGCCCAGATAGGCGCCCCGTACAGGGCCATGCTCTTCAGGATGCCGGCGTACAGCCGCTGGCATCGCCCGCCTGGCCCTCTCATGTTAGGCATCAGCCATGAGAGGGCCCCACGAATACAATACCTAGGACAAGTGATCCAGATGGGTAAGTCCAGTGGGTAGTGGTTTAGGGGAGCACAGTTATATAATAATCTTCCAAAATCTGTGAAAGAAGCGGCTTCTCTTAATATTTTTAAAAATAAATTATTTACTATTTTATTTATAATAATAACGATTTATAATAACGAGCCACTATACTAACTATAGAATAAAAAAAAACATAAAAGATACGTGCGATAATTATAACCCTTCCTTGGCAGTTAGGTAAAAATATTTAACATCCTGTGACTTGGGCCACCGCCTTATAACAAGTACGCATACAGAGAATTCGCTTCTTAGTTAACAACCAATGAAATATTTGTTTTCTACCCGCACTAGATTTAATATTTATTACTTACTATGCATAAATGTTCTCATGTAAGTGACAATTGTCTTAATGAGAAATAAAGTTTTTTAAACCGAAGTCCAACTTCGAGAAAGAAGTCACTCGTAGAATCCAACTCAGATGGGCTGCGTTTGGGAAACTGCGTCATATCTTGTCGTCCAAAACACTACCTTAGTGCCTGAAGTCGAAGGTATTCGAGCATTGTGTGTTGCCAGTGATGACATACCGATCCGAGACAAGGTGCTTTACTATTGGCCTAATCCACAAGCTCAAAGTAGTGCAGTGGGCTATGAAGAGGGCTATACTCGGTATTTCTCTACGTGATCGCATCAGAAATGAGGATATCCGTAGACGAACAAGGGTAACCGACATAGCTCAAAGAATTAGCCGGGTGAAGTGGCAATGAGCTGGCCACATAGTGCGAAGGACCGATTACAATAAGAGATTTTTATAAATAAGACCGTATGGGTCGGTAATAGAATTAAGTATGAAGATTACTTTATTCTATTAGCGACAGCAAAAATAAACAATAACTGGCTTAAATTTCTGCTTTAATGCAAACGTGTTTTGATGGATGTCATTGCTATGATTATTTTTCGGTATCAAAAAGTTTCTTAGTTTTGATATGAGATATTATTTAAAATACATTGCCATACATTACTAAAAAATATTGCTTACGTGGAATCTTGTTTAAAAGAAAATCTATGAGACAAAATGTATGGCGTTAATTGATCAAATTATGTAATATACTCTTGAGAATCAAACAATTTAAAAGAAACATCGAAAATAACGTATTTAAAGAAATAAAATCTAAAATACTAACTGTTGTAAAATATCTAAGAACGCCATGAGGCGGTATTAGAAGCAACTTATGAATATTATGTTTCTATTACCGCTTTAAGGTAAAATTCGAATTAAACCACAAAAAATTGTCAGAACGGTAATATTAGATGTGAATCTAGAAAACCAATATATTATTTATTATATTTACACATTTGCCTGCAGGTATACACATTTTATTTAAGTTAATTTATCTTAAGTAATAATTATGTTTACTTACGTAGCCGGGAGCGCAACACTATGAGACGGGCGTCCGTTGCGGGCGCGTCTTAGTTATTATCGAATTATTCTGTTTGCTGATTATTTACGCACACAAACTTTATTATTTTTGTTTCTCAATATACATACCTAAAATATTTTTAGGCTATAACTTTCATGAAATGTATAGTATGCCTTAAAATAGTGATTAAAAAAACTGTCGGTATTGGATGCAGATTTTGGGGTGGCGTTATTGGGCGCGTTTACGTTACCTTAAAACACTAGTTTATAATATACACATTTTACACTGTAACTTCGAATTTTTAAACTTTGCTTTGCTTTCTATTCGCGCACAATGTTTACACATTCCGTCACAGTCGACACGAGGGAACTGGCGGTGACGTAATGTGACGCGGTCAGCAGTCTCCGCTTGACATTTGATAACACAAACAACGCTAACCATAAACTATACCCAAGGTTTTTTCTCTCGACACTTTAGAATGAACGTCCGACATTATCATGTGCTCTTGGCTACCAAGTTATCGCTTTCTACAATCGCGAACACAAACGCGTAAGTTATGGTAGAAAGAGATTAGAAACGAAGCGTTTGTGTCTTGGCTAGGCCCTCTGTTGTTATAGAAACTTAGAACTTTCAATCATAAAACAGAACAATGACGTCATTACGATTTCGCTTTTTTTCAGGTGAGGTTTGTTTTAAACAGAGCTTTTACACGTGAATTTGTGACTTCATTTGATACCCCAATGTAGGGTTCGAACGATACTTTCGATACTGAGTAGCTATCGATACTTTTGTTCGCGATACTCGATACTGAGTACTCGATACTCGTACCTGGTAATTACTCGCAAGTACTCATATGAAACGTCGGTATCGAGTACTTTTAAAATACTGAGTACTTTTCAGTATTTTCATATGGAAAAAGATCAACTTTGGCCCGTTTTAGCGCTCGGACTAAACAGAAAGTGTCATCGGGACATGAAATTCACTGTCGACGACCTTTTTTTTAGGTCTGAATGAATGAAGTTCGAATGTAGTTCAGTTTCGGGACCACTTGGTTAGTAAGGCTAAACTAGCTGGAAGAAAATTGGGAGTGCTCAAAAGTACTTCACGCCTAAGCATAGACTAATGCTCTATAAGGCGCAAATTCGGCCACACATGGAGTACTGCTCCCACCTTTGGGCCGGAGCCCCAGCTTGCCAAGTGGATCCGTTCCACCGAATTCAACAGCGAGCCATTCGTCTTGTCGACGATCCCAAACATACAGACGGTCTGGATTCGCACGAGTTGAGGAGAGATGTAAGTTCACTCTGCGTGTTCTACCGCCTGTATAATGTTCTGAAGAACTGTTTGGTTTAATCCCTGCGGTTAATTTTCGTCACCGCACATCTCGGTGTACCAGGTTCCATCAACACCACCTGGATACCTGGTTTTTGTCCACAGTTCGGTTCTCGCGTAGTTTTCTACCTCGCACGTGTAAACTGTGGAACGAACTTCCTGCATGGGTGTTCCCTCCAAACTATGACATGGGGTCCTTCAAGAAGCGGGTCTATTGTTTTCTTCGTGGCCAACAACGCATTGGTGACGCCCCCGGTGTTACTAATATCCATGGGCGGCGATGATCACTTACCATCAGGTGATTCGTCTGCTCGCTTGCCTGCACAAGGCATAAAAAAAATCCTCGTGAGTACTCGATACTGAGTAGTATCGATACTTCAGAACTGATACTTTTTTGGTGTCGATACCTTACCCATCGATACCACACGAGTACTCGGTATCGATACCAGAGGCCGATACTTCGAACCCTACCCCAATAGGATATATTTGTTTACTATCGTTTATTCATCCCCTTTTCCACCCCCCCATAAGTATTAAACGGCTTAATCAATTTTCTTTCAACAGCCTAACACACTCTCGACTTAGAAATATTTCAAACAAAAGCAACAAAATCAAAATCGGTTCATCCGTTCAAGAGCTACGATGACATGTAGACAGACAAACAGAGATACAGAGGAATTCAGTAAATTCATCCCCTTCCTCGTAACTACCACCCCTCCTTCAAACAACCAATTTTGTTTAATACACAAATCAAACCCTTTCATTTGATACCCCACTTAGGTATGTATTTTTATTTATTAAATTTTAATGTATTAAAAAGATATTATTTAAATCCCAATTCAATAAATTTATTTTTAACTAATTAAATAAAAAGGAGAAGATATAATATGATGTGTGTTATCTCATAACTTGTTACTGGGTGTACCGATTTAGATTTTATAATTGTAATGTATCACGTATCGTTTTTTTGAATTTTGTTTTTGAATATTGCTTTTTTTGAAAATGTATTTTTGAAAAAAAAAAATTTAATGTTTTTTAAATACTTTTTTAGAAATAGCTTTTTTTGAAATATTTTTTTTTAATTGTTTTTTTTTCATGCATTGCATGCATGCGTTGTAAACAAAGAAACGCTAACGTCGGCTTACCACGGATATATTGCATCAACTATACGCTACGGCATTATATTTTGGGGTAATTCAGCTCAAAGAGATGTTATATTAAAAGCGCAAAAAAGATGCATCAGGGCTATGTGCAAATTAAAGCCAACAGAATCGTGTAAACCTTACTTCATTAAACTAAAGATATTAACAGTGCTATGTTTGTACATCCTAGAGTGTACAACATTCATAAAACGGAATACTGAACTATTTAAATTCCGTGAGGGAACGCGCCATCGAGATAAGTTACAAATGGTCCCGTGTAAAAAGCGCATCCTCCAACAAAGTTTCTTATGTAAAGCTCCAATATTATTTATAATAAACTTCCAAAGGCAATACGCAACATCGAAGCAGACGCTCACTTATTAAAAAAATGTAAATGATTATTTAATAAAAAAAATGCTATTAAAACATTAATGAATTTCTTACTGACATGACATAAAATTAAGCATAAAAGTAATGACGTAGATAAATCATAATTATATCAATTTGACAATTTAAATACAATTTAATTTAATCCGACAATGTAATTTCTCTTTTTATTTTATTTTTAATTTTAGAATTTATTGTTATTGATTTATATTTTAGTAATTAATATTTAATGCTTCGATGTAATGAATTTCTGTTTCATAATAGGCTAGGATAGGAGGTCTAAGAAACGTATAAACACCTATGTAACATTGTATGTATGTAACCTTATCAAAGAAGTATAACTTGTCACGCGCTTACATAAGTACACGTTTATTTTTTTATATTCGAAAGATGCAGTTTTTGTTTATCCCTTATTTTGAAGTATGTTATTTTTTGTCAAGAATTATTTCAATTTGCCAACAAAAATGTCTATGAGTATGATTAATATATAAGTGAAAATATTGCAATTTTGTTGGCAATGAAAGTTTTCAAAAAGACATCCGAAATACTAAAATGTAAGCATTATCGAATAAGGAAAAAAAGTCCAATCGAAGGAATAATATATCGGTACGCAAGGAATATTTTTGTTTTCAGGCCATCATGTTGTCATCTATGCCAATTAATCTGGTTTTCAGCTGTAGAAAGCGCCGCAGCCGTAACCGAATATAAGTATAATATAATAGAAGAATAAAATTTAGCTTGCAAGATTTGATTTGGATAAATGATCGAACTAGCTGATTGGAAGCTTGTTGTTATTAAATGATGACATATTCTGACGATTAAATTATTTTATTATTATTAACTAATTATTTACTATATTTATTTGACATAATATATATTTTTTTATGACTAAATTTGACATACATTCAATTTTCAAAATTTGACATCATTTATTTACTTACATAAATAGACATACATAGTGATTAAGTACTCTGGGCTGACATACATATTATGTAATTTAGTTTTGACATTGTATAGTGGTTCTTTTTGGTTATAATAATTTGCATATTTTTTAACTACTCTATCGAATTGGGGACACCTGTAAGGTTAGATGTAGTGTGATTTTAATAAATAAATAAATAAATAAATAAATAAATAAATAAATAAATAAGTTATTAAAAAATTTGGTAAATTGGAATTACAATGAAATATTTATTTGTTGTTACGCAGATAACGTTTATTTTCAGGATATCATCGAATCGAACGAATGATTAAGATTTTCAGTAGAAAGCGCCGCAGCCACAACCGCCGTAACCAGCTCCGTAACCGAAAGGTCCAGCAAGACCGTATCCGTATCCGAGAGGTCCGGCCAAACCAGCTCCGTAACCGTATCCGATTCCACCGTCCTCAGCGGTGATACCGACACTTCCGCAGTTGCCGCATTCATAAGAGATGGCTCCAGCTCCAGCGGTGGGCAGAGCACCTTCGACAGCAACGGTTCCCAGGAAGGGCAGAGCACCCCCTGCAGCAAGAGTGCCTTCGTAGACGTTCTCGGACAGGACGGAGACTCCGTTGGGGATCAAGGGAGAGGCGCTGGAGATGGCGAGGCCAGGTCCGTTGGAAGCAGCAAGACCGGCGGGACCGAAGCCTCCGCAGGTACCGTATCCGAAACCGTCGTATCCGAAACCGTCGTAACCCCATCCACCGAGTCCACCCCAACCTCCAAGTCCGCCATAGCCAAATCCGTCGTAACCATAAGCACCGTAGCCTCCGATACACGAAGCAGTGATGCTCTGAAAATTCACAATGAACAAATTAACTCCAATAAATTAACTCCAATAAACCCTTTGATATAAAAATAAACAACAAGAAAATTTACAGGTCTGAGCATCAATTTTTCTGCCATGTATTAATAATATAAATGAAGTTACTGGATTGACACGTTTAAATTGCAAAATTTTAGTATCGCTATTACACATTATTTTCGAAGCATACTTTGAGAATTTATTTTGTAAGAACAATGCCTACTTATGGCAAAAATGGGAGTTACCACAGTTGGCTAAGAAAGTCATCTTTACGCCATTGAAGTCTTCCAGGCGCATTTAACAACTTTTGACATTTGAGCTGGATCTTTTCGACCATGTCAATGCCAATTCTTCTCAATTAAAACGAAAACATTTGAATGAACATGAAATAGACAATGCTATTGGTCTTCAAATGGGTTTAGATTCAATACCATACCTGGATTAGGAGCGCCTGAGCGCAGACGAGAAGGACAGCCTTGATGGACATGTTACTAGAGTTCTAGCTGTTGATGGAGAACTTGAAGTGAGGATTGAGATTCTAAGAATGCGTTTTATAGGAGCAATTTGCTCTTTATCATCACTTAGTTCTGTTAGTTGTGTAACAATATCAATGGGGTTTGAAGGCTATTTAGTACGTGCTGTTTTAATGTTTAGGTATATTTTCTTCAACGTTTTTTTTTTTACTAATCCAATATTTTGTCGTGTTTTTTTTTGTATTTTTGATTCTTTGAACTCTTTGAAGGATAATCAAGATTTTGTAATGACAAAATAACATTCATAAAGATTGTATAATAGTTAAGATATGCACGGAGCACGGAGTAAATGGAAACTCTTTAATTATAAAAGAATGCTAAAATTCTTCCATTGAACCATATACTCAATAAGTTGGCAGTATTGTCTAGCAGTAATACTTACTCATCAAAAACATAAATGTGAAACGAGAGCCATGTTCAAAAAAGTAATTGAGATCTAAATGGGTGCCAAGTTCTGTGTAGAAAAGCCTAAAATTTTAGTCACAAGAACTCGTAATTCAAGCTTTACATTTGACTTGGCTAGTTTTCATTAGTTAGCAACCAACAAACCAAATTTTATAAAAGTACATATCATAGGTTATCAACCTAACAGACTTAACGAAAATAATAATTATACAAATATAATATAGCTACGTAGGTTCGCGAAAACTAATCACGTCAAAACTTAAATTTTAGGCTTTTCTACACAGAACTTGGCACCCATTTAGATCTCAATTACTTTTTTGAACATGGCTCTCATTTCACATTTATGTTTTCGATGAGATATCCTTACTTTTTGTCTAGAAATTACATATAATGGATTTACCTATTGTAATTTGTATTTGAAAAATTACTCTTTACAGTGGAACCGCTAATTCACTAGTTTCACTAATTATCAATAATTTTCAGTTTTTAGATTTTTTCCTTTATAAAATTTCTAATAGCCTACCTTGATGCCAAATATCAAGTTTCTAGGTCATTTGGAACTGGGTTAGAGTTTTGATGTTTGGTCAGTCAGTGATAAAAATGAAGATTTTGGACGTTAATATGTAAATAACCGTTTGGGGTGTGATTATGAAATTTGAGCACACATAATGTATTTCGCAAGTTTCAGTAAATGAGCCAAATTTGACAGCTTTATGTGGAATAGTTTTTGAGTTATGAGGTGATCAAAAGTGGCTCCAAATGGTTTGTGTAACACATAACACACGATGCGGCTCGCCAATTCTGTTAACTTGAAATTGGATTGACACGCTACCGCGTGTCTAGATAATTGTCTTTAATTTGTCCAGTCGTCGCAAACTTAAAAATAAAAATGAATTTATCTTAATATTTGACAGTATTTCTTTCCCCGAAATCATAATCAATCGATTTTCACGAACAACAAAACTTTCTTGATATAATTTCGGTCACCAATAATGCTCGAACTTAGGATAGCATTTTCGTAATATAGCTATTTTTGGCTAGAAATTCTACATTTCAATAAGAAACATAATATAATTTATTATGTTTAAGAAGTTAAAAATGTATACGAACAATTACTACTTCACAGATAATGAATGAATTATAAGAACATGAAGTTGTGCACGAACTCAAGAAATTTCGTAATTCCTAGTGATATTTATTTGTACTTCAACAGTATAAATACCACGTCGTACCAAGTTGAGATCATTCTAGAATCATCAATCTTGAACACCTCAACATGTCTGCCTTCGCTTTCTTGCTCCTCTGCATCCAGGCTTGCCTGCTCCAGGTATTTATCGTTCATCAAATTACATGATCATTATAATCTAAATTAAATTTAATAACAAAATTTAATTGAGTATGAGTCAGCCGCCAAACGACTCATCGTTTTCCGGCTGGGGGCTTAAGAGCCATCTATTTCTTTCTTTTTCTTCTTTTTTCTTGGCCGACAACGTATCGGTGATGCCTTTGGCGTTGCTGATGTCCATGGGCGACTGTTACCACTTACCATCAGGTGGATCGTCAGCTCGTTTGCCGGCTATTTCCATAAAAAAATTTGGACTGATATCGGGTTGTGATGCGCTATCCATTTGGAAAATAAAGACTGGTTACCCTTCTAAAATCGATTGTGAAATTTTTAACGTATTTCGGACTCACGCCAGTAATAATACTGGTTTGCGCGTTCTGACCGGCAACGCATCTGTGAAAGCTTTGGAGCTATATCAATTATCCATTTTTCATTTCCAGACTGTCTTCGGATCGTGTTACGGCCCTGGTCTTTACGGAGCCTACGACGGCTTTGGATACGGATACGGCGCATATGGAGCCGCTCCCTTCGGTGCTGCCATCGCTGGACCTTTCGCCGGTCCCCTCGCCACTGGTCCCTGTGGTGCCTACGGCGGCGCTGGCATCGGTGAGGTCGCCGTCGCTGGTGAACTGCCCGTTGCTGGTGTCACCGCCGTCGCTGGACAGGTCCCCATCCTCGGTGCTGTAGAGTTCGGAGGTCCCGTCTGCGCTGCCGGTACCGTCTCCATCGCTGGATCCTGCGCTTGCGGATGTGCTGGACCTTACGGAGCTGGCATTTATGGACCTGGATACATCTACTGAGATGTCTTAATCTGAATATCAAATAATGTGCAAATAAAAATTAGTGAATTGAATTGAAAGTTATTCCTAAATCATAGAATACTTTTTGATGTTACCTTATTCAACACTCGCAACCGTGTTCATATAAATAAAATAATAATGCATCTAAACCGCAGTTACTTAATGTTGAAAGGCATTGTTCAACACGATATAATAAATTTAAATGTTATGGCTTGTTATATACCATCATATAAGTATTACCAGTTTCCAAATGTTGAACAATGTTACAAGACTTAGCCACATTTACTAACAGTTAAAAAATAAATAGTACCTAAGCAGTATCAGACATTACGGAAATCAGTTGTTATAGAAACTTAGAACTTTCAATCATAAAACAGAACAATGACGTTATTACGATTTCGCTTTTTTTCAGGTGAGGTTTGTTTTAAACAGAGCTTTTACACGTGAATTTGTGACTTCATTTGATACCCCAATGTAGGGTTCGAACGATACTTTCGATACTGAGTAGGTATCGATACTTTTGTTCGCGATACTCGATACTGAGTACTCGATACTCGTACCTGGTAATTACTCGCAAGTACTCATATGAAAAGTCGGTATCGAGTACTTTTAAAATACTGAGTACTTTTCAGTATTTTCATATGGAAAAAGATCAACTTTGGCCCGTTTTAGCGCTCCGACTAAACAGAAAGTGTCATCGGGACATGAAATTCACTGTCGACGACCTTTTTTTTAGGTCTGAATGAATGAAGTTCGAATGTAGTTCAGTTTCGGGACCACTTGGTTAGTAAGGCTAAACTAGCTGGAAGAAAATTGGGAGTGCTCAAAAGTACTTCACGCCTAAGCATAGACTAATGCTTTATAAGGCGCAAATTCGGCCACACATGGAGTACTGCTCCCACCTTTGGGCCGGAGCCCCAGCTTGCCAAGTGGATCCGTTCAACCGAATTCAACAGCGAGCCATTCGTCTTGTCGACGATCCCTAACATACAGACGGTCTGGATTCGCACGAGTTGAGGAGAGATGTAAGTTCACTCTGCGTGTTCTACCGCCTGTATAATGTTCTGAAGAACTGTTTGGTTTAATCCCTGCGGTTAATTTTCGTCACCGCACATCTCGGTGTACCAGGTTCCATCAACACCACCTGGATACCTGGTTTTTGTCCACAGTTCGGATCTCGCGTAGTTTTTTACCTCGCACGTGTAAACTGTGGAACGAACTTCCTGCATGGGTGTTTCCTCCAAACTATGACATGGGGTCCTTCAAGAAGCGGGTCTATTGTTTTCTTCGTGGCCAACAACGCATTGGTGACGCCCCCGGTGTTACTAACATCCATGGGCGGCGATGATCACTTACCATCAGGTGATTCGTCTGCTCGCTTGCCTGCACAAGGCTTGAAAAAAATCCTCGTGAGTACTCGATACTCACGATACTTCAGAACTGATACTTTTTTGGTGTCGATACCTTACCCATCGATACCACACGAGTACTCGGTATCGATACCAGAGGCCGATACTTCGAACCCTACCCCAATGGGATATATTTGTTTACTATCGTTAATTCATCCCCTTTTCTACCCCCCATAACTATTAAACGGCTTAATCAATTTTCTTTCAACAGCCTAAAACACTCTCGACTAAGAAATATTTCAAACAAAAGCAACTATATCAAAATCGGTTCATCCGTTCAAGAACTACGATGACATGTAGACAGACAAACAGAGATACAGAGGAATTCAGTAAATTCATCCCCTTCCTCGTAACTACCACCCCTCCTTCAAACAACCAATTTTGTCTAATACACAAATCAAACCCTTTCATTTGATACCCCACTTAGGTATGTATTTTTATTTATTAAATTATAATGTATTAAAAAGATATTATTTTAATCCCAAATCAATAAATTTCCTTTTAACTAATTAAATAAAAAGGAGAAGATATAATATGATGTGTGTTATCTCGTAACTTGTTACTGGGTGTACCGATTTAGATTTTATAATTGTAATGTATCACGTATCGTTTTTTTGAATATTGTTTTTGAATATTGCTTTTTTTGAAAATGTAGTTTTGAAAAAAAAAATATTTTTTTAATGTTTTTTAAATACTTTTTTAGAAATAGCTTTTTTTTAAATGGTTTTTTGAAATAGTTTGTTTTTTAATTGAATTTTTTCATGCATTGCATGTATGCGTTGTTAACAAAGAAACGCTAACGTCGGCTTACCACGGATATATTGCATCAACTATACGCTACGGCATTATATTTTGGGGTAATTCAGCTCAAAGGCTATGTGAAAATTAAAGCCAACAGAATCGTGTAAACCTTACTTCATAGATATTAACAGTGCTATGTTTGTACATCCTAGAGTGTACAACATTCATAAAACGGAATACTGAACTATATAAATTCCGTGAGGGAACGCGCCATCGAGATAAGTTACAAATGGTCCCGTGTAAAAAGCGCATCCTCCAACAAAGTTTCTTATGTAAAGCTCCAATATTATTTATAATAAACTTCCAAAGGCAATACGCAACATCGAAGCAGACGCTCACTTATTAAAAAAAATGTAAATGATTATTTAATAAAAAAATGCTATTATAACATTAATGAATTTCTTGCTGACATGACATAAAATTAAGCATAAAAGTAATGACGTAGATAAATCATAATTATATCAATTTGACAATTTAAATACAATTTAATTCAATCCGACAATGTAATTTATCTTTTTATTTTATTTTTAATTTTAGAATTTATTGTTATTGATTTATATTTTAGTAATTAATATTTAATGCTTCGATTTATTGAATTTCTGTTTAATAATGCATGCTACCGAATTAAATTTGCACGCCTAATAGGCTAGGATAGGGTCTAAGAATTGTATAAACACCTATGTAACATTGTATGTATGTAACCTTATCCTGCAAATAAAGCATTGATTGATTGATTGATGCCAAAGAAGTATAACTTGTCACGCGCTTACATAAGTACACGTTTATTTTTTTATATTCGAAAGATGCAGTTTTTGTTTATCCCTAATTTTGAAGTATATTATTTTTTGTCAAGAATTATTTCAATTTGCCTACAAAAATGTCTATGAGTATGATTAATATATAAGTGAAAATATTGCAATTTTGTTGGCAATGAAAGTTTTCAAAAAGACATCCAAAATACTAAAATGTAAGCATTATCGAATAAGGAAAAAAAGTCCAATCGAAGGAATAATATATCGGTACGCAAGGAATATTTTTGTTTTCAGGCCATCATGTTGTCATCTATGCCAATTAATCAGGTTTTCAGCTGTAGAAAGCGCCGCAGCCGTAACCGAATATAAGTATAATATAATAGAACAATAAAATGTAGCTTGCAAGATTTGACTTGGATAAATGATCGAACAAGCTGATTGTAAAGTTATTAAAAAATTTGGTAAATTGGAATTACAATGAAATATTTATTTGTTGTTACGCAGATAACGTTTATTTTCAGGATATCATCGAATCGAACGAATGATTAAGATTTTCAGTAGAAAGCGCCGCAGCCACAACCGCCGTAACCAGCTCCGTAACCGAAAGGTCCGGCAAGACCGTATCCGTATCCGAGAGGTCCGGCCAAACCAGCATAGCCAGCACCGTAGCCAGCTCCGTAACCGTATCCGATTCCACCGTCCTCAGCGGTGATACCGACACCTCCGCAGTTGCTGCATTCATAAGAGATGGCTCCAGCTCCAGCGGTGGGCAGAGCACCTTCGACAGCAACGGTTCCCAGGAAGGGCAGAGCACCCCCTGCAGCAAGAGTGCCTTCGTAGACGTTCTCGGACAGGACGGAGACTCCGTTGGGGATCAAGGGAGAGGCGCTGGAGATGGCGAGGCCAGGTCCATTGGAAGCAGCAAGACCGGCGGGACCGAAGCCTCCGCAGGTACCGTATCCGAAACCGTCGTATCCGAAACCGTCGTAACCCCATCCACCGAGTCCACCCCAACCTCCAAGTCCGCCGTAGCCAAATCCGTCGTAACCATAAGCACCGTAGCCTCCGATACACGAAGCAGTGATGCTCTGAAAATTCACAATGAACAAATGAACTCCAATAAACCCTTTGATATAAAAATAAACAACAAGAAAATTTACAGGTCTGAGCAACAATTTCTCTGCCATGTATTGATAATATAAATGAAGTTATTGGATTGACACGTTTAAATTGCAAAATTTTACTATCGCTATTACACACTATTTTCGAAGCATACTTTGAGAATTTATTTTGTACTTGTGGCAAAAATGGGAGTTACCACAGTTGGCTAAGAAAGTCATCTTTATACCATAGAAGTCTTCCAGGGGCATTTAACAACTTTTGACATTTGGGCTGGATCTTTCCGACCATGTCAATGCCAATTCTTTTCAATTAAAACGAAAACATTTGAATGAACATGAAATTGACAATGCTATTGGTCTTCAAATGGGTTTAGATTCAATACCATACCTGGATGAGGAGCGCCTGAGCGCAGACGAGAAGGACAGCCTTGATGGACATGTTACTAGTTCTAGCTGTTGATGGAGAACTTGAAGTGAGGATTGAGATTCTAAGAATGCGTTTTATAGGAGCAATTTGCTCTTTATCATCACTTAGTTCTGTTAGTTGTGTAACAATATCAATGGGTTTTGAAGGCTATTTACTACGTGCTGTTTTAATGTTGATATTTTCTTCAACGTTGTTTTTGTTGCTATTCCAATATTCCGTTGTTTTTTTTTGTATTTTTAGTATCTTTGAACTCTTTGAAGGATAATCAAGATTTTATAATGACAAAATAACATTCATAAAGATTGTATAATAGTTAAGATATGCACGGAGCACGGAGTAAATGGAAACTCTTTAATTATAAAAGAATACTAAAATTCTTCCATTGAACCATATATTCAATAAGTTGGCAGTATTGTCTAGCAGTAATACTTACTCATCAAAAACATAAATGTGAAATGAGAGCCATGTTCAAAAAAGAATTGAGATCTAAATGGGTGCCAAGTTCTGTGTAGAAAAGCCTAAAATTTTAGTCACAAGAAAACGTAATTCAAGCTTTACATTTGACTTGGCAAGTTTTCATTAGTTAGCAACAAACAAACCAAATTTTATAAAAGTACATATAATAGGTTATCAACCTAACAGACTTAACGAAGATAATAATTATACAAATATAATATAGCTACGTAGGTGCGCGAAAACTAATCACGTCAAAACTAAAATTTTAGGCTTTTCTACACAGAACTTGGCACCCATTTAGATCTCAATTACTTTTTTGAACGCAGCAGTGATAGCCTAGCGGTTAGAACATTGGTCTCCCTAACCAAGGGGCCCGAGTTCAAATCCTGGCACGCACCTCTAATTTTCAAATATTATGTGCGTATTAGAAGTTAATTATCACTTGCTTCGGTGAAGGAAAACATCGTGAGGAAACCTGCACACCGGAGAGTTCCCCATAAAGTTCTCGAAGGTGTGTGAAGTCTACTAATCCGCACTTGGCCAGCGTGGTAGACTATGGCCTATACCCCTCACATTGTGAGAGGAGACCCCGAGCCCAGCAGTGGGACAATTATGGGTTGTTGCTTTGCTTGCTTTGCTTTACTTTTTTGAACATGGCTCCTATTTCACATTTATGTTTAGATCTCAATTCTTTTTTTTGAAATTGGCTTTCATTTCACATTTTTGTTTTCGATGAGATATCCTTACTTTTTGTCTAGAAATTAGATATAATGGATTTACCTATTGTAATTTGTATTTGTAAAATTACTCTATACAGTGGAACCGCTAATTCACTAGTTTCACTAATTATCAATAATTTTCAGTTTTTAGATTTTTTCCTTTATAAATGCCTAATAGCCTACCTTGATGCCAAATATCAAGTTTCTAGGTCATTTGGAACTGGGTAAGAGTTTTGATGTTTGGTCAGTCAGTGATACAAATTAAGATTTTAGACGTTAATATGTAAATAACCGTTTGGGGTGTGATTATGAAATTTGAGCACATATGTATTTCGCAAGTTTCAATAAATGAGCCAAATTTGACAGCTTTATGTGGAATAGTTTTTGAGTTATGAGGTGATCAAAAGTGGCTCCAAATGGTTTGTGTAACACATAACACACGATGCGGCTCGCCAATTCTGTTAACTTGAAATTGGCTTGACACGCTACCGCGTGTCTAGATAATTGTCTTTAATTTGTCCAGTCGTCGGAAACTTAAAAATAAAAATGAATTTATCTTAATATTTGACAGTATTTCTTTCCCCGAAATCAAAATCAATCGATTTTCACGAACAACAAAACTTTCTTGATATAATTTCGGTCACCGATAATGCTCGAACTTATAATAGCATTTTCGGGCTATATGTATAATATGGCTATTTTTGGCTAGAAATTCTACATTTCAATAAGAAACATAATATAATTTATTATGTTTTTAAGAAGTTAAAAATGTATACGAACAATTACTACTTCACAGATAATGAATGAATTAAAAGAACATGAAGTTGTGCACGAACTCAAGAAATTTCGTAATTCCTAGTGATATTTATTTGTACTTCAACAGTATAAATACCACGTCGTACCAAGTTGAGATCATTCTAGAATCATCTATCTTGAACACCTCAACATGTCTGCCTTCGCTTTCTTGCTCCTCTGCATCCAGGCTTGCCTGCTCCAGGTATTTATCGTTCATTAAATTACATGATCATTATAATCTTAATTAAAAGTAACAAAATTTAATTGAACATGAGTCAGCCGCCAAACGACTCATCGTTTTCCGGCTGGGGGCTTAAGAGCCATTTCTTTCTTTCTTTTTCTTCCCTCTTTCTTGGCCGGCAACGCATCGGTGATGCCTTTTGTATTGCTGATGTTCATGGGCGACTATTACCACTTACCATCAGGTGGATCGTCAGCTCGTTTGCCGGCTATTTCCATAAAAAAAATTTGGACTGATATCGGGTTGTGATGCGCTATCCATTTGGAAAATAAAGACTGGTTACCCTTCTAAAATCGATTGTGAAATTTTTAACGTATTTCGGACTCACGCCAGTAATATGAAATGAAATGAAATGAAATGAAATGAAATGAAATGAAATGAAATAATCTTTATTCATGTAGGTATCACTGATACTCTTATGCACGTCATTTTTTTAATCTACTAGCTTTTCGGAAAGGTGCTTTGTCATGGAGGAGAAGAAAAGCCGTAAAGAAACTCCTCAGCACATCTTTTAAAAATAAAACTTATATCTATTACAAAAATAGGTATTCTTTAACCTGTGCAGAACTGGTTGCCTAGCTAGTCATTTCCAAGCATCCTTGTCATTTAAATATTCATTTATGCTATAGTAGCCCTTGCCTAAGAGCTGAGCCTTTACACGTTTCTTAAAAGATTGCACCGGTAGGTCATGTATTTGTTTTGGGACTTTATTATAAAATTTTATACCTAGTCCCATAAAAGAACGTTGCACTTTAGAAAGACGGTACGAAGAGGTAGCCAATTGATGCATCCTTCTTGTTTGACGATTTGAAAAATCACAATTTTGTTTATATGCAGTTATGTTATTCCGTATAAACACTAAATTATTATAAATATATTGGGAAGCTACTGTAAGTATACCTATTTGTTTAAATTTGACACGCAAGGACTCCCTTGATTTTAGTTTATAAATAGCTCTAATGGCTCTTTTCTGTAATACAAAAATTTGTTCTATACCGGCTGCTTTGCCCCACAGTAAAATGCCATAAGACATAACACTATGGAAATATGCAAAATAAACAAGCCGAGCAGTGTCGACGTCAGTGAGCTGCCTTATTTTTCTAACAGCATAAGCAGCCCTAGCAAGTTTAGTTGTGAGAGATGCTATGTGCGGGCCCCATTGCAGTTTACTGTCCAAGGTCACCCCTAAAAAAACCGTGGATTCCTCTATATTTAATGTTTCATTATTTAATTTAAGAGATTTATTTACTTTTTTTACATTTGGCAACACGAATTCTAAGCATTTGGTTTTCTTTGCATTTAAAAGTAAATTATTTATAGTGAACCAATGTGAGACATGCGACAGAGCACTATTAACATCGTCAAAATTATTTTTATTCCTATCAGTCTTAAATATTAATGATGTATCATCTGCAAACAGCACAATGTTCGCATGGTTTTTAACATAATGTGGTAAGTCATTTATATATACCAGGAAAAGAAAAGGGCCCAAGATCGAGCCTTGCGGAACACCCATCACAGTAGGTGACCCTGATGACTTTTCATCGTTTATATTAACCTTTAGTATCCTATTACTTAAATAAGATGCGAGCAAGCTAAGGGCCTTGTTTTTCACGCCATAGTGACTAAGTTTAGATATTAATGTATCGTGCTCAACACAATCAAACGCCTTTGATAAATCACAAAATACACCTATAGCATTTTGCGACGACTCCCATGCTTCATATATATGCTTTAAGAGCCTGGCTCCGGCATCTGTTGTACTACGACCTTTAGTAAAACCGTATTGCTCCGGATGTAATAAATTATTATTGTTGAAGTGGGTTAGCATTTGATTCAGTATGATCTTTTCGAAGATCTTACTGAGTGTTGGTAATATAGAAATTGGCCTATAGTTATTAATATCCGTTTTTTCACCTGTTTTAAATAATGGTATAACTTTACTGCATTTCATTAGATCTGGAAATACACCAAGATCTATGCATTTATTAAAAACTACAACTAAACAAGGAGCTATAATATCTATTATGTGACGAATTATTTTTACTGAAATACCCCAGAGATCACCCGTACTTTTTACTTTCAGAGACTGGAAAACTTTAATTATGTCCCTGATTGTAATGTGCTTAAAGTCAAATACCACATTGCATTCCTTAACATTATCTCTTAATAGATAAAATGCTTCTGTTGAAGAAGAGGATAGTGTACTAGTTAATTTAACGGGAATGTTGCGGAAGAACTCTTCAAAAACGCTTGCCACTTCTTTATCAGAAGTGATTTTGTTTCCATTAATCATTATTTCATAACTAAAGTCACAAGATTTAGAGTTGCCGGTCTCATTTTTAATGATATCCCAGGTGGTTTTTATTTTATTATCCGAATTAACTATTTTATCCTTTATGTACATTGACTTTGCTTGAGTACAGATGATTTTGAAAATTTTCGAGTAATTTCTTACGTATTCCTGAAATGAGGGAGAAAAATTATATTGTTTTTCGTCATAAAGCTCGTATAATTTGTTTCTACTTTTAAAAATACCTACAGTAGCCCAGTCGCTAAATTTACTATTTTTACTTTCTTCTATGTATCTGAATTGAAATATTCGATTAAACTCGTCATTAATATTTTTAGACAATGTATTGTAAAGATTAATAGGATGACCATTTTGAGAATACACTGATTTACGCAATTTTGTTTGAATTTTTTCTTTAAAAAGTGATATTTTTCTCTTTGTCACGGGTCTATATTTTATTATTTTTTTCTTAATATCGTGGCTGTTACGTACCGCTATTTTTTGCCCACAGTGGTCTGATCTCAACTTGCTAAGTATTTCTTTGTCTAATATCTCACAATTGCAAAATACATTATCGATACAAGTACGTGAAGTTACAGTTATTCTGGTAGGCTCAGTAAACGAAGGATTTAAATTAAAACACTTAAACAATGCGAGTAACCTAGCAGCTATAGAAGATTCTACTAAAATGTCAACATTAAAGTCACCGCAAACTATTACTTAATTCTTTTTTCGACACAAATAACCGTTTAAGGACATCCTCTAGAGTATCTTCGAATAGGCAAAAATCCCCAGAGGGGGGGCGATATATACAGACTATAATAAACCGCTCCAGCTCCACACAGGCTAGCTCTATAGTGCGCTCAATAGAAAGACTAACAATGTCCTTTCGATCTTTACAAGGTATATTGCTGTGCACTAAAATTAGTGATCCTCCATGGATTGCAGTCTCTCTATAGAATGCACTTAACAAACTGTAATTGAATACATTAATATTATTTCTTACACTTGTTAACCAATGCTCAGTAATGCATAGAATATGTACATTATAATCTTTAACAAATAATTCAATTTCTAACTCTTTGCCCGATAAGCCCTGTATGTTTTGATGTACAATATTCATATTAAAGTGCTTATCCGTTGTCATTAAATCTAGTTTAAAGTATTAATTAATGTACCTGAGCTGGTACATTTGTCAACTATAGGAATAGTGGTAGTACTACCACAATCAATATAAAATGGGTCAATAGACTTTGTTACACATGTAACACTATCATTTGTTAAATTATAAGCTAACAATTTAGCTATATGTCTTCGATACTTTAAAGGTAAGTACATTTTATTTCCACTTAATTTAAAGGAAGAAAAAATATATTTATTAGTGTCAAAATAAACTATTGCATCATTATGATGGTATGTCAAATTGTACAGTTTCTGGTTTAACTTATAAATATAATTATTTTGTTTATCACTAAACTCATTGGAATAAGGAAAAGCACATAAAGTAAACTTGCATTTAGTATTTCTATGTAACAATAACAATTTTTCAACACATTTAGTTAATTCCCATTTCATTATATTTAAACTGTCACCGATCATTAAAATTAATGAAGTATTCTCATCAAGATTATCACAATTAATATGGTTCACTAAGTACTGGAAAGTGGCTCCTGGTGAGCATAAGTTTGTCACCGAATGTGCCAGATTACTACTCATAATAGACCCAAAGTTTTTACCCAAACTATCACTAATAATAATAGTTTTCCTTTTTGATTTAATTAGTGGTGAAGAAGGTTGGGGGATGCTCTGTTTGAGACTTCCACTCTGCACTGCTTCAGAGCACTTACAGCTATTGTCCTGGTCAAGATTTAGTTTGTTGGACAATGATTCAAATCGCTCCATATTCTCATTGCAAACTTCTAATAGATGATCAAATGATGTTATATGCTCATTTATTTGCAACTGAGCTTTGCTATATAAGGTGGTCATATCCTGCAAAGACTGCTCTAAGCTATCTATTTTACTTTGTAGGTGCAGAGATTCAGTATCATACAGAGACCTATTATATTCTAATTCAGTCTGCATCGTTTTAATTTTATTAATTAAGGAAATACATTCCTTTTTACTATGGCCTAATTGCTGGATACAGTTTTTGTGTTTTATTACTTTTTTGGTTTTAACAATAAATCTTTTTAATTTTATGTATTTTTTCAACTTATTGCTGCTGTTAAAGTTAATTCTGGGCTCTATGGTATTATCACAAGATGTCAGGTCAATAATGGGGGGGAATTCCTTATTATTGTAGGAATCGTAGTTGACCAACTCATTGAAAAGGCTCTGTGTAGCATCACATTCTTGTAAGTCCTTCAGTTGTTCTAACTGAGACACGGTTTTGTTGGCCTCATGCAGACTAATCTCTAGCTCCGTGATGCGACTCAAAGCCTTCTCATGCTCATTACTACATTGATAGAAGGAGTCCACAACATGTTTGAGCTGATCTCGTTGCTCCAAAGTGTCCATATATTTAATGTGGAGTTCGGCGAGTTGATTCTTATAACTGGTGTTCAAGTCAACAATCTTTAATATTTCAGCTTCACTTTCTTCCCTCTCCCGTAGCAGCTGAGTGTTGAGGTCTTTTGAGATCTTGAGCTCATGAAGAGCCACTTTCAATTTGGATTCTAGGTCTTTGAAAGCCGCTTGACGGGTAATAATACTGATTTGCGCGTTCTGACCGGCAACGCATCTGTGAGAGCTTTGGAGCTATATCAATTATCCATTTTTCATTTCCAGACTGTCTTCGGATCGTGTTACGGCCCTGGTCTTTACGGAGCCTACAACGGCTTCGGATACGGATACGGCGCATATGGAGCTGCTCCCTTCGGTGCTGCCATCGCTGGACCTTTCGCCGGTCCCCTCGCCACTGGTCCCTGTGGTGCCTATGGCGGCGCTGGCATCGGTGAGGTTGCCGTCGCTGGTGAGCTGCCCGTCGCCGGTACCACCCTCGTCGCTGGACAGGTCCCCATCCTCGGTGCTGTAGAGTTCGGAGGTCCCGTCTGCGCTGCCGGTACCGTCTCCATCGCTGGATCCTGCGCTTGCGGATGTGCTGGACCTTACGGAGCTGGCATTTATGGACCTGGATACATCTACTGAGATGTATTAATCTGAATATCAAATAATGTGCAAATAAAAATTAGTGAATTGAATTGAAAGTTATTCCTAAATCATAGAATACTTTTTGATGTTACCTTATTCAACACTCGCAACCGTGTTCATATAAATAAAATAATAATGCATCTAAACCGCAGCTACTTAATGTTGAAAGGCATTGTTCAACACGATATAATAAATTAAAATGTTATGGCTTGTTATATACCATCATATAAGTATTACCAGTTTCCAAATGTTGAACAATGTTACAAGACTTAGCCACATTTACTAACAGTTAAAAAATAAATAGTACCTAAGCAGTATCCGACTTTACGGAAATCAATTGTTATAGAAACTTAGAACTTTCAATCATAAAACAGAACAATGACGTTATTACGATTTCGCTTTTTTTCAGGTGAGGTTTGTTTTAAACAGAGCTTTTACACGTGAATTTGTGACTTCATTTGATACCCCAATGTAGGGTTCGAACGATACTTTCGATACTGAGTAGGTATCGATACTTTTGTTTGCGATACTCGATACTGAGTACTCGATACTCGTACCTGGTAATTACTCGCAAGTACTCATATGAAACGTCGGTATCGAGTACTTTTAAAATACTGAGTACTTTTCAGTATTTTCATATGGAAAAAGATCAACTTTGGCCCGTTTTAGCGCTCGGACTAAACAGAAAGTGTCATCGGGACATGAAATTCACTGTCGACGACCTTTTTTTTAGGTCTGAATGAATGAAGTTCGAATGTAGTTCAGTTTCGGGACCACTTGGTTAGTAAGGCTAAACTAGCTGGAAGAAAATTGGGAGTGCTCAAAAGTACTTCACGCCTAAGCATAGACTAATGCTCTATAAGGCGCAAATTCGGCCACACATGGAGTACTGCTCCCACCTTTGGGCCGGAGCCCCAGCTTGCCAAGTGGATCCGTTCAACCGAATTCAACAGCGAGCCATTCGTCTTGTCGACGATCCCAAACATACAGACGGTCTGGATTCGCACGAGTTGAGGAGAGATGTAAGTTCACTCTGCGTGTTCTACCGCCTGTATAATGTTCTGAAGAACTGTTTGGTTTAATCCCTGCGGTTAATTTTCGTCACCACACATCTCGGTGTACCAGGTTCCATCAACACCACCTGGATACCTGGTTTTTGTCCACAGTTCGGTTCTCGCGTAGTTTTTTACCTCGCACGTGTAAACTGTGGAACGAACTTCCTGCATGGGTGTTCCCTCCAAACTATGACATGGGGTCCTTCAAGAAGCGGGTCTATTGTTTTCTTCGTGGCCAACAACGCATTGGTGACGCCCCCGGTGTTACTAACATCCATGGGCGGCGATGATCACTTACCATCAGGTGATTCGTCTGCTCGCTTGCCTGCACAAGGCTTGAAAAAAATCCTCGTGAGTACTCGATACTCACGATACTTCAGAACTGATACTTTTTTGGTGTCGATACCTTACCCATCGATACCACACGAGTACTCGGTATCGATACCAGAGGCCGATACTTCGAACCCTACCCCAATGGGATATATTTGTTTACTATCGTTAATTCATCCCCTTTTCTACCCCCCATAACTATTAAACGGCTTAATCAATTTTCTTTCAACAGCCTAACACACTCTCGACTTAGAAATATTTCAAACAAAAGCAACAAAATCAAAATCGGTTCATCCGTTCAAGAGCTACGATGACATGTAGACAGACAAACAGAGATGCAGAGGAATTCAGTAAATTCATCCCCTTCCTCGTAACTACCACCCCTCCTTCAAACAACCAATTTTGTTTAATACACAAATCAAACCCTTTCATTTGATACCCCACTTAGGTATGTATTTTTATTTATTAAATTATAATGTATTAAAAAGATATTATTTTAATCCCAAATCAATAAATTTCCTTTTAACTAATTAAATAAAAAGGAGAAGATATAATATGACGTGTGTTATCTCATAACTTGTTACTGGGTGTACCGATTTAGATTTTATAATTGTAATGTATCACGTATCGTTTTTATGAATATTGTTTTTGAATATGGCTTTTTTTGAAAATGTATTTTTGAAAAAAAAAAATTTTTTAATGTTTTTTAAATACTTTTTTAGAAATAGCTTTTTTTGAAATGGTTTTTTTGAAATTGTTTTTTTTAATTGTTTTTTTCATGCATTGCATGCATGCGTTGTTAACAAAGAAACGCTAACGTCGGCTTACCACGGATAAATTGCATCAACTATACGCTACGGCATTATATTTTGGGGTAATTCAGCTCAAAGAGATGTTACATTAAAAGCGCAAAAAAGATGCATCAGGGCTATGTGCAAATTAAAGCCAACAGAATCGTGTAAACCTTACTTCATTAAACTAAAGATATTAACAGTGCTATGTTTGTACATCCTAGAGTGTACAACATTCATAAAACGGAATACAGAACTATTTAAATTCCGTGAGGGAGCGCACTATCGAGATAAGTTACAAAAATGGTCCCGTGTAAAAAGCGCATCCTCCAACAAAGTTTGTTATGTAAAGCTCCAATATTATTTATAATAAACTTCCAAAGGCAATACGCAACATCGAAGCAGATGCTCACTTATTAAAAAAATGTAAATGATTATTTAATAAAAAAATGCTATTATAACATTAATGAATTTCTTACTGACATGACATAAAAGTAAGCATAAAACTACTGACGTAGATAAATCATAATTATATGAATTTGACAATTTAAATACAATTTAATTTAATTCGACAATCTAATTTCTCTTTTTATTTTATTTTTGAAGTGAAACTTCTTGAGAATCGTTGTGATTTCAAACCGGATGCAACGGAAAAAACGACAAGTAAGAGACACAAATACAAAAATGTGTAGGAAAGAATGAGACAGAAATATACTCGGCAAGCATGCATATAATATAACTGCTAATTTCGTTATTGAATCTAACTTCTCCGTAGCTCAATGGTCAGGACGTAGATACACAATACCTGTTGCGCAGGTTCGCGTCTCTCAGTATTTCTTTTTTTTTAGTTTTATTTTTATACTGTTTTTAAATACTTTCAAATGCTCTTTTAAATATTTTCAAAGAATTTATCAACAAAAAATAAGAATTTCATTTTCGTTGTTTAATATCTGTCGATCGACCGACCGATTATACAGACAGTAAAAATGCTAAGTTGTATTCATAGATGGCGCGAGGAATAAGATAAAAGATTCGTTTTATTGCTAGATAGATGGCGCTAGCTGCTCATTTTACTCTTCATATTATGTTAAGAGATGGCGTTAGTTACCACTGTTTTCTTTTTCTTATGTTCGTGGTTATCTTTTAAAAAGTGCTAAGTTGTATTCATAGACGGCGCGAGGAACAAGGTAGAAGATTCGATTTATTGCTTTTTCATCTCATTATCTTGAAACCAAAATTTTGGAAAGTTTCACTTCTACCACGTGTGAATTCCATACATTTTCTTTTTTTAATTTTAGAATTTATTGTTATTGATTTATATTTTAGTAATTAATATTTAATGCTTCGATTTAATGAATTTCTGTTTAATAAAAGGCTAGGATAGGAGGTCTAAGAAACGTATAAACACCTATGTAACATTGTATGTATGTAACCTTATCCTGCAAATAAAGCATTGATTGATTGATTGATGCCAAAGAAGTATAACTTGTCACGCGCTTACATAAGTACACGTTTATTTTTTTATATTCGAAAGATGAAGTTTTTGTTTATCCCTAATTTTGAAGTGTGTTATTTTTTGTCAAGAATTATTTCAATTTGCCTACAAAAATGTCTATGAGTATGATTAATATATAAGTGAAAATATTGCAATTTTGTTGGCAATGAAAGTTTTCAAAAAGACATCCGAAATACTAAAATGTAAGCATTATCGAATAAGGAAAAAAAGTCCAATCGAAGGAATAATATTATATCGGTACGCAAGGAATATTTTTGTTTTCAGGCCATCATGTTGTCATCTATGCCAATTAATCTGGTTTTCAGCTGTAGAAAGCGCCGCAGCCGTAACCGAATATAAGTGTAATATAATAGAAGAATAATATTTAGCTTGCAAGATTTGACTTGGATAAATGATCGAACAAGCTGATTGTAAAGTTATTGAAAAATTTGGTAAATTGGAATTACAATGAAATATTTATTTGTTGTTACGCAGATAACGTTTATTTTCAGGATATCATCGAATCGAACGAATGATTAAGATTTTCAGTAGAAAGCGCCGCAGCCACAACCGCCGTAACCAGCTCCGTAACCGAAAGGTCCGGCAAGACCGTATCCGTATCCGAGAGGTCCGGCCAAACCAGCTCCGTAACCGTATCCGATTCCACCGTCCTCAGCGGTGATACCGACACCTCCGCAGTTGCTGCATTCATAAGAGATGGCTCCAGCTCCAGCGGTGGGCAGAGCTCCTTCGACAGCAACGGTTCCCAGGAAGGGCAGAGCACCCCCTGCAGCAAGAGTGCCTTCGTAGACGTTCTCGGACAGGACGGAGACTCCGTTGGGGATCAAGGGAGAGGCGCTGGAGATGGCGAGGCCAGGTCCGTTGGAAGCAGCAAGACCGGCGGGACCGAAGCCTCCGCAGGTACCGTATCCGAAACCGTCGTATCCGAAACCGTCGTAACCCCATCCACCGAGTCCACCCCAACCTCCAAGTCCGCCATAGCCAAATCCGTCGTAACCATAAGCACCGTAGCCTCCGATACACGAAGCAGTGATGCTCTGAAAATTCACAATGAACAAATTAACTCCAATAAACCCTTTGATATAAAAATAAACAACAAGAAAATTTACAGGTCTGAGCAACAATTTTTCTGCCATGTATTAATAATATAAATGAAGTTACTGGATTGACACGTTTAAATTGCAAAATTTTAGTATCGCTATTACACATTATTTTCAAAGCATACTTTGAGAATTTATTTTGTAAGAACAATGCCTACTTATGGAAAAAATGGGAGTTACCACAGTTGGCTAAGAAAGTCATCTTTACGCCATTGAAGTCTTCCAGGCGCATTTAACAACTTTTGACATTTGGGCTGGATCTTTTCGACCATGTCAATGCCAATTCTTCTCAATTAAAACGAAAACATTTGAATGAACATGAAATAGACAATGCTATTGGTCTTCAAATGGGTTTAGATTCAATACCATACCTGGATGAGGAGCGCCTGAGCGCAGACGAGAAGGACAGCCTTGATGGACATGTTACTAGAGTTCTAGCTGTTGATGGAGAACTTGAAGTGAGGATTGAGATTCTATGAATGCGTTTTATAGGAGCAATTTGCTCTTTATCAGCACTCAGTTCTGTTAGTTGTGTAACAATATCAATGGGTTTTGAAGGCTATTTACTACGTGCTGTTTTAATGTTGATATTTTCTTCAACGTTGTTTTTGTTACCATTCCAATATTCCATCTTGTTTTTTTTTGTATTTTTAGTATCTTAGAACTTTTTGAAGGACAATCAAGATTTTATAGTGACAAAATAACATTCATAAAGATTGTATAATAGTTAAGATATGCACGGGGCACGGAGTAAATGGAAACTCTTTAATTATAAAAGAATGCTAAAATTCTTCCATTGAACCATATACTCAATAAGTTGGCAGCATTGTCTAGCAGTTATAATTATCAAATTATTTGTGTAAAATATTTCACAGTTTTTCTTTCCCTGAAATCAAAATCAATCAATTTTCACGAACAACAATACTTAAATTACATAATTTCGGTCACCAATAATTCTCGAACTTAGCATAGCCTTTTCAGGCTATACAATATAGCTATTTTGGGCCAGAAAATTCTACATTTCAATAAGAAACTATAATTTAGTATTATAGTTAAAAATGTATGCGAACAATTACTACATCACAGATAATGAATGAATTAAAAGTACATGAAGTTGTGCACGAACTCAAGAAATTTCGTAATTTCTAGTGATATTTATTTGTACTTCAACAGTATAAATACCACGTCGTACCAAGTTGAGATCATTCTAGAATCATCAATCTTGAACACCTCAACATGTCTGCCTTCGCTTTCTTGCTCCTCTGCATCCAGGCTTGCCTGCTCCAGGTATTTATCGTTCATCAAATTACATGATCATTATAATCTTAATTAAATTTAATAACAAAATTTAATTGAGTATGAGTCAGCCGCCAAACGACTCATCGTTTTCCGGCTGGGGGCTTAAGAGCCATCTATTTCTTTCTTTTTCTTCTTTTTTCTTGGCCGACAACGTATCGGTGATGCCTTTGGCGTTGCTTATGTCCATGGGCGACTGTTACCACTTACCATCAGGTGGATCGTCAGCTCGTTTGCCGGCTATTTCCATAAAAAAACTTGGACTGATATCGGGTTGTGATGCGCTATCCATTTGTAAAATAAAGACTGGTTACCCTTCTAAAATCGATTGTGAAATTTTTAACGTATTTCGGACTCACGCCAGTAATAATACTGGTTTGCGCGTTCTGGCCGGCAACGCATCTGTGAGAGCTTTGGAGCTATATTAACTATCCATTTTTCATTTCCAGACTGTCTTCGGATCGTGTTACGGCCCTGGTCTTTACGGAGCCTACGACGGCTTCGGATACGGATACGGCGCATATGGAGCTGCTCCCTTCGGTGCTGCCATCGCTGGACCTTTCGCCGGTCCCCTCGGCACTGGTCCCTGTGGTGCCTACGGCGGCGCTGGCATCGGTGAGGTCGCCGTCGCTGGTGAGCTGCCCGTTGCTGGTGTCACTGCCGTCGCTGGACAGGTCCCCATCCTCGGTGCTGTAGAGTTCGGAGGTCCCGTCTGCGCTGCCGGTACCGTCTCCATCGCTGGATCCTGCGCTTGTGGATGCGGTGGACCTTACGGAGCTGGCATTTATGGACCTGGATACATCTACTGAGATGTCTTAATCTGAATATCAAATAAATGTGCAAATTAAAACTAGTGAATTGAATTGAAAGTTATTCCTAAATCATAGAATACTTTTTGATATTATCTTATATTCAACACTCGCAACCGTGTTCATATAAATAAAATAATAATGCATCTAAACCGCAGTTACTTTATGTTGAAAGGCACTATTCAACACGATATAATATATGGATAGCTTTTCCAATCACCTACCGGGAACGGAAACATTTTATAGCAAATTTAAATGTTATGGCTTGTTATATACAATCATATAAGTATTACCAGTTTCCAAATGTTGAACAATGTTACAAGACTCAGCCACATTTACTAACAATCAAAAAATAACAAGTAAGCAGTATCAGACTTTACGGAAATCAATTGTTATAGAAACTTAGAACTTTCAATCATAAAACAGAACAATGACGTTATTACGATTTCGCTTTTTAAACGCTTTTATTTAGCTTCACTTCGGAGCATCAAATCTTGTAACGTTAATTTGAATGACTTCCCTTTAATGAAAATTGATGAAATTTGGCAGACATGTGTATTTCCGATGACAATACACGAAAATCATATTTTAAACTAATTTTCATTGTTTATTTGTTGTTAAATTAAAAAAAAAACGATTTTCAGACTTTAGACGCATAATTCTCTATGTTCTATTTTACGTAGAGACTTGAAATTTTCACAACTTGTAGCTAATTTTATAAACTAAACATTATTGAAATAAAAGCGTTTAAAAAAAAATTTTTTTAGGATTCAATTATTTTCAGGTGAGATTTGTTTTAAACTGAGCTTTTACACGAGAATTTGTGACTTCATTTGATAACCCAATGGGATATATTTGTTTACTATCGTTAATTCATCCCCTTTTCCACCCCCCATAACTATTAAACGGCTTAATCAATTTTCTTTCAACAGCCTAAAACACTCTCGACTAAGAAATATTTCAAACAAAAGCAACTAAATCAAAATCGGTTCATCCGTTCAAGAACTACGATGACATGTAGACAGACAAACAGAGATAAAGAGGAATTCAGCAAATTCATCCCCTTCCTCGTAACTACCACCCCTCCTTCAAACAACCAATTTTGTCTAATACACAAATCAAACCCTTTCATTTGATACCCCACTTAGGTATGTATTTTTATTTATTAAATTTTAATGTATTAAAAAGATATTATTTAAATCCCAATTCAATAAATTTCTTTTTAACTAATGAAATAAAAAGGAGAAGATATAATATGATGTGTGTTATCTCATAACTTGTTACTGGGTGTACCGATTTAGATTTTATAATTGTAATGTATCACGTATCGTTTTTTTGAATATTGTTTGTTTTGAAAATGAATTTTTGAAAAAAAAATATTTTTTTTTAATGTTTTGTTAATACTTTTTTAGAAATAGCTTTTTTTTGAAATGTTTTTTTTGAAATAGTTTTTTTTTTATTGTTTTTTTTTCATGCATTGCATGCATGCGTTGTTAACAAAGAAACGCTAACGTCGGCTTACCACGGATATATTGCATCAACTATATAATACGCTACGGCATTATATTTTGGGGTAATTCAGCTCAAAGAGAAAAAATAAAAAAAATATAAAAATAAATAAAAATAAAATATTAAAAGCGCAAAAAAGATGCATCAGGGCTATGTGCAAATTAAAGCCAACAGAATCGTGTAAACAAACCTTACTTCATTAAACTAAAGATATTAACAGTGCCATGTTTGTACATCCTAGAGTGTACAACATTCATAAAACGGAATACTGAACTATTTAAATTCCGTGAGGGAACGCGCCATCGAGATAAGTTACAAATGGTCCCGTGTAAAAAGCGCATCCTCCAACAAAGTTTGTTATGTAAAGCTCCAATATTATTTATAATAAACTTCCAAAGGCAATACGCAACATCGAAGCAGACGCTCACTTATTAAAAAAAATGTAAATGGTTATTTAATAAAAAAATGCTATTATAACATTAATGAATTTCTTACTGACATGACATAAAAGTAAGCATAAAACTACTGACGTAGATAAATCATAATTATATCAATTTGACAATTTAAATACAGTTTAATTTAATCCGAAAATGTAATTTCTCTTTTAATTTTATTTTTAATTTTAGAATTTATTGTTATTGATTTATATTTTAGTAATTTATATTTAATGCTTCGATTTAATGAATTTCTGTTTAATAATGCATGCTACCGAATTAAATTTGCACGCCTAATAGGCTAGGATAGGAGGTCTAAGAAACGTATAAACACCTATGTAACATTGTATGTATAAAACCTTATCCTGCAAATAAAGCATTGATTGATTGATTGATGCCAAAGAAGTATACGCGCTTACATAAGTACACGTTTATTTTTTTATATTCGAAAGATGCAGTTTTTGTTTATCCCTAATTTTGAAGTATGTTATTTTTTGTCGAGAATTATTTCAATTTGCCTACAAAAATGTCTATGAGTATGATTAATTCACTTATATGTGAAAATATTGCAATTTTGTTGGCAATGAAAGTTTTCAAAAAGACATCCGAAATACTAAAATGTTAGCATTATCGAATAAGGAAAAAAAGTCCAATCGAAGGAATAATATATCGGTACGCAAGGAATATTTTTGTTTTCAGGTCATCATGTTGTCATTCATGCCAATTAATCAGGTTTTCGGCTGTAGAAAGCGCCGCAGCCGTAACCGAATATAAGTATAATATAATAGAAGAATAAAATTTAGCTTGCAAGATTTGACTTGGATAAATGATCGAACAAGCTTATTGTAAAAGTATTGAAAAATTTGGTAAATTGGAATTACAATAAAATATTTATTTGTTGTTATGCAGATAACGTTTATTTTCAGGATATCATCGAATCGAACGAATGATTAAGATTTTCAGTAGAAAGCGCCGCAGCCACAACCGCCGTAACCAGCTCCGTAACCGAAAGGTCCGGCAAGACCGTATCCATATCCGAGAGGTCCGGCCAAACCAGCTCCGTAACCGTATCCGATTCCACCGTCCTCAGCGGTGATACCGACACCTCCGCAGTTGCCGCATTCATAAGAGATGGCTCCAGCTCCAGCGGTGGGCAGAGCTCCTTCGACAGCAACGGTTCCCAGGAAGGGCAGAGCACCCCCTGCAGCAAGAGTGCCTTCGTAGACGTTCTCGGACAGGACGGAGACTCCGTTGGGGATCAAGGGAGAGGCGCTGGAGATGGCGAGGCCAGGTCCGTTGGAAGCAGCAAGACCGGCGGGACCGAAGCCTCCGCAGGTACCGTATCCGAAACCATCGTATCCAAAACCATCGTAACCCCATCCACCGAGTCCACCCCAACCTCCAAGTCCGCCATAGCCAAATCCGTCGTAACCAAAAGCACCGTAGCCTCCGATACACGAAGCAGTGATGCTCTAAAAATTCACAATGAACAAATTAACTCCAATAAACACCTTTGATATAAAAATAAACAACAAGAAAATTTACAGGTCTGAGCAACAATTTTTCTGCCATGTATTAATAATATAAATGAAGTTACTGGATTGACACGATTAAATTGCAAAATTTTACTATCGCTATTACTCATTATTTTCGAAGCATACTTTGAGAATTTATTTTGTAAGAAAAATGCCTACTTGTGGCAAAAATGGGAGTTACCACAGTTGGCTTAGAAAGTCATCTTTATGCCATAGAAGTCTTCCAGGGGCATTTAACAACTTTTGACATTTGGGCTGGATCTTTCCGACCATGTCAATGCCAATTCTTCTCAATTAAAACGAAAACATTTGAATGAAAATGAAACTGACAATGCTATTGGTCTTCAAATGGGTTTAGATTCAATACCATACCTGGATGAGGAGCGCCTGAGCGCAGACGAGAAGGACAGCCTTGATGGACATGTTACTAGAGTTCTAGCTGTTGATGGAGAACTTGAAGTGAGGATTGAGATTCTAAGAATGCGTTTTATAGGAGCAATTTGCTCTTTATCATCACTCAGTTCTGTTAGTTGTGTAACAATATCAATGGGTTTTGAAGGCTATTTACTACGTGCTGTTTTAATGTTGATATTTTCTTCAACGTTGTTTTTGTTACCATTCCAATATTCCATCGTGTTTTTTTTTGTATTTTTAGTATCTTAGAACTTTTTGAAGGACAATCAAGATTTTATAGTGACAAAATAACATTCATAAAGATTGTATAATAGTTAAGATATGCACGGAGCACGGAGTAAATGGAAACTCTTTAATTATAAAAGAATGCTAAAATTCTTCCATTGAACCATATACTCAATAAGTTGGCAGTATTGTCTAGCAGTTATAATTATCAAATTATTTGTGTAAAATATTTAACAGTTTTTCTTTCCCTGAAATCAAAATCAATCGATTTTCACGAATACTTTAATGTCATAATTTCGGTCACCAATAATTCTCGAACTTAGCATAGCCTTTTCAGGCTATTCAATATAGCTATTTTTGGCCAGAAAATTCTACATTTCAATAAGAAACTATAATTTATTATAGTTAAAAATGTATGCGAACAATTACTACATCACAGATAATGAATGAATTAAAAGGACATGAAGTTGTGCACGAACTCAAGAAATTTCGTAATTCCTAGTGATATTTATTTGTACTTCAACAGTATAAATACCACGTCGTACCAAGTTGAGATCATTCTGGAATCATCTATCTTGAACACCTCAACATGTCTGCCTTCGCTTTCTTGCTCCTCTGCATCCAGGCTTGCCTGCTCCAGGTATTTATCGTTCATTAAATTACATGATCATTATAATCTTAATTAAATTTAGTAACAAAATTTAATTGAGCATGAGTCAGCCGCCAAATGACTCATCGTTTTCCGGCTGGGGGCTTAGGAGCCATTTCTTTCTTTCTTTTTCTTCTCTCTTTCTTGGCCGGCAACGCATCAATGATGCCTTTGGCGTTGCTGATGTCCATGGGCGACTATTACCACTTACCATCAGGTGGATCGTCAGCTCGTTTGCCGGCTATTTCCATAAAAAAATTTGGACTGATATCGGGTTGTGATGCGCTATCCATTTGGAAAATAAAGACTGGTTACCCTTCTAAAATCGATTGTGAAATTTTTAACGTATTTCGGACTCACGCCAGTAATAATACTGGTTTGCGCGTTCTGGCCGTCCGACAAATTGATGGATAGGTTAGGTTAGTTAGGTTTCTGTTTTTATTTGTGGAAAAAGGGACCTCGCTAAGCGAGGTCCCGCGACATCTGTGACAGAGCCCTATCTATTATCATGATGTTGATTGTGTGGGTGAAGCCACCCGCTTTTATTTTAAATTTACCGCCGAATATAATGTTGGTAGTATTGAGGATATTGCAGCTAATTTCAAGGTGTACGTATGATTCTTCACTCTTACCATCCATTTTTCATTTCCAGACTGTCTTCGGATCGTGTTACGGCCCTGGTCTTTACGGAGCCTACGACGGCTTCGGATACGGATACGGCGCATATGGAGCTGCTCCCTTCGGTGCTGCCATCGCTGGACCTTTCGCCGGTCCCCTCGCCACTGGTCCCTGCGGTGCCTACGGCGGCGCTGGCATCGGTGAGGTCGCCGTCGCTGGTGAGCTGCCCGTTGCTGGTGTCACCGCCGTCGCTGGACAGGTCCCCATCCTCGGTGCTGTAGAGTTCGGAGGTCCCGTCTGCGCTGCCGGTACCGTCTCCATCGCTGGATCCTGCGCTTGCGGATGTGCTGGACCTTACGGAGCTGGCATTTATGGACCTGGATACATCTACTGAGATTTCTTAATCTGAATATCAAATAAATGTGCAAATAAAAACTAGTGAATTGAATTGAAAGTTATTCCTAAAGCATAGAATACTTTTTGATGTTATCTTATATTCAACACTCGCAACCGTGTTCATATAAATAAAATAATAATGCATCTAAACCGCAGTTAATTTATGTTGAAAGGCATTATTCAACACGACATAATATATGGATAGCTTTTCCAATCACCTACCGGAAACGGAAACATTTATAGCAAATTTAAATGTTATGGCTTGTTATATACCACCATATAAGTATTACCAGTTTCCAAATGTTGAACAATGTTACAAGACTTAGCCACATTTACTAACAGTTAAAAAATAAATAGTAAGCAGTATCAGACTTTACGGAAATCAATTGTTATAGAAACTTAGAACTTTCAATCATAAAACAGAACAATGACGTTATTACGATTTCGCTTTTTTTCAGGTGAGATTTGTTTTAAACAGAGCTTTTACACGAGAATTTGTGACTTCATTTGATACCCCGATGGGATATATTTGTTTACTATCGTTAATTCATCCCCTCTTCCACACCCTCATAACTATGAAACGGCTTAATCAATTTTCTTTAAACAGCCTAAAACACTCTCGACTAAGAAATCTTTCAAACAAAAGCAACTATATCAAAATCGGTTCATCCGTTCAAGAACTACGATGACATGTAGATAGACAAACAGAGATACAGAGGAATTCAGTAAATTCATCCCCTTCCTCATAACTACCACCCCTCCTTCAAAAAGCCAATTTTGTGTAATACACAAATCAAACCCTTTTTTAAAAAACAGATTTTTAATTCCGCAAAGCAAATTGACATTTCCAATATTGCAAGTTTTTATTACTTTTTAAATAGCGATGTGACGTAATCAATATTTTTCGACTTTTGTCTTAAAAACGAACGTCGAGGTAATTAAAATTTATAAACGCAACTTATTTCATATGCCCCGACCCAGAAATTCAAATATAATCGTATCGCTACCAATTTATACAAAGTATAATTTAGTAGAAATATTTATCGGAAAAGTCCGCCATAGTAGGGGTCTCTCTTTATGTTACGTAACGTCTAAAAAAATTAATACAATAAAATTTACCGGTTAAATAAATATCATACGTTTCATGTAACCCGAATCATGACAACATTGCTAGCAAAAAATTGGCAACATTATTTTTACCTTTGACATTAGCTTATGTAAATTTGCTTTGCGGAATTAAAACAGATTAAAGTTCAAATGTCATTTATACAGTTGCAAGTGTTTAGTACAGATCTTTTGTTCATTATTCACAGTCGTTAGGATATTTTCCTCATTATAACATAGATTTATTATCATCTAAACATGTATATTATATTTAAGTCAAGAAGTATCAAATGTTTTGTGTTAATATTTATATCAGGTTAGTTTTAATTTTATTACCTACTTTTGATAATAAAGGTCAGTGTTTCTTGGACACTGATAAGTGGGCTGTGTATTCTGTTTAATTCTACAGCTAAGCTATCTCCTTCTCTGATACTTATTTGTAATTTTTGGATCATAATATCGCTTCACGCTAATATAATGGCAGATCTGCAAAAAATTCGAAATTGAGTTTCTATGATATACGAGTTTAAAAGTGCCTAATCTACGTAGTGGTAAATATGTATTAATGTCTATACTAGTAACCAAACCCATACAATCTGTAAAAAACGTAAATAGAACCCATAAATTAATTTTAAATTTTTTTATAAAATTTTTGAAACTCGTTTCTGTAAAATATGACAAACGTAGATGTGCCGCTGTATTACTGGGTGAGCGATATATTTCTTTGTCTCGTAGGAAAACTCCCTGCTTAAATTACTTTTAAATATTATCCTCATGTTTGAGAACAATCAAAGTTTTAACTGGACAAAGAGACATGCCGACGGACGGACGGACAACGAAGTGACCGTAAAAGGTTTTGGTTTTTTCCTTTGGAGGTGCAGAACCTAAAAAGTGGTTTTCTGTTTATAATGTTGAAAGTAGAGACCGTCAATATTTTGTGCTTGGTTTTTGGGCGTTTATGATATTCCAATTTTGTACCACGTATTGTGTATGATATAGGATATCCTACTGCGAGGATAATATGTATGAGCATTTATTTGTTTTCATAGGGGGCGTCAATTAATTACGTGAGGCGGTGAGGCTCCCTGGTGAGATGTCGTGAGATTTGGCTCAACCCTCCCATTCCCCTGATTTCACGTAACTTGTTTCTAGTGTCCACACTCGACAGACGTTGGTGAAAGAAATAGAAATGCGTTTTTTCATTATATTTTCATTTTGTGCACTTAGTTTTAGATGTACAAGGTCCTATCAATGATATTTTACTTTTTGGAGAAGGAACCTATTTTCTCGCAATTTCTTCACTCTGTTTCTTGTAAAAAAAATATGTGAGATTTGCCGAGACCCCCCTTTCACCACCGCAACCGTAAGATTAGATGAGATTCGTCTCGGCCCCCTCCTGGGGAGGGCCTCCCCCTGAAAGCCTCACGCCCTTATAGATTTTATTGTTCCAATAGTATAAGGAAAACGGCAGTAAATTTCCTACGCATGTTGATACACAATTAAATATAGGTATAACTTTTTCCTTATACAGTGTGCGGGACAACGAATACACAAGAAAATGGACATGCAACGAATAACTTGGTAAATATCTGTCAAATTCTAAATGTCAAACGGTTCTCACTAATCCCTACTGTCCTCTTTAGCAATTAAATACAAGGTATACTTTGACATCTTTGTTGTATATGTTAGTAGTTCACAACACAATAGACCAAAACAAATTATTGAAGAGTTAATTACGCTCATAAATACTTAGTGATTGGAAACTTTGTCAAATGTGAAAAGTGACCTAAATTAATCTTAGGCTATTAAAAGCGTCGGATAAATGTGAATACATGTCTTTAATAAACATAAGAAAACAGATAGGGGATAGGGCAGTACTGATGACTGAAGTAAGGTGACGAAGTAAAGTATGACAGATGTGAAAAAAAAATGGTTGTCTGTAAAGTCGGTATACGGACGGTAGTTTAACGTGACAACGTAATGACAAAACATTGATGAAATGATTGCATACTTTTATTATAGATAAAATTGAATCATTTTAATTAAACTACCATTATTTTGTATAGGAAAAGGAGTGAAATGAAATCTACATTTTGATTCATAAATTGACTATGCGGCACGAACCGAGCGCTTCGGCCGATCGTAGCCGATCATGCCTCTCTATCGCTTATTCCGCGCTCTCGCTCTCGGAACGTGACAGTGAGTCATGCTTTTTCGTGCGTGCACCCGGCGTTCATCGTTTTAATAGACGTTGTCACGTCAAAATATAAATGCTACTGCAGATGTCATAATATAACATGTATGTCATATTGTATCCCACCTTACTCTATTAAGCTAGCCATACACAATCAAGTGTGCTTGTCAAGTTTGCAGTTTGACTTGACGCGGCATCCAGTTTGCATGAGATAGCTATATAGCCAGATAGCCATACCGTGGCCGTACACCGTCAAGTTTACTGGATGCCGCGTCAAGTCCGCTGCAAACTTGACAAGTATACTTGATCGTGTATGGCCAGCATTAGAATTCATTAAAAGACATGTCTTCACATTTAACTGATAAATTATACTTAATTAGTTACCAAGCCTCATTTACATTTGTTGTACTTTCAAGAGAACATTTGACGACGTGTTTGTTGAGAACTACGACAAATCTGAGCCCTGCAAGACTTACGCGCCAACAATGCCTGATTTCCACGCTCCAGGCCGTCGCATCAGTGAAGTCAGTAAGTTACTCAAATAATACCTATTTTTGACGTGATAACGTCTATTAAAACGATGAACGCCGGGTGCATGCACGAAAAAGCATGACTCATTTGTCGCGTTCCGCGAGCGAGCGAACTATGGAGAAAGCGCCATCTATGAACAAAAATATATACGCAATTAAGTCAAAAAGGAACTTGCTGAAAAAATAGTTTAGTTCAGGAGTTCTAGATGGCGTTGCAGTATAAAGATAAAAGTTTCTAATTATAAGTAAATTTCCAGAGATAATATTAATAATATTCCCTTCTTAACTTTAAATAATGGAATATTTTGATAATTGTTTAGGAATATATTCGAGCACTACTTCATCAATGTTTTGTCATGACGTTGTCACGTTAAACTACCGTCCGTAAACCGACTTTACAGACCACCATTTTTTTGCGGGTTTTTTTCTATGCATTGCTAGATACACCCAAAATATTAATAAAATAGACGCACTTTAATACTCAGCGTGAAGTTTCCATTACATTTTCATACAGTCAAGACTGTTCTTATAAAGCTGGCCATACACGATCAAGTGTACTTGTCAAGTTTGTAGTTTGACTTGATGCGGCATCCAGTGTGCATGACATAGCTATATGGCCAGATAGCCATACCGTGCCCATACACCGTCAAGTTTACTGGATGCCGCGTCAAGTGCGCTGCAAAGTTGATAAGTATACTTGATCGTGTATGACCAGCATAGAGTAGAATAAGTGTTAGATTGACTTAAAATAATTATCTGCTTGTCAATTCTATGTTTCAGAATGTTTTGAATATGTTTGGAAATCACAATTCGGTATACAGGAACTGGACAGAGAATACGACTGTAAGTATTTCGTTAAGTTGTATTGTATATTCTTTAAAAACAATTGTAAATTGCCTTACACTTGGACAATAACTAGAACTACTTAGTATAAATTAAAAAATTAAAAAAATACAGTCAAATTAAGAACCTCCTTTTTTTGAAGTCAGTTAAAAAGACCCGCCTGCTATCATTAAAGCTATCTTGATATACCATTTTGAAATCCTTATGGTAAGTTCTTTAATTTGATACACGTCTCGGTTGTTATCATAAAATAACAGTCGTTAAGCCATGTCGGAGGCCCTCGGATGGTTCGAAAACTTCCGACACTCGGGTTGGCCACTAACCCCTCCACCAATCCGCACTGGAGCAGCGTGGTGGAGTATGCTCTAGCCCTCCTTAAAAGGAGAGACCCGTGCCCAGTAGTAGGCCACTAATTGGTTGAAGCCATTGCATTATTCGATTTATTTTTGTTTACTGAATATACAAATAATGGCACAAAATATCTTGTACAAAATTTCTATTATTATGAATAAACCCGAACCGAACCGACGGACACTATTACCACGGAGGTACTAAACTTATACTTGGTATCTAACTAAACTGTTAAATGAAATACTTTTGTGCAGGAAACTTTCTCAATTTATTCATTAACTGGGTTGATTACTTATACATATTATAAAGAATCTGAACAGCGTGATTCAGAGTACATTTTTATAGCGACATCTATTATTATTTGTTAACATTATATATTATGTTCTATTTACAAATTATTCTTTATTATTTGAATTCAAATCATATTTGAATTCAAATTATATTTGACATTCCAAGTTTCTACATACTGCCAGCCAAAAGGCAAAGTTGAAATTTACCTTTTTCTAGCAAAAAACATAACATAATATTAACAACTGGATACATTGAAAATTAAATTAAATAATTAATTGAAAACTAAATAAAATGTATCACAGAAACCACCAATTAATTGAACAAAACAACTTAAGCTTTAAATTATACAATTCATATTCTTATTTATCTACTGGTAAAAAACATAACTTTGATACAGGTCGTTTTATGGTTCCAAATTTAGTCTTTAAAGTAACGACTCTTAATTATTTTGTCATCTCCAGGATGAGTATCAATAATTCGACCGTATAACCACTGACACGGAGATAAGTTATCCTTTTTTATAACTACTACATCTCCAATGATAAGTTGGTAGTTATGCTTTGTCCATCTGTACCGATATAAATCTTTGTGAGATATTCCTGTGACCACTGTCGACAAAATTATTTTACTTCGTAGTTTTCTTATCTTTATTAACCTTTGTAAATGTGCTGTTGTCCCATTTATATTTTTTATTTATATTTTTATCAGGATAATTCAAAACAAACTCTTCAGGAATTTCAACAGCTTCATATATTTCTTCGAATTCACCTCTCATATTCCATTTATCATGCTTAATTTTTCTTTTTTGCTTTTTATTTAAATTAGCGTATCCATTCTTTTTCTTTGTTCGCTTAAACTTATTAAACACATATCTGTCATCTTTTACAATGTCTTCTTCGCTTGCGAAATTTTCTAGAACTCTATTTTCATTGTTATCATTTTTCCAGGAATAAGAACTCTGCTTGTCATCACATTTTCCTTTTCTTCCTTTATTTTTATTTTCTTGTGCTTGCTTTAACCACCTATCGTCATCAGTTGAATAGCGTTCATCATTAGCAAATTTGGGTTTTTCTTTAGTGTTACCCTTATTAGATTTTTGATTAATTTTATTAGTTTTTTCTTTGGGTTCATAAAAAGACTTGCCATAGTCAGTCCCATAACGCTCTTCATTACGACGGTATTTTGGTTTTACTTCTGTCCAACTACCACCAATTGCATCCTGCTCCTTGCGATAGTTTTTATCTTCTTGTGTTGATTTTATAAAATCATTTATAAACCGGTCATCATCATTCTTTTGAGCAACTGGTTCTTTCTGCTGTTCCTTAGCAGATTTTAATTCTTGGTTACATTTCTTTAGTAACTCATTTCCTTCTGCGCAGCAATGCATCACTTGGATTTGTGGAGAGGAATCGACTGTTGACTTTACCACTCCTGACAATATCCATCCAAGACTGGTGGCTTGTGCTACCAGTGTATCAATTGGACTCTTCTTTACTCCTTCTTGAAGTACCTGACTATATACTTCTGCGCCCAGCAGAAGGTCAATGCGATTGGGTGTAAAGAAGTCTGGATCAGCCAATACCAAATTCTTAATTTCCTCCCATTCTAGTCTCTCCACTTTTGTTGTTGGAAGAAAAGAAGTTATATTTTTAATTACATATGCCTTCACCGGTATGACTATGTTAGCATCAATCCGGGACCTTATGTTGAAGTGTACCATTGCTTTCGATACAATATCCTTGTTTCCTCCCAGGCCAGTTACTATATTCCTTGCCGACATCTTCTTCAATCCTAAGTACTGAACTGTTGATTCAGTAATGAAAGAAGACTGCGAGCCTTGATCGAGCAGTGCCCGAAGATCATACGCTTCTCCGTTTCGGGACATGACCTTTACAAGCGCAGTGGCGAGTAAGACCTGTTGCTTTATCTTGTCCGTCGAAAAACAAGAGACCAGTTGCGTTGAGTTGGATGTGCTTGCTTCTGAAGCAGTTACAGTACATCCACTGGTTTCATTATTATCTTCATTGGAATTATAACTGTCACTGGAATGTAGTAGTACGTGATGCTTTCGATAGCATAAGCGACATTTTATATTAGACCTACACTTTCTGGCCGAATGATTGGTACCCATACAGTTAAAACAAATATTATTTTGTAACGCAAAGTTGCGACGCAAATCAATTGTTAAGTTACAAAAATCTTTACATAAAGACAGTTTGTGATTAGATTTACAGTATGGACAAACGACATCATCGACACTTTTAGTATGCAAAAACTTAGATGTTTGATTGTATCGCAAAGCCGGTTTGTTCGCTAAAAATTCAATGGCCCGAAACCGATTCGTCAAAAATTCTTTGAAATCATTATATGTGGGCAAATCATTTGTAATATTTGTTACATGAAATTCCCACTGACGTCTAGTCTCTGCATCTAATTTTAGTGTTAGGATGTGTATTATCATAATATCCCAACTGGTTGTATCAATACCTATATTGTTCAGTGAAGCCAAGCAATCGTTGGTTGTATTAATGAGTTCCTTTAAACCATTTGCCGATTCAGACAACAAACTCTTTTGACTAAGCAACCGTTTTAAAACATGATGAGAAACATATCTTTTATTATTGTAACGTTCAGTCAACAATTCCCAACATCTGTCAAAATTAGATTCCTGTATAGGAATGTGTCTGATTAATTGTTCAGCTTCACCAACCAATAAACATTTAAGATAATGCAATTTTTGTACATTGCTTAACGTATTATTATTTTTTATAAGTGAACAAAATAAATCCTTGAATGAAGACCATTCGGAATAATCCCCAGAAAAGGTTGGAATATTAATTTTAGGCAATTTTACGTGATTTTGACTTGGGCTAATAATATTAGTTGACTTAGTTTGTTCACTTTGTATGTTAGATACCATAGAATATTTTTGCTTTAAATCACTTTTATATTCTATGAACAAATCTTCAGTTTTATCATATACTTCATCCTTATTGTAATTTGAAACTTTTAAATCTTTTGCAGAATATTTGGAGATTAATTCATAATGTCCTTCTGTGAACTTTAACTACAATGCATCAAGAGTCTCTAATCTCCCTTCAAGGTATTCCTTGGTAATTCTATCTTTTGGAGATTTTTTGAAAGTAGTATGACTTCTGTATATTCTTGATAACAAATCTAATTGTAAATTAATCAAAGACTCCATTCTGATCAAAAAAGATTTCAAAGTTCAAACAATTACAAAGAAAACAAAATTTTAAATTTTAAAAAGTTATTCTAAGTTCAAATTGCAAATATAAATAAAACTTTAGTCGATAAAATTCAAAATAGGAAAAATTCACAAACACGAAAATGACAGTTTTAAAAATTCAAAAGTTCAAATTATAAGTTCAAGTTTAAAGTTCCACGTTCAAAAAAGTTTGGAGAAATTACTCACTGGTTTACTGTACTTCACCTTGTGACATGACATTTACGTCACGTCCCTTCCGTGGCCCAACGTTGCGGCACCTTTGCAACGTGTGGTCGGCAACTCCCCTGGTTGTTTATCCGTACCACTATCCGCGTCCGTCAGGTCGGCGGCCTGACAGTTTCCTCCACGCTTATTACACACTTCACTATGGTGATGAGATTACACCCGCGTGATACTGCACTCGCGTGATGCTGCACTCGCGTGACACTGCACTCGCGTGATACTCGCGCGACGAGGATACTTCACTCGTGTGATACTCGCGCGACGAGGATACTTCACTCGCGTAATACTCGCGCGACGAGGATACTTCACTCGCGTAATACTCGCGCGACGAGGATACTTCACTCGCGTAATACTCGCGCGACGAGGATACTGTCGGAGACTTCGATTAATCGACTGAAGTCCCAAAAATAAACAGGACACGTTACACGGATCCGGTCTTAAACACCGAGTGCCGGCAAGAATCCGGCTCGAAGGACCATGAATAAACCCGAACCGAACCGACGGACACTATTACCACGGAGGTACTAAACTTATACTTGGTATCTAACTAAACTGTTAAATGAAATACTTTTGTGCAGGAAACTTTCTCAATTTATTCATTAACTGGGTTGATTACTTATACATATTATAAAGAATCTGAACAGCGTGATTCAGAGTACATTTTTATAGCGACATCTATTATTATTTGTTAACATTATATATTATGTTCTATTTACAAATTATTCTTTATTATTTGAATTCAAATCATATTTGAATTCAAATTATATTTGACATTCCAAGTTTCTACAATTAAGTCTCACATACTGTATTTGTGTACAAGAATTGTTAAATAAATAAATAAATGGCACCTTACAGCCACCATATTGTTTTTGGAACGAAGTTCCTTATCGCGCGTTGTGCAAGGGGGCTAGACCGACACTTTTTTTGAAGTGATTCACAGAGTTTTACAGAGATGGCGCTGTACAAATTTCTGAATCACGCTATGTTTTTTTCCTATTTTACTTATGTTAGCGCCAAAGAGTCTCGACAGCGTGACTCTTTGGCGCTAACATAAGTAAAATAGGAAATAACTTCGTTCCATCCGGGTGTCCTTTGACACCTCTCAAGTTTTTTTTTTAATTTCCCTTATCTAAGAACACTTGGGTTATCACACGAACCTAACAATATCTTAATTTTATAAATTGGTCCAGCGGTTTGGAAGATATGAGGTAATAAAGAATATTACATGCATACGTACATACATACATACATACAAGATACACGCGAAAAACATAACCCTTCCTTGGCAGTCGTGTAAAATTAAGAATAATATTACTCTCATACTTGTCTGTCTTTTTATTTATTACTAGCAATTGCCCTCGCTTCGCTTCGGAAAAAATCTTAGGTGCTTTAAATTACATAACATACTCTTAGGGCCTTATCACACGTACGGTTTCCGAGCGCATCCATTCCGCTTTGAATCCGCTCGAAAACCGTCAGTGTGATAAGGCCCTTAAAGCAGCATGATCGCTCATTAGAACCACGTTACTATGAAAGGTCAATACCCCAAAATAACGATTCGATATTTTTAGGGTTCATTACCTCAAAAGAAAAAACACGGTTCCCTTAAGATCACCCATTGCCCGTCTGTCTGTTTGTATTTCAAGACCTTTTTTCTCAGGAACGCGTGAAGGTAACAAATGAAAATTAATCCAACACTCAGGTCTGCAATCCCTAGGAGCTGTGAAAACATATAATATTCTGTATCCTCAACGCAATCAAAAAACATTCGGCTAGAAGAAATGTCTTAGGTAAAACGTAGCTTAAATAAAAAATCTTAAAACTGTGAATTTGTAAGTATCACAAAAAAAGTTTAAACCTATTTGCAGAACTTGGTAATTTAATCGGGATCCATGTCGATACATATAAGGGGACAACAGTTTTTCAACGGCAAAGTTTGTTCCGTTTATCTTTTCGTTACACAGCTATGTTAGGTTTTACTAAATAGTTAAGTTAGATTCAACAACCCTAGTTCATACTGAGTAGGTTGCTTTTACTTATTATTATTATTTCATCATGTTATTTTCTAAATTTTGTTTCCTACTTAACGCTTAGTATTTAAATAACATTGAATAAATAAATTATATGATGATGTTTGCTGATCCATAAAATAATATAAGATATATAAGAAATAGTCTTATATCGTTCTTCAAGGTACCTGGTACAATCTATGCCTATACCAAAACACATCAAGATTGTTAAGGTTAAGTTAAGGTTAATTCAATGACTTATATGAGAATAGTATCTAATAAAAGAGCAACACATTTTCGCATTTATTACATTGTAGTTTTGGCAAATCAATAATTCGGCAAAGGGAAGATATTGCTTTACAGAAAATGAGAAAATTCAGCACTCTGCACTCTCAACACGATGTTCCTCAGGACTGCATTATAACAGAATTACAACATCACTACTACGGAACTATAAAAATGACGGAACACTTAGTTATTTCAAAGAACAATCCTAAGCTTGATTTAACATGCCACAATACGTTTTGTTTAGTGGATTTATGTATTTTATTATCAATTATTCAATTTGTTCAATGTCTACTATTTGTACAACACTAAATTACGATTTTCAACCCCTTTCAGGGTGAAATATAAAAAAATGCAAAATTTACGTTGGAGGCCATAATACGCAATTAATTATTTAAAAAAAGTGCATATAAAAATAGATATTTCGTAAAAAATACTTCAGTGCCATATTCTAGCTCCATCTTGCGAAATATAAATAAACTAAGAAATGCATGTATGCCTTATTTTGTGTAAAGAAAAGGATTTTGTAAGATTAAAACAAATTAAAAACTCGTTTCTCGGTTTTGGTATCATGGAAGTATATTACTTACATGGAAGTATTATACTTCAGTTATATTTGTGTATTTGAATTATTGTAAATTTGTAAAAAAAATAAGTACTTCAGTGCCACGCTTTGGTCCACCGTGCAAAATATAAAGAAAACTAAGAAATTTATGTACCTATGCCTCAATTTGTGTGAAGAAAAGTTTTTTGTATGTTTAAAACAAATCGACACATATTTTATTTTCTCGCTTTGTTATGGAACCCAAAAAAAATGCCTATAATTTAAGTTGAAGACTCGATATTGTAGTAAAGTCCTATTGAAATCCATTCAGTAGCTTCAGAGATTAATGAAGACAAACAAACAGACAAACAAAAATATAAAAGCTCATTTTTCGATTTTGATATCATGCTAGTAACGATTTATAACATAAAAAATGCAGTTATTTCGAAATCACAGACAGACATAATTATATTATGTACTAGCAATTGCCCTCGCTTCGCTTCGGAAAAAATCTTAGGTGCTTTAGTTAACTTACATAACATACTCTTAAAGCAGCGTGATCGCTCATTAGAACCAAGTTACTATGAAAGGTCAATACTCGAAATAACGATTCGATATTTTTAGGGTTCATTACCTCAAAAGAAAAAATACGGTTCCCTTAAGATCACTTATTACTCCATTGCCCGTCTGTCTGTTTGTATTTCAAGACCTTTTTTCTCAGGAACGCGTGAAGGTAACAAATTAAAATTAATCCAACACTCAGGTCTCCAATCAGGTCAGCAATCCCTAGGAGCTGTGAAAACATATAATATTCTGTATCGTCAACGCAATCAAAAAACATTCGGCCAGAAGATAATTATGTCTTAGGTAAAAAATAGGTTGAATAAAAAATTTTAAAAATGTGAATTTGTAAGTATCACAAAAAAAACCTATTTGCAGAACTTGGTAATTTGTTCGGGACCCATCTGAGGGGACAACAGTTTTTCAACGGCAAAGTAAAATGTTAGGTTTTACTAAATAGTTAAGTTAGGTTCAACAACCCTAGCGCACACTGAGCTGGTTGCTTTTACTTATTATTATTATTTCATCATAGTATTTTCTAAATTTTGTGTTTCCTACTATAGCTACCCTTCCCATTTCCCTTAGTACTTAAATAACATTGAATAAATAAATTGTACGATGACGTTTGCTGATCCATCAGTATTTCACGTTAGGTACCCAGACTTTAAAAAAAGAAGTAGTCTTAATTATATCGTTCTCCAAGGTACAATCTATGTCTATACCAAAACACATCAAGATTGGTTCAGCAATGAGAGAGAGTTAAGGTTAATTCGATGAGTTATGTGATACTTAATGGTAATAAAGGTGCAACACATTTTCGCATTCATTACATTGTAGTTTCGGCAAATCAATAATTCGGCAAAGGGAAGATACTGCTTCACAGAAAATGAGAAAATTCAGCACTCTGCACCCTCAACACGATGTTCCTCAGGACTGCATTATAACAGAACTACAACATCACTACTACGGAAATCTAAAAATTACGGAACACTTAGTTATTTCAAAGAACAATCCTAAGCTTGATTTAACACGCCGCAATACGTTTTGTTTAGTGGAGTTATGTATTTTATTATCAATTATTCAATTTGTTCAATGTCTACTATTTGTGCAACACTAAATTACGATTTTCAACCCCTTCCAGAGTGAAATATAAAAAAATGCTAAATTTACGTTGGAGGTCATAAATACGCAATTAATGATTTAAAAAAGTGAATATAAATATAGATATTTAGTAAAAAATACTTCAGTGCCATATTCTAGCTCCATCTTGCGAAATATAAATAAACTAAGCAATGTATGTATGCCTTATTTTGTGTGAAGAAACGGTTTTTGTAAGTTTAAAACAAATTAAAAACTCGTTTTTCGGTTTTGGTATCGTGCAAGTATCGATTTACAACTTAAAAAATCATTTATTTCGAAATAACAGACATACACTTCAATTATATTTATGTGTATTTGAATTATTATAAATTTGTAAAAAATAAGTACTCCAGTGCCACGCTTTGGCTCCACCTTGCAAAATATAAAAAAAAACTAAGAAATGTTTGTACCTATGCCTCAATTTGTGTAAATAAAAGGTTTTTGTATGTTTAATTATGGCTTTGTTATGGAACACTAAAAAATTGCCTATAATTTAAGTTGAAGACTCGATATTGTAGTAAAGTCCTGTTGAAATCCGTTCAGTAGCTTCAGAGATTAATGAAGACAAACAAACAGACAAACAAAAATTAAAAACTGATTTTTCGGTTTTGATATCGTGCTAGTAACGATTTATAACATGAAAAATGCTGTTATTTCGAAATCACAGACAGACATACTAATTATATTATATATTAAAGGTGTATGTATTAAAGGCGTTGGCGTGAATCAACACATACAGAGCCATCTAGTTGCCAAGATAGTAATCGATTATTTATTGGATATCGGTTACTCATACAGACTTAATTTGCGTTTTTCTACCACTTTCCAGATGAAATTTATAAAATGCTGAAATTATATTGGAGTTCATAGATACGCAAACAATATGCTCTTAAAAACAAAATACAAAAATAGATATCCACTCAGTAATAGGGATTTTAATTAATGAAAAAAATAACCTTTAAATGCATTTTATGGCCTTTCCATGCAATATAAGTAAAATCTAAGAAATGCATGTATAACTCTTTTTGTACGGAGAATACGTTTTTAAAAGTTTAAAACAAATCGGCTGAAATTTTTTTATTTTTCCATACAAACTATCCCTAAGGAACCCTTTAGTATGGAACCCTAAACAATTGCTTAGTTGTTAAGTTGAACACTTTGCAATATCCTAGTAAAAGTGTTGTTACAATTCGTTCAGTGGTTTCGGAGATTAGCGGAGACAAACAAACAGACAGACAGACAAAAATTTTAAAAACTCATTTTTCGGTGTTGGTATCGTGCAAGTAACGATTTGCAGCTTGAAAAAATCATTTATCTCGAAATCACAGACAAACTCTTCAATTTTATTAATATGTATGTATGTATAGATATAATATGATCTACTTAGCTGTTTCTATCCTATCTATTTACGGCTGTTTTCAACAATATAATATAATCTGTTTTCAATAATATTATAATCTTTGAATAATTTAGTAGGTTAAATAGTGTTGTAAGAAACACTTTTCGATAATTGTAACTGACTTTTCTTTTCCAGGTAATGTGTTTCGTAATTTATATCCCGTTTTAGGAGGTAAGCAAGCAGAACTGGGAGAATACGCACATGTGGTAGGTATATTTTTATCATTGAAGTTGGATGTCGGGTAAATAAGACAATTATACTACTGCAAATATATAATTACTAGCTGTTGCCCGCAGCTTCGCACGCGGAAATAATTTGCAATAAAATATTGCGACTATAAATTGAGATGTAAGCTATAATATCCTATCTTTCCAGTTGGATCAAATAACTATTAAAAATAGGGGTTGGTGTTAAAAGGATGAAAATTTTGGGTTGTATGTATTTTTAATGCCATGCTTAGTAGTTCCCAACTCGCTAACAAAATAGAATCCATTCATCCAAGTAGATATATATAGTTGAATGTTGATGATGACTCAATTTCAGGGAGCATTAGGATGGAAATCCGTCGAAGGAACTTGGATATTTAAATGTGGAGCATCTCTTATAAGTGAAAAGTTTGCTCTAACAGCTGCACATTGCTCAAAACTCAAACGAGGTGACCCTAATATCGCAGACCAGGAACCGAAAATCGTCAGGCTTGGTGCAAAAACTATAACTAATACGGTAAAAATTAGTAACTTTTATTTTTTTAACGTTATCATAATATTCATAGCTGATAAACGAGCATATAAACCACCTAATGATACGGTTAAGTATTCAAATGGGCTTATAGACTCAGTTCAACAACAGTGAACCTACAAAAAATTGCTAACTTACTAGAAAAAGAAGATTAGAAAAAATAATTTTTAAGCCACGCTGTCGAGGGATACACCCTTTTTTCCGGGGGGGAAAATGCGTTACGCATACCACCCGGGCGCAGGGGGTACCCGAGTGGTTATGTGGGACTCCCGTATAGGCTAATGAGACCCACGGTATACCCACTAAACCCCCCCCCATCTTCCGCCTCGCCGCCTTGTGACGGGGTTACGGGAACGCTTTCGCACACATCCGCGACCCCGCCAACGGCAGCCGCTCACAAGCGGCTCCATCGCGAAAGCCCGAAGGCCCTCCACGATAGGCGCACCAGATAGTAAGGTGCGCCTTCCTCCTCGGCCTCCACCAGTACTGTAGCAAACTTCCCCCGAGTCTGCTACTAGGAGGCCATGGATACCAGATAACTGGTACCCGGTGGAGGATCAGGTCTGTGGTTCCTCCACCGACCACACCTCGGCCGCAGAGGATAGGGCAAGCGGCGCACCGTAATACCGACATGCCTCTGCGGCCCCACTAATGCCGTTTCGGCGGAACGGCCCCGCCAGTTCGCAGGGGGTAGGGAGAGTGGCGCACCGTAATACCAACACGCCTCTCCCCCTGCGATCTCTCCACGGCCGCAGAAGATAGGGAGAACGGCGCACCGCAATACCAGCACTCCTCTTCTTCTGCGGTCCCACCTCAGCGCGCGTCCGCAGCGGGCTTGTTCAGCCCGCTGGGAGCGCCCTCCTCGGGCCAGCCAGCAGCCCAAACAGGCCGGCCCTGGTTGCCTCTTGGCTTCGCTGTGGGTGACCAGTCCACGGTTACTAAGCCCCCCCGCCACGACAAGGCGGGCAACCCCCGGGGGGGCGAGAGATACACCCTCTCCATCGAGTTTTTAGATTGATTAAATTAACACAGGGATCATAGAGTTACACATGTCATTAATTCTTTAATTAATTTAATAATTAATTTTAATTAATTTAATAATTGTTTAATAAATTTCAGGATCAATACAATATACCAGCAATAGATGCTAACATCAAGCGAATTATAGTGCATCCAGATTATCACTCTCCTCGTCAATATTACGATATCGCACTAATAGAATTTGAAAAGGAAACCAAATTTAGGGTTTTGGTTCATCCATCTTGCCTAGACAGTAATTTTAATGTTCAGGAGGAGCTCAAAGTAGCTGGATGGGGTGTAGTAGACTTAGGTGAATACTTATTAGTTTATTTTAAAGTTATCTAGCAAGCTAATTAATCTAGCAAGACATCAATTGCTGCCATTGACGCACTTTCGAGAGAATTGCGACTTGTTGACTATGTATTCAACACTGCATTTGTAATGAAGTAATTATCCTGTTTTAATTCGTCCAAAAGTAGTAAATTTTAGGACTATTATACCCAAACAAAGTGAAGGCAGATTGTTTGCTAGTGTATCTATAAATTGCTTGACAGCCAAATTTTTGTTATTTTAAGCTACTCTCAATACTTCACCGACCTTACAAGTGGCTGATGTGAGCGTCGTCGAGTCTAATTATTGCAACTTTTTGCTGTATTCGAAACGTAATCGCAAATGGAATGGAACGGCAAATCATCAGATTTGCGCCGGTAATATGACTGGAGGCGTAGATACTTGTCAGGTAAGTTAACAAGTAATAGAAAACTACTGTAATAACTAATAAAAGCATACGACATGGTCATGGTATGAGTGGGGGTGATGAAGTAGATAGAACGATGGAAATTGGTTCTGGACACCAGACCTGAAGGCCGATGGTAAATGGTATTTCATCGAGAATAACCACAACTTATTTACCAAGTAAGTCCTTCGATTCACGATTATCAACTCGAATATGAAACTCGAACGTAACAGGAAAACTGTATTATAAGTCAACTGTTCCTGTTACACACAAATTTTGTTATACAGTACAAAATATTCAAAATACTTTTTTGTATTTTCGGTAATAAATCAATGATGTCATAACCGTTTCTGATCAGGAAACTAAAAATTTATTTAAAACTAGCTTTTGCCCGCAGCTTCGCCCGCTAGTGGTTTTAAAACAAAATATTTAGATTTATATGCCCGTGGCCTCGCGCGCGTGGATACCGATATTTTTTACAAATCCCGCTGGAACCCCCAACCTTAAGAAGAAGAATAAGAAGTAGCCTATGTATTATTTCAGGGCTATCTCCATTCGATTAAATAGTTGTGATCGAGGAACAAACATCTAAACATCCAAACATCCAAGCATCTTCACAAACTTCTACATATATAATATTAATAAAATTGTTTTTATTTTGAACCTAGGGTGATTCGGGGGGACCCCTGTCATACATCATTCCCAACAAACACTACACTACTCATCCGAACCGATGGACCGTGCATAGAATAGTCGGTGTGACGTCATTCGGCTACGGCTGTGGTCGCGTCAACTCTCCCGGCGTCTACACGCGAGTGGCCAGCTTCATTGACTGGATCGAGAGTATTGTGTGGCCATTGAACTATAACATTTAGATAACCATAAATACCATTGTTATTGAGGAAATTTTATATCACGGCAAAAATAAAGACAATTAACAGCAGATACTTAGTTTCAATTCAACCATCTTTTTGATTGTGGATCTTATTTACAGCTACTTTTTTATAGTAATGACCATTAATGGCCTTCTACTGAACATGGGTCTCTCCTTTTAAGGAGGCCTAGAGTATACCACCACGCTGCTCCAGTGCGGGTTGGTGGGGATTTGTAGGAAGTTTTCATGCCACTGACTCTTAGGTTAGCATTCTCAAAGATGTGTGAAGTCTACTGCCACTGTATTCTTCCAGCGTGGTAGAGAACGGCCTGTGTCTTTTACGTTGTGACAGGAGACTCGAGCGGCTCGAGTCGAGCCCTACAATGGGAATTTTATATGTTGTGATGACCAATTGGACCAATGCTTAGTACATTATTATTCAACGTGGCTCTCTGTCTCAAGTAGTTTGATAGAGAGATGGCACTACTTTTGTTCGTATAAAGAACATTTACGTGGAGTGCGCCGAAGATCCTATTTTTTAAAACATTGACTCCAAAGTACAAATTGGATATAGACACAATATGGACAAATAGTATTAGAAAACTTAGCATATTTTTAGGAAATGTCAAATGACATAAAAATTATAATAACAAAATGCGCATGAAAACATTTTTTATGTATAATACTCGAATCATCAATATAGTTTTTCTCAGTAGATGTATCCAAGTCCATAACGGCCAGCTCCGTAGGGTCCACCGCATCCACAAGCGCAGGATCCAGCGATGGAGACGGTACCGGCAGCGCAGACGGGACCTCCGAACTCTACAGCACCGAGGATGGGGACCTGTCCAGCGACGGCGGTGACACCAGCAACGGGCAGCTCACCAGCGACGGCGACCTCACCGATGCCAGCGCCGCCGTAGGCACCACAGGGACCAGTGGCGAGGGGACCGGCGAAAGGTCCAGCGATGGCAGCACCGAAGGGAGCAGCTCCATATGCACCATATCCGTATCCGAAGCCGTCGTAGGCTCCGTAAAGACCAGGGCCGTAACACGCTCCGAAGACAGTCTGGAAATAAAAAATGATGTTGATAATATTAATGAAATGGCAGATTTGAACAACAACAACTTAAAATCATAATTTTAAGTTACTGTCTTTAACAATTTCAAACCTGGAGAAGGCACGCCTGAACGCAGAGGAGCAAGAAAGCGAAAGAAGACATGTTGTTGTCTACAAAGTTGGATGCAGAATGAGTTGCAATTAAAGAACGATGTATTTATATTTTGTTTCTAAAGTAGTTTTTTGTTCCAGAGAAAAATTTCACAATACACACGCACGTGCCTTTTTGTCCGTGTTTAATCATATTCTATTATAATAGCAGTTTTTTATTGATATCGTTTTATTTTGTTTGATTTTAACTTTTAGCCAATGGAAATAATATTTTTAGAATATGTGATAATAATTCCTCTGTTTACCGTATTTTTTTATTGTCACTTATTCTAATGAAATGGAAAGTAAGTTAAACAAATTATTTTCTATTTTGTAATTCAACTTGTTGTTTATTTTGTAAGTAAAGCATTGTTCTTAACCTGGATCTTCGTGAGATGCGCTAACTTTTTAACAGCGATGACGTTAGAGCTTTAGAGTCAACCAATATTTTTGTTGGTAAATCTTACTTAACATTGTAAATGTGAAAATTTGTGAGGACGTATGGATGGATGTTTATTACAATTTCACGCAAAAACTACAGAACAGATTTTCATAAAATTTTGCACACAGGTATACATTTAATGTGGAATATGAAAAGGTGTGTATTTCGCTATTTTTGTAGGTTTCTCCACTTAAACTTAATCCCAAGTAAGTAATGATACATGTCATTGTCATGACCTAACTTAAGTCAGTCAAAATGACAATATGAAATAATTAAATACGTGGTTGTTATACTACTGGTGGCCCATCGAGGGATTGTATTGGTAATATTGATTTTAATTGTTAATTAATAACATTATTGCTATTATTGTTTCTCCATGGAGTTTACCTGAATAGCTACCACCCTTAAGCATGAGTCAGCCACTAAACGACTCGTCGTGTTCCGGCTGGGAGCTTGAGAGGCAGTTCTTTCAGTTCTTTCAGTTCTTTCTTTCTTTTCCTTCTCTCTTTCTTGGTCGGCAGCGCATCAGTGATGCCTTTAGTGTTGCTGATGTCCATGGGCGACGATAGCCACTTACCATCAGGTGGATCGTCAGCTCGTTTTCCAGCTATTTCCATTAAAAAAACTACTATTATGTACTACTATCTCTTCTGTGGTTATACACCTTGTATAAACAAATTTAAAGCAATATAAACTAGAATTTTATGTTTAAACTAGCGCTCTGCTCGTGGATTTGTTCGCGTTTTCCGAAATAATTAGTACCCTAAATGTTATTCCAGATCATCATCTACTTGTATGCTAAATTTCATGAAAATCTGTTAAGTAGTTTTTGCGTAAGTGTAACAAACAGCCATCCATGCTCACAAACTTTCACATTTATAATATTATTATGGTTGGATTGGGTTCTATAAATAGTTAAGAATTGAGTCCTGTAAAGCATAGAAAATCGACAATAAGCGAGTATTCTTTACTTTTATCCCAAGGTTCAATAATTAGCGATTCATTTACTATACAGATAACATTATATTAAAGCACGTGTTATGTTTTCTGAAACCAAACTCTTTTGTTTCTTAAGTTACAACATCATGCGTAGTAATGATAAGCTAGTATTTTGTTTGTATAAAAGACAGCTCCAGAATCTCAATCCTCACTTCCAGTTGTCTATCAACAGCTAGAACTTCAGCAACATGTCCATCAAGACTGTCCTTCTCGTCTGCGCTCAGGCGCTCCTCATCCAGGTATGGTGCTATCACAATAATATCACATAATACCTATTGGTACAGAAGAGTCACTCCGCAAAATCATTTAAATAAATAGCGACTCTTGCTTCGACACAATAAAGTATAATTCTGGTCGCACAGACAGCTACTCGTCAACAGACGTTGACATCTAGACGTTGCCTCTCTTTCTGATCGTAACTCCTATTCTGATCTAATCATAGCTCTTATCCTCTCTGACAGCGTCAGGGTTGTCTTTTTTGTGATGACGTGTGATAGATTACGAATGCATGACGCGGACGGCGGCAGCCCTTCTGAAATTGGCCCGACCATCCAGCACGATTTTGTAATCCAAAAAATAATCCGGCTGTATTATTTGAATGTTTGTTACCATCATTTATCGACCCATTTGGAAAACAATTTTATTTAAAAGTTCAGATGTCTAGATTCGTCCCATATTAATGAAAATACAATGCTGATGATTGGATTCATGAATTGAGAGAACTTCTGAATTATGCCGTTCAAAAATACAATGTTTAATGTTTTTAGCTACACTGTTTTTAAATTCAAATTGTTTTTCGTGAATAATTTTCTTTATTGTTTCTTGTTGAATTTTCAGAGCATCACTGCTCGGTGTATCGGAGGTTGTGGTTTTGGTTACGACGGATTTGGCTATGGCGGACTTGGAGGTTGGGGCGGACTCGGTGGATGGGGTTACGGCGGTTTCGGATACGATGGTTTCGGATACGGTACCTGCGGAGGCTTCGGTCCCGCCGGTCTTGCTGCTTCCAACGGACCTGGCCTCGCCATTTCCAGCGCCTCTCCCTTGATCCCCACCGGAGTCTCCGTCCTGTCCGAGAACGTCTACGAAGGCACTCTTGCTGCAGGGGGTGCTCTGCCTTTTCTGGGAACCGTTGCTATCGAAGGAGCTCTGCCCACCGCTGGAGCTGGAGCCATCTCTTACGAATGCGGCAACTGCGGAGGCATCGGTATCACCGCTGAAGACGGTTACGGCGGAATCGGATACGGTTACGGAGCTGGTTTGGCCGGACCTCTCGGATACGGATACGGTCTTGCTGGACCTTTCGGATACAGAGCTGGTAACTGCGGTTGTGGCTGCGGCGCTTTCTACTGAAAACCTTAATCATTCGTACGATTCGATGATATCCTGAAAATAAACGTTATCTGCATAACAATAAATATTTTATTGCAATTCCAATTTAACAAATTTTTCAATAACATTTAAATCAACTTGTTCGATCATTTGTCCAAGTCTAATCTTGCAAGCTAAATTCTATTCTTCTATTTGTCTTCTTTCCTCACATTCTAAGCAGCTAACATTCAGTATACTCAGAATAGATTAATTCTCATATCGAAGAATTTTTGTCTAGTTTCAGCCTTCACTTCACTTCGGTAACCTAATCTTATTACACAGAAAGCACACACTCGATTAAATGTGTGGAATTTATTTAGTTGTAAATTTATCTTAAACTAAAAATTAGAATTCTTGTTTGAACGTCGTTGGAGCAATCTTCTCAATGTCTGAGTCATTCTTAGCAGTTGATTTTGCAAAACTTGGAAAGCCAAATCTTCTTCTTAACTATACAACTTTGTAGTATCTGAATCTTCTTCTTGGCTTCAACCCATTAATGGCCCACTGCTGAGCACGGGTCTCTCCCCTTGACGAGGCCTAGAGCATACTCCACCACGCTGCTCCTGTGCGAAATTAGTGGATGGGTTAATGGCCAACCCGAGTGTCAGAAGTGTTTATACCGCCCCATGGCCTCTGACATGGATTAACGACTGTTATATTACGATAACAACTGGGACCAACGTCTGTACGTGCCCTCCGAAGCACGGAAACGCTAAAGAATTTCTTGCAACTAGCGGTCACCCATCCAACTACCAACCGCGCCCGCTGTTGCTTAACTTTGTGTGATCGACACTTAGGATCGACTCAAGCCGCCGGGCTATGAGCGCTTCTAGTGTAATATCCAGATATAATTATTTTAATCGATTTATTTTTATCGCAATCAACACTTTCTTCGTATTGAGAAATTGAATCACTATTTAAATGATCAAAAAATTAAACCGAAGGCGTAACGTTGTTCCAATTAACACTTCTCATATTTTCTTCAAATGATTGATTGAATATAATTTAATTGGTAGGTACCTGATTGTTGATGGTGGGTGATATTTCGATAAAAAATTACTTAGTATTTTTAATGCAAGTAGCATTGAACCGCTCTATTTTTAAGATCGATTTCTTTGTGATTGCTTATGAAGATTTTGGCAATATTGGATAGTACTTAGTATCTTTCCAATTCTGGTACACTTTGGTGTTGTTACTTTGTTAATGTACGAAGTTGGGTTACACCAAACTCGTAACAACCTAGATGAAACCTTTGTTTGCATTTAACGACATCGTTTAAGCATTCTGGTTTGATACATAAAAGAGAACGTAGAGCTAGACGTAGTATAATAGTATAAGATTTTGACCAAACAATTTGGTGAAACTCCAGTGACTCTGTTCAAATACGGTGGCGCTTTGTTTTGCCACCAGAGCCACGGAGATTGCGCCACTGGACTTAGAATCAGAGTCAAAACTTGAATTATAAAGAACACTATAATTGACAGGTTAACTTTTATTTCACGTATATAAAACGTATGTCGGAGATCATAAAATGGAACGACCAGCCGAGCCAGGCTTGGGTGTATTCGGATTTTGAAGATGTCAACACTATGCGAATTGTCTACTGTCATTTGGACACGCGGTGGCGGGAGAACCGAGGAAAGCTATTGACTTGCCAGCAATGAACGGTTACTTCGAAATCAGCCTTCGAGCTGAACGGACACCTAGAGAAGAATATCGGTACGTCGGAAACAGCCTTCGAGCTGAGCGGACGCTTGGAGTGGAACGTAGATACTTTTAAGTAGACATAAATAGCGGATTGACCATTAACGGAATCCGACCATTGTGCGAGGCATGGGGTGACTGTAAGGGGAGTGTTGGAGGTCATCGGGCCATATTTGTTGGTTATTACTCGGATAATTGAAGACAATCAGTCCTAATCGCGTATTTAATTACAACTAGTGTAAAACCTGTGTTAAAATGAGATTCTGACTTAAGTGATGTAAACGCCCAGTGTTGTTATTATTTCCCGAACCACCCAGCCAGTCGCCGGTCTTAACCCAACCTGGTAATCTACCACACGTATATAAACTACGTATATAAATTATAAATCATTGTAGCAATGACAATATAAGTAAAAAAGAAGTAGATATGTCGCTAGCGTGCCGAAGATAAAGATCGTAAGAAAGGGCAATTGACCTCTGTCTGCTCGTAGTCGTTCTGTCAATACAAGACGATACGCACTCTTTTGTTGTCAGAAGTGCTTGAGATTTGACATACAAAATTAAAATACCTTCGTGTATTATTGTAGTGTGATTGGTGTAGTGAAACAAAAGTGTGTGTGTTGTAACTCTTTTCGGAACAGATTTTTTGGTTGATTTGTACGTATCTATATTTTTTAAATATCATTGCATTGTTTTTGTTGTTTACCTTTATGCCGGTCACTCACATTCGTGCAAATACGCGAACCCGCATGTGTAGGACGACCTTCGCGAATGACTATGCGAAGTTTTCGATACATTCGTGGTTTTCCAAACTGTGTCGGTTTTTTGTCGCACATCAAAGCGCGCGAACCTCGAACCTTCGCGTAGTCTACCACACATTCGTGCGACCAGTTGCATACACGATGTCTTAATTTTTCGTAGTTCGTGGCGTATAATCATTTATATAGGTACCATTTATTTTCTGCATTGAAAATGGATTGGAATAACAACAACATAATAACAACAGCAAGACTGAACATTCGTGTGTGAGGAATCGCAAATGGGTTTGCATACTCTTTACTCATATACGAACCATTTGCCTGACAGCCCTTCACATACGTACAAACATTTGTAAAAATGTCAAACATTTGCGCGCATGTGAGTGACCAGGGTTACACATTTTCAATTTCGCCGTCTCAAAAATTCACTTGGGAACTTCACCCTTTTAATCACAGAAGACATAAATTAATTTAATTTACTTCGAATACGTTGATGATATTCTCAGTTTATTTTGAAGTCGATTTTTTTGTAAGAATTATAATATCATCCCTACAATTTACCACCAGTATAAAGCCTAAAATTATAATTTATGTATCAATTACAGTTTAATATTATTATTTTTTGAAAGTCTTGAAGTGTGAAACAAATTAATTTATTCCAAATTTTTCTGTGAACTTTAATAACGTTTCCTAATTTTCAGTTAAAGATAGTAGATATACATTATTTTTCTGTGGTGTGATTAAAAGAAATAAACAGATGTATAGATTTTTGGAAAATATTTATTTGTGATTATTTTCATATCGAGGGCCCATAATTATATAAAATAATGCATAATCAGCCTTCTTTTTTAAACTTTTTTAGTAAATGTATCCAGCACCGTAGGGTCCGGCACAACCACAAGCGCAGGATCCAGCGATGGAGACGGTACCGGCAGCGCAGACGGGACCTCCGAACTCTACAGCACCGAGGATGGGGACCTGTCCAAAGACAGCGGTGGTACCAGCAACGGGCAGCTCACCAGCGACGGCGACCTCACCGATGCCAGCGCCGCCGTAGGCACCGCAGGGACCGGTGGCGAGGGGTCCAGCGAAGCCGTAGGGGCCAGCGAAGGGCTCAGCAATGGCAGCACCGAAGGGAGCAGCGAACGGCTCCAAAGCTCCGTATGCGCCGTATCCGTATCCGAAGCCGTCGTAGGCTCCGTAAGGACCAGCGCCGTAACACGTTCCGAAGACAGTCTGGAATCGGTCAAAAAATAAATAATTTGGATATAGTGTACCTACACCGTGGCCATATTAATACCTGATCCTAAGATCACCGCGATTTCAAGATTTGGTTTGAGATGCTGACATAGGTACGTCAGATCGTATGTAAACTCACTTTAAACTTTGAATCAATCAACTTGAAACTTTGGATTAGGACTAATAAAAAACTCAGCCGCAAAGAAAGTAAGAGAGAATAGAGATGTTATAAATTAATATAAAATATCTAAAGTATTATTGGTAGCATTTAAAGGTTTAAAATATGATTATTTTATCGTATCAATCACAATAAATTAAATATTATTAATTTCAAATGTTAAAAATTGTACCCACTGTCATGTGACCTCAAACGCCATTTTTAGAATATGACGTCATTGTTCCTATTTTATATGAAATTGCAACAAACTTCAGGAGACAGATAGTATTGAATATCGGATATTGACGTCACGTGACATTTTTTGGGGCTTTGATAATGATTTTTATTTATCAATTTTTGTTTTTAAATTGAAGATTATCATTTTTATAATATTTTTTTCGTAAATATTGAGCTATTTATAAAATAAAATTGAATCCTAAAATTAGTCAACATACCTATTGGAGTTAGATAATTATAAATCAACATCATCAAAGCTATGAATAGAAATTTATTTGATCTTTACCTGAAGCAGGCAAGCCTGGATGCAGACAAGTAAGAAAGCGAAAGAAGACATGTTGATGTGATCTACGAAGAAGATTCCAGAATGATTTTTATTCCACACGATGCAGTATTTATACTAGAAGTACTTGGTAAATGTATAGAGAATAACAGTTTCATAATTTGAATGTCCTACGCCGCTACGTGAGTTAAGGTTTATGCTTTAATCGTTTTCTATAGCATAAACAGTTTCATATTGTTGGTAAGTTTCGAAATAGAAAGAAATGTGTATCAAGCAGAAGGAGGTATTCTATGGTATTGGTTATGAAATAATATTCCTTTGCACCATGATATATTTCCAGTTCTCCTAACATTCACATCAATATTCCAAAGTACTTCAACACTACGTCCTCAATAATAATAAATATATATATATATAATAATAATAAACATTAAATATAGAGGAATCCACGGTTTTTTTAGGGGTGACCTTGGACAGTAAACTGCAATGGGGCCCGCACATAGCATCTCTCACAACTAAACTTGCTAGGGCTGCTTATGCTGTTAGAAAAATAAGGCAGCTCACTGACGTCGACACTGCTCGGCTTGTTTATTTTGCATATTTCCATAGTGTTATGTCTTATGGCATTTTACTGTGGGGCAAAGCAGCCGGTATAGAACAAATTTTTGTATTACAGAAAAGAGCCATTAGAGCTATTTATAAACTAAAATCAAGGGAGTCCTTGCGTGTCAAATTTAAACAAATAGGTATACTTACAGTAGCTTCCCAATATATTTATAATAATTTAGTGTTTATACGGAATAACATAACTGCATATAAACAAAATTGTGATTTTTCAAATCGTCAAACAAGAAGGATGCATCAATTGGCTACCTCTTCGTACCGTCTTTCTAAAGTGCAATGTTCTTTTATGGGACTAGGTACAAAATTTTATAATAAAGTACCAAAACAAATACATGACTTACCGGTGCAATCTTTTAAGAAACGTGTAAAGGCTCAGCTCTTAGGCAAGGGCTACTATAGCATAAATGAATATTTAAATGACAAGGATGCTTGGAAATGACTAGCTAGGCAACCAGTTCTGCACAGGTTAAAGAATACCTATTTTTGTAATAGATATAAGTTTTATTTTTAAAAGATGTGCTGAGGAGTTTCTTTACGGCTTTTCTTCTCCTCCATGACAAAGCACCTTTCCGAAAAGCTGGTAGATTAAAAAATGACGTGCATAAGAGTATCAGTGATACCTACATGAATAAAGATTATTTCATTTCATTTCATTTCATTTCAATAATCTGTTCCACATTATTGACAATTTCCTAATCTAAATATGACATGACATTTCTTATATGCCAGCCTCTGCATCAGACAAGCGCTGTAGAATAAAGAGGTCCGTCCCTGGACCTTCACTGGAGATTCATGGCCTCACCGATATAATATACTATGAGTCTATGAGTATAATAAAACTCAAAGGGCAAATTTTCTGTACATTGAATATTTTTAAAACATTTCGATTAGGGGACACTTCAATAACGTGTAATAACAGTAATAGTAATACTAAGTACTCTTCGCTTTTCGCTTCGTTTGTGCTAAAATATTACTGAGTAATAATATTTTAGATCAACCTATGATTCAAGCTGAAGGATAAACGAAACATACGACAAATAACTTGATGCTTGATGTACGCGGCAAATTCTTAAAATTGGGCCCCAGAAATTTTAAGATTAATAAACCTAGTTGTGTATTATACTAAACTTTGTGACGAGAGCTATTGAAACAAAAGGATGATAGGAGAAATGATGAATGAGATGTCAAAGGTTTATAAAGGTCTCCTAAATGCATCTTGGCATTGTTTCATTCAAACCAAGGAGATGGTTGGAACATGATAGTGAACAAAGTAGGTACTTAATGAATCAATACGTACATTATTACTAAATACAAATAATATATGAACCTATAATATATGAACTAATAATAACGTAGCTCACATTACACGTACAGTACGATTTACTAATCAAAACGTAAACATTGATGCGTAAGATATCAACTTGTACTCGTACGCTCGTGTGGTATTTGTCATCAGAAGATGATCTTTCCCAGCGGATAATTTTCTTCGTAATTTCATTAAATTTCTTTACAATTGACGAAACAACTTACGTGTTATTTTTAGATGTTATTTCAATAACATCTACAGGCATTCCACAGGCTACAAATTCTCTGTCATTTAAGAAATGTCACGTAGCAAATTGTTTGCAATTAAAAACGTGCAACAATCATTGAATTATTATTACTATAGAACCAACACCGCGAATACCATGTATGTCCCAATGCATTGGCGCCACGTGCTTTAATCTTCAATGGATTCGTTCCATTTTGAAAGGAGAACGGGGGCTCAATTTTGAAAATTGAACCTTCCGGGCGGGACACACATTTTGTTCGAGATGTCTGTTGTATGACAACAATATATACTTCAATGGCAACAATATAGTTTCGTAATTAACATTTCCAGATGATAAATCTAAAGTTTTTGTGTAATATGCAGTCCCAGAATCCCAATAATCACTTTCAGTTGTCCTTCAATAGCTAGAACTCCATTATCATGTCCTTAAAGACTGTCTTTCTCGTCTGCGCTAAAGCATCATGATGTGGAGACATCCAGGTCATTCCATCACACTATCACAGTCAGGTAGAAAACTAAGAGGGATTCGGGGGACCCGCTTACCTACTAAATATTTCGTGAACACCTAAACACAAGATCGCATGATTCATATAAAATTATAAGGCATGAAACTGTTGAAAAGACTCTCAAGCAAGTTCGTTTTTTAAAAGATATTTCTCTCACATTCAAAATTACTAAACTACTTGTTATATAACAAACCCAATCATAAACCTAAACGGGCTATAGGTGTAATGTTTTTCTATACAATCATCAAGTATATTATTTTGAACTACAAAAATATTTTCAGAAATAAAACGAGATCTTTATTGCCATTATCTTTATCTTGAGAATCTTAATAATACTCAGTAAACAAATTAAATCAATCCACAACCACAACCAGTGACACCAATGGGTCCAGCGATGCCTAGAGGTCCGGCAATGCCCAAAGGTCCAGCTACACCGAGAGGTCCAGCAATGCCCAAAGGTCCAGCTACACCGAGAGGTCCAACAATACCCAAAGGTCCAGCTAGACCAAGAGGTCCGGCAATACCCACAGCACCAATGTCTTCAGCAGTAATGGCAACAGCTCCATTGCCGCAGCCGTAAGCAATGGCACCAGCACCAGCGGTGGGCAGAGCACCCTCGAGAGCGACAGTTCCGAGGAAGGGCACAGCACCGCCCGCAGCTAGAACACCTTCGTAGACGTTCTCAGATAGAACAGAGACTCCAGCAGGGATGAGAGGAGAAGCAGAGGACACAGCCAGACCAGGGCCGTTGGACGCAGAGAGAGCTGCAGGACCTAAGCCCCAGGCCCCGCAGGGAGCGGCCAGTAGGGGAGCAGCGCATGGGGCAGTCAGTAAGGGTGCTCCAATGCACTGCCCAGCGATGCTCTAATAAAAATGAAATGAATAAATGGATTAATGTTATCATCTAATAGGAATTGATGTATTAACGAAATATGAATCTTAATTATTAAAGGTTTTTAAAAACAACATTTTTTTAATAAAGGCAAAGGCATTACATTTATATACCTTTAAGTCAGTGTTAATAAAATTTTCTAAATGTATTTTTCTTTAAAGCTATTAACACTGCATAGTGACATTTAGTGCCTTACTGACATGCAACGGAATTAAAAAAGTAACAAAATATTAAAAAGTAATACTTAGTTAAAAAAAATATTAAACTCAAAAAATTGCTTTAAAGTAAAAAGTAATAATTTAGATTTTTTTTGAGATTTCTTAATAATAATAATTTTAAAATTAATAATTAATAATTTAATAAAAAAAAACATTTTAAAAATGCTTATAAAAACTTTTATAACTTTGTGTTTGTGCTGTTGGCTGCTAAGAATCTCCTTCGTTTGGAGTCAATCCTGAACCTAGTATAAGGTCACCATTATCACAAAAATTGTGATTGAAACCAAATTATTTTGTGAAAGGAGAATGCCCATAGCCAGTACTATTAAAAAAATAATTGTGTCACAACGATTTTTGGACAAAAAATTTAATTAAAATATTTCAAGTATTTTACCCTATTTCCTAAAAAATCCTTATTGGGAATAATTTTCTGAAATTAATAAGTAACTTTACTTCCGTTTTACAAAATAAAACCATTGGGCCATTTATGTTTGGATAAGGGCCAATCAGGAATCTTTTAAGATCCTTCGGGCCAATAGGTAGCATTGATTCGATTATAATTATGATACAACAGTTATAGTATAAAGCCGGGTCCATACGCTTGGCAAACAATGGCAAACAGCAAACAACAAACAACAAACACGAACATGTGGATAGGTGTTTGTTTCTGTTTGCCTGTTGGTGTTTGTGTTCGCCAGTGATCGGCATCGTTGTCGGTTTTCCTTCACAAATCAAAGGATGTTCGGCAAACAGTTTGCGTTGTGTCCAAACGCTTGGCAACAAACATTACTAAACGAGAGCTTGAGGGAAGCGGACGTAGAATCTAGTATTTGTGCTAAAATAGAAAAAACAATGACTGATTGGTCTGAAGATATAATTCTAACGTTCTTAGAAGCATATCAAAATGAGCCATGTATTTGGATTTCTAAACATGTGAATCCTAAAAATGGGCATAAAATTAATGATGCATGGACGCGAATAAGTAGGTATTATTGTAAATAAAAATATATTTTTTTATCCACCACCGTCTTCGTTTCCTTGATTTTCTCTTTTTTATTTGATTTTGTTTTAATTTAAAGTAAAAGAAGGTCAACCCTAAAGCAATCGCTGCAACAAGTTCGTCGTCCGCCATGTTCGTCTGTTTGGAATAGACTGACTGCTGACATGTTCGCCAAACGTGAGGATGCGCTGTTTGAATGGGTGATTGTGTTGTGATCGGTGTTTGTGGTGTTGCTTGCTGTGTTTGGTGTTTGCGGCAAACACCAAGCGTGTGGACCCGGCATAATATATCCATGACAACAAACTAGATGACGTAAGGGGACTGTCAAATGTTTTTTTTTATAGAAAATTATTATAATCAGCCAGGAGTAATAGTGTTCTGTGATTATAATACATTACAAACTTCATGGTGTTTGGGGACTGTCAAATGAATTTGAAACTTAAAAGATCGACATTACATACGCAATCGACTTTAACACGCCCGCATAGAGTCCATATTACTGTGAGTTTACTATAACCTAAATACAAATTAGTTTTGTTTAAAATCTCTTATTTCCTAATATTATCATTGACGAAAGTTAGTATGTATAATTTATTAAGATAACATAATCAAATAAAGGTATTTTTATCAAGACACAAAAATGTTAAAATCAGTACATTTCTCCATACTAAATGGGCATTCTCCTTTCACTTCCACAGCATGAGAGGCAGTTTTAATTCAGACCCATACATGTTACATGTTACAAGCAAAGCAAGTTAAAAAAGCTTTAATAATAATGTAGAGATTCTGTATGGCTTAATAATCTAAAATTTTAACAAAAAAATAACCGACTTCAAATGTAAGACTTATATGCTTTTGACATGGATGTCACTATCAAATCTCGCTCAAATTTTTGAACGAAAAAAAGAATCATCAAAATTGGTTCACTCAGTCCAAAGTTCCGAGGTAACAAACATAAAACAAAATACAGTCGAATTGAGAACCTCCTCCTTTTTTTGAAGTCGGTTAAAAATCTTAATGAAAATGAAATTATTTACAAAAGATAAGAAGATAAATTAATGAAATTATTTACAAAAGCTACCAGGTAAATATTAAGTTTTTAGACGTTTTTTAGCTAATCCTTTTTGTGTTGGTTTAAATGTTGCAAGCTTAAGCACCTACTTCCTCATAATCCAAGGAGTTCTCTTTTTATATATTGCGCAAGTTATGATAACAATTCATTTCTGTAATATTATAAACATGACCTGATACAACACTTTGATTTGAATCCAGACGAGGGAAATGCATAGTCACAATATTTTCCCTATTAAATATACGCTATAATGTACGCTATATTTACTTTTATTTATCGACTTTAAAAAAGTAGGAGGTATTCAGTTCGACTGTATTTTTTATGTTTGTTATCTCAGAACTTTCGACTGGGTGAAACGATTTTGATGATCAGAAGCTGGTGCTTGTCATGTGGTCCCACTTAAATTTGAGCGAGAAGAAGTATTAAACTGTTAAAACATTTACAACTTGTTAAAACATTTACACAAATACCGTTTTCCTACGTAAATAAAGGTTTCATTTCTGCGTGAAAATAAAAATATGTAATATTATATTTACCTGAATGAGAAGAGCCTGGGCGCAAATGAGAAGAGTTTTCAGAGACATGATTGTGTATGTGAGCGAACAATAATGATTTAGAAGTGAAAATAGAGAAGTTATATAGTGAATTCAAAGAGATATCAAATGAATATTACGAAGTCAAAATTTAAAATTTTGGATCACAAGTAACAATTAAAATTACTCTTATTGATGGAAACGGAAAGTTACTTTTAGAACAGCAAAGTAATCATTAGAAATATGTATGCGTATTTTCATCAGACTATATTTCGTAACTCTTGTGTTCGCTTTTTAGCTGATGAAAACCGTTGTCCTTATTTCAAATACTTTCAGTATAAAAAGTTTGGCTTAATACAGTGAACTTCATTCAGGGATCCTCGCCGTTGAAGACCTGTTACTGTTACATCAACATGTCTACCTTCACTTTCGTATTTCTCTGCGCCCATGCCTGTTTGCTGCAGGTAAGCCTTGTTTTCCACGAAAATAATATTTAATTTTCACATAGGTACTAATTATAATATTTCAACACACACAAATGTATGCTCTTGTACACGTAGAAATATATGTATGTGCACTGGCTATATTCATGAGCTGTTTCGAGGCATGCAGCGGTGAATACTAAAATAATAAAATTGTATAACATAATTTGCTGCATTGTGTCGCTGATAGACTATGAAAACCTTTAATTCTACTGAGATCTGAGTGATACTTATTTATTAACTGTGGTGATCAAAAGACTATTAATATATCGAGGTAATGAAGTGTTTATAAATCGGCCACTGTGACTAATGGACACTATAATTTTTGGTTTGGGTTCAGTGGTCTCCTGTCCTCTGATAGTAGACGATGGAATCCAAAATGGTGAATCTCGTTGACTCCTCTCACAGAATCGACGCAATATGTATGAAACGCTCATAGCCCGGTGCGGCGGCTTATGTCGATCCTGCATGTTCCATCGATTTAAGCAATAGGGAGCGTTCGATACTTGGATGGATGACCGCTAGTAGCAAAATATCTTGAGCGCTTTCGTACTTTGGAGGGCACGTAGAGCCGTCTGTCCTGTCAATAAACCATATCGGAGAACGTTTACTGGTAAATAAAATAAGGCCTTCGGTTGGCAAGAAAATTTTCGCCACTAGGCTTAATTGCCACTAGAACTCCATGAATCCGCACTGGAGCAGTTTGATGCAATATGCTCAAGGTCTCTTCAATAGGGGAGACCCTTGCTCAGTAGTGAGCCATAAATGGGTTGAAGCCTGAATGTTGGATAAAAATGTCCTTGAATTGCGACCTTGCTTTAGCAAAAGCATATGACATTCTTAGTGATAGATTAGACAGTGACAATGACATGTAAACAAAGCCTTTGCTTAGTGCTGACATGACAGAAACTTATTTCCGGTGTATTCCTACGCAGTCTGAAGTAAAATATTCGCCTATTACAGAATGCATTCAGTCAGTGTGTCGGCCCTGCAGTAGCTCCATGGGGTGCTGCTCTAGCTCCATTAGCCGGACCCTTGGCTGGCCCCCTCGCGACTGGCATTGCTGGACCCCTCAGTGTTGGAATTTCCACTCCCCTCGCAGCTGGTATTGCTGGACCTCTCGCCGGTCCCCTCGCCACCGGCCCCTGTGGTGCCTACGGCGGCGCTGGCATCGGTGAGGTTGCCGTCGCTGGTGAGCTGCCCGTTGCTGGTGTCACCGCCGTCGCTGGACAGGTCCCCATCCTCGGTGGTGTACAGTTTGGAGGTCCCGTCTGCGCTGCCGGTACCGTCTCCATGGCCGGATCCTGCGCTTGTGGATGCAATGGTGTTGGTCCCTTCATCATTTGATTTAATGTTGGAATCAACTACATTTATCAACAAATATATCAATTGATATCGTATAGTTATTTTTCTTCGTTTTTATCTACTTTTCATATGTGTTTGACTTCAACCCATTAACAGCTTACTACTCAGCACGGGTTTTTCCTCAAGGCCTAAAGCATAATTCACCACGCTGCTCCAGTGCGGATTGGTGTAGGGGTTAGTGGCCAATCCAAGTATCGTAAGTTTTCATGCCGCCCAAATGCTACTGACATGGCTTAACGATTGTTACCTAACAATAACAACAGGATTGACACAAGCCACCGGGCTATGAGCGCTATGCTAATCGTAATCTTAGTTATGTAATCGTAATGTTTACCTATAATGTACTCGATGGTGAGTAAAGTCGGATGGTGTATGAATAGTATGTGAAGACTACGTCTTCAACACTTATTGTAAGTTTTTAAAGGGGCCCAATTTCACCAGTGAACAATAAAGACCTGTGTTAATGCATCTTTTACATTATGCATTATTTAAAAAATTTAATACCTTTTTAGCTTAAATATATACTCACATAATAGAATTAATCGGTCCATATCAAGATATAAAATAAGGAAGATAAGTAAAAGATATAGTTAAGTCAAAGTCAGTTTTATTGTTTCAAATTTAGGAACTTTCTTCTCAGTAGATGTATCCAGGTCCATAAAGACCAGCTCCGTAAGGTCCACCGCATCCACAAGCGCAGGATCCAGCGATGGAGACGGTACCGGCAGCGCAGACGGGACCTCCGAACTCTACAGCACCGAGGATGGGGACCTGTCCAAAGACAGCGGTGGTACCGGCGACGGGCAGCTCACCAGCGACGGCGACCTCACCGATGCCAGCGCCGCCGTAGGCACCACAGGGACCGGTGGCGAGGGGACCGGCAAGGGGTCCAGCGAAGCCGTAGGGGCCAGCGAAGGGTTCCAAAGCTCCGTATGCGCCGTATCCGTATCCGAGGCCGTCGTAGGCTCCGTAGGGACCAGGGCCGTAACACGTTCCGAAGACGTTCTTCAAACAGAAAAAATGTTAAAACTTTTAATCAGCATCACAATTCGTTATTCCCTTATTGTTGATCTGAGGGGTTTTATCTAATTGTACAATTCTATCATACGACTTAATTATATCTGGAATTGAATCGCTATACTTAGTGATTGATCACGCTCGTATGCACACGAGTATGTTACTGGACAATTTTATCAGGTTCATTGATCATAAAGTTATTATCTTGGTTACTGGTCTATACATTTCTTAACTTGAAGAAATGTTTTTTCATTTGCTATTACCTTAAATAATACAAAAAATTACCTGGATCAGGCAAGCCTGGATGCAGAGGACTAAGAAAGCGAAGGCAGACATGTTGGACTGTTCTTATGGTTCAAGAATGATCTGTATTTGATACTCTGTGGTATTTATACTACTCAGCTACGTTTCGTCTGTTAGAAGGACTACAATATTGCAACATCTCGTATTTACGGACACGTGCGTTTATGTTACAATATTTTCTATTGCGGAGACGTTGACGTACTGTAACTTTGTGTGACTTTGATTGTGACTTTGTTATACATTTTACTAGTGGCTTATACTTGCTTACCTCCGATGACCTAATGAAAATCATTTGAATCTGATTTTCCTGACCATAAAATCAAAGGTATATGTATCAAGCCATACAAACATGCAGCTAATGTATCTTCAAAAAAACAAAGTATAGATATCGTAAATCTCTAAAATACCTTCACTATTTTAAATCTGATATACTGGTAATAAAAAAAAATTCAAACAAATCCAGGCATAATCAGAGTCAACTAATACATCATTTTCTGGTTAAAACTTTGTTATCCATAAAAACATTAACGTAACATTTGAACGAGGCACGAAGTCAACAAAATATCACGTTTTAACAAACAATTTTACAAAATTGAAATTACAAAACCCTTAGTGATTGTAACCTGTGTTTCTATATAACGCTCCTCTCGAATTTCAGTCATCACTTCCAGTTGTCGACCAACAGCTAAAACACCAGCAATATGTCCATCAAGACCGTCCTCATCATCTGCGCTCAGGCGCTCCTCATCCAGGTATTCATCACCATCATCATAGAGATACAAGCTTAGCTACATCACGCAAAACAACTGTACCAATTACTAATATAATCCCTCTGAGGGGCCCTACCACCAGCGGGCTGGATTTAGTCGCCTCTTACAACAACCATCCGGCGTGGGAATTGGTAGCCATCCCAAATACCGCTAAAATCATTCTTAGTTTAATTATTATGCATTTTTATGACTGAGTTCTATGTTGTTTTTTCAGAGCATCTCCGCCGGGTGCATTGGAGCATATGGCCCATATGACGGATTCGGCTACGGAGCGTATGGAGCTTACGGCCTTGACGGCCTTGCTTACGATGGTTTCGCGTACGGCGCTCCCTTCGTTGGTGCCTGCGCTGGTCCCTACGGCTATGGTCCCGCTGGTCTTGCCGCTTCCAACGGTCCCGGCCTTGCTGTCTCCAGCGCTTCGCCTCTCATCCCCGCTGGAGTCTCCGTTGCCTCCGAGAACGTCTACGAAGGTGCCCTAGCTGCGGGTGGTGCTGTGCCCTTCCTCGGAACTGTCGCTATCGAGGGTGCTCTGCCCACCGCTGGTGCTGGTGCCATCGCTTACGGCTGCGGCAATGGAGCCGTCGCTATCACCGCTGAGGATGCTGGCGCTTATGGCTTCGCTGGTATCGCTGAGCCTTTCGGATACGGCTATGGTCTTGCCGGTCCTCTTGGCTATGGTTACGCTGGTATCGCTGAGCCTTTCGAGTATGGTTATGGCCTTGGTGGACCTCTGGGTTGCGGAGCTGGTCGTGGCTACGGACTTATCTACTGAAATCAAACATTTTTGTTAAATTCTAACTGCTTCTGATTAAACATTAATGAATACTGTTGATTATTTTTCCTTTTTCCCAGCTTTATATAAGATCCTTCAACAAAATATTTTTCATCATCACTTAGGTTGACTGGTAGAAAATGCGTATTAAGTCCGCCCATTGTAATTCAGTGTATGAATCAAGTAAAGTTAAAAAAAAATCGATACTTGTAATATATTTGAGTACAATAGCCTGTTCTCAACAATATAACTTACATACTCTTTGGAATTAAACTGAGATGGTACTGGACAAGTGATCACCAACAAGAAGTATCCTTTGCCATGGTGTCGTGCTTTAATCAGTTAGGTGCATCACCAATACAAAAGGCAGACTTGTGCTCCAGAATTCATGTCCCTTACATCAGGAGACCCATTTTCTTACTGAATAATTTGTGAACGCCCAAACACAAAGTCGCACATATTATATTATAATAGATTCATATATATTTCAGAGTGTACAACTATTGGAAATTCTCAAACAAGTTCATATTTCAAAATTAACTTCTTTCATATTCAAAACTAGTAATCGTACACAAATAATCACCTGAAACAGTCATATTTGTACCGATTTTAATACAATCTTCAAGTGAATAATTTTGAACTACGCAAAAAATTTATTACACAGAAATAAAACGAGATTGAGTATAATGCCAAATTATCTTTATTTTGGGAATCTTAATAATACTCAGTGAACAAATTAAATCAATCCACAACCACAACCAGTGACACCAATGGGTCCAGCAATACCAAGAGGACCAGCAATGCCCAAAGGTCCAGCTACACCGAGAGGTCCAGCAATACCCAAAGGTCCAGCTACACCAAGAGGTCCGGCAATACCCACAGCGCCGATGTCTTCAGCAGTAATGGCAACAGCTCCATTGCCGCAGCCGTAAGCGATGGCCCCGGCACCAGCGGTGGGCAGAGCACCCTCGAGAGCGACAGTTCCGAGGAAGGGCACAGCACCGCCCGCGGCTAGAACACCTTCGTAGACGTTCTCAGATAGAACAGAGACTCCAGCAGGGATCAGAGGAGAAGCAGAGGACACAGCCAGGCCAGGACCGTTGGAAGCAGAGAGAGCTGCAGGACATGCGCCCCAGGCCCCGCAGGGAGCGGCCAATAGGGGAGCAGCGCATGGGGCAGCCAGTATGGGTGCTCCAATGCATTGGCTAGCGATGCCCTAATAAAAATAAAATGAATAAATGGATCAATGTAATCATCGAATTTGAATTGGTGTGTTAATGGAATATTATTGAAGTGAAACTTCTTTAGAATCGTTAGTGATTTCAAACCGGATGCAACGGAAAAACGACAGGTAAGGTAATATAACCGCTAATTTCGTCTTTGAATTTAACTTCTCCGTAGCTCAATGGTCAGGACGTAGATACACAATACCTGATGCGCAGGTTCGCGTCTCTCAGTATTTCTTTTTTTTTGTACTGTTTTTAAATACTTTCAAATGCTCTTTTAAATATTTTCAAAGAATTTATCAACAAAAAATAAGAATTTCATTTTCGTTGTTTAATATCTGTCGATCGACCGACCGATTATACAGACAGTAAAAATGCTAAGTTGTATTCATAGATGGCGCGAGCAATAAGATAGAAGATTCGTTTTATTGCTAGATAGATTTTTAAAAAGTGCTAAGTTGTGTTCATAGATGGCGTGAGGAGTAAGATAGAAGATTCGTTTTATTGCTAGATAGATTTTTAAAAAGTGCTAAGTTGTATTCATAGATGGCGCGAGGAACAAGGTAGAAGATTTGATTTATTGCTTTTTCATCTCATTATCTTGAAACCAAAATTTTGGAAAGTTTCACTTCTACCACGTGTGAATTGCACACATTTTCTTTTATTTTAATAATATCAAATACTTTTAAAAACGACCCTTTCATTAACTCTGTCTTTAATTTTCTACACAATTTTTTCACTAAAGCTAATCACTGCATATCTAGATGACATTTAGAAGATACTAGTATGCAACGGAATTGAAGAATTAAGAAAAGTATCAAAATAAATAGTTTTAAAAATTAAATAAACTCAACAAATTGTTTCAAAGTATAAAATTACGAGTAACCGCTCTCGCTTTGCTTCGGTTTACTTTATTTTTTACACCTTGGGTTACGTTATTGGAATTTTATTAAGGATCCCTAATTTTTTAATAATATAATGTAGCATATGTCACCCGGCGATAGTGTAGCTTCCCAACAGTGAAAGAAATTTTCAAATCGGTTCAGTAGTTTCGGAGTTGAATAGTGGCATTGAATAGTCAATGCAAACAAACAATCAAATCTTTCATCTTTATAATATTGGTATAGATAAGTTTAATTACGATTTTGGAGATTTTCTAAACAATTTAATTTAATATTTAAATAATTGACATTATTTTAATAATACTTTTATCCATTTAAACAAGTAATATTAAAGCCTGTAAGTAATAACAATGTATAATAATAATAATAGTTCCTCTGTGATAAAAAAATCATTATTTTTAGTATTAAAATACTTATTATTAAAAATAGTATTAAAAAAAGAAATTGACACTAGTATTAGTGCCTACTTTAGATATCTCTCAGCAACAATACGACGCCCCCGGGCAATAAAATGGTAATTGTTGCATATCTTTGAATTATACCTCAAAACATGCGTTATTTTTTCCGGAATTACATTCCATGAAAAAAAAGAATATATATCTTTTTAATTATCACCAAAAAGCAATAATACTGTTATTATATGGAATTGTGTAGCAAGTAAGTTTATATAACAATTTTATTCCCGTAAAACTCTATCATGCTATCGACAGTTTTCATCACTTACGATACACTTTTATTGTACTTTTATGAATTAATTGTAAATGTATTAAACTATTACAATTTTCTTCCGGTCAAAGTTAATATTATTCAACTTTGAAGTATTGAAATGTAACGATTTTATTCAGGGAAGAATAAAATGGTATAAACGTCTTACTGATCTAAAGAGACTAGTAGTTGTTTAGTAATATATGATTACGACTTTATTATGGGCTATAACTTGTACATGACTTCCGAGGAATAAAAATAAAATGGCTCTAATTTTATTAAATTCAAAGATAAAAATCTAAATATTTAGCATGAAAAATTAAAAAAAATTTCGGTAACCGTCGATTACGATTTTATTCCCCGGGGGCGTCGAATAGAGTATCCTGTCGGTGAAATAATTTTTGAAATCAGTCCAGTAGTTTTTGAGTTTATCCATTTCAAAGAAACCAACAAAAAATCTCTTTATAATAACTATTAGTTTAGATTGTTATTTTTCTCTTCGAGAAGAGAAGAGAGACGTAGAGTTTAGATTGAGAGAATGATTAGATCTCAAATTGAAATGAAATTATTTTCAATAAAATAATCAAAATTAATTGGTTAATTACGTTTTTAAACTATTTGCACAAATACAGTATTCCTAAGTAAAGAAAGGTTTCGTTGCTTCGTGAAAACAAAAACGTATATTTACCTGAATGAGAAGAGCCTGGGCGCAAATGAGAAGAGTTTTCAGAGACATGATTGTATATTTGAGTGAACAATAATGATTTAGAAGTCAAAATAGAGAAGTTATATAGTGAATTTAAACAGATATCAAATGAATATTACGAAGTCAAAATTTAAAATTTTGGATCACAAGTAACAATTAAAATGACTCTTATTGATGAAAATGGTAAGTTGCTTTTAGAAAAGCAAATAATCCATTAGAAATATGTACGCCAATTTTCATCAGACTCTGTTTCGTAACACTTATAAGCTAACCTAACGGCTGATGAAAACCGTTGTTCTTGTTTCAAATACTTTCAGTATAAAAAGTTTGGTTTCATTTCGTGAACATCATTCAGGGTTCATCTCCGTTGAAGACCATTACATCAGTAAAAGTCTGAAATAAATATACTTGAAGTTAAACAGGTAAAAGTAAAAAAAATATAAGGTAATAAATATACGACTTCAATTTGCATGAAAACGCGTTATTACAAGTTTCTCTACTAATATTATTTTTGAAATGAAATGAAATACTTAATCTTTATTCATGTAGATATCACTGATACTCTTATGCACGTCATTTTTTTTAATCTACCAGCTTTTCGGAAAGGTGCTTTGTCATGGAGGAGAAGAAAAGCCGTAAAGAAACTCCTCAGCACATCTTTTAAAAATAAAACTTATATCTATTACAAAAATAGGTATTCTCTAACCTGTGCAGAACTGGTTGCCTAGCTAGTCATTTCCAAGCATCCTTGTCATTTATATTATGTCATTTTTAAATATATTTTTATTATTATTAACTAACTGTTGCCCACAGCTTCGCACGCGCAAATTATGCTTATCATATTTATCCCCTATTACACCCCCTTGGGGATTGAATTTTTAAAAATCCTTCCTTAGTGGACGTCATAAAAGAAATACGTGTGCGATATAAGTTTCTAGCCCAAAGGGTTTGGCCTGTGCGTTGATACATCAGTCAATCACTTTTGTCATTTTTATATACTCGTAATAGAATTATCTATAGAGTGACAATTTAATGACTTTAATTAGTCATGGATACGTGGACATTTATAGCACCAAGGGCAGCAACGATATGTTGCAAAAATAAAAATCACAGCTAACTGTCTTGCCACTAATGAGATATACTTTGTTCTATTAAACTTACACACACGACACAAACACACATATTGGGAAATATCTTTAATAATGTTAATGTTTGTATTTTGTTGATTATCACTGTATTTTGTCTCGGTGGATGAGCGGGGTACCTGTAACACAGGTGATGAACCAAGTACAGGGCCCTTGCGACATGTGAATGTAATGTGTTTATATCAATAAAATATTTTTGATTTTTGATTTTTTTGATTTTGATTTTGACTTAATTATATTATAGAAAGAGTAGCAACCTCCAAGAAAAGTAACCTTGAACCTTGGAACCTTAAACAGGTTAGAATGCTATGGATTCTTGGTAACCCTGTAACATAATATTTACTCAATCTACGAAAATACCTACTGAAATACTTCTCGCTTTCCTAAACACATGCTACAAACGAAAAACCTCACGTTAGATCTTGAGAAACAATGTGATGTTACGGTTAATGTAGGTTACTGTTATAAAAACCCTCGTGACCTCAAGCCAATCATTCTGGAAACATCTCCATTGAACGAACATCATGTCCGCTTTCGCCATCGTCCTTCTCTGCCTCCAGGCTTGCCTGGTCCAAGTGAGTTGTTTCTTCTTCATAGACTTCTTCAGAAATTCTTGCTATGTTGAAAACTAATCAAATTAACTAACCACATAAATTTAAGGGTTAATAAATAATTTAGGAATAGTCTTGATATTATTCCATCCATCCATCCATCCATCAGCCTTTGGAGGTCCACTGCTGGACATAGGCCTCCCCTAATTTGCGCCACTCTGATCGGTCCTGAGCCTTCTGAATCCAGCGGATGCCCGCTGTCTTCTTCAGGTCGTCAGTCCACCTGGTCGGGAGGCGTCCTATGATATTATTACGTTTAGATAAAATTAATTTGTATCTTTAGAGTTAGATTAATTTACTAAATCACAGAGGTACTAAAATTAAGTTAAGACACGTACCATCCTGTACATATTATGTAATTGTAATTTACTACCAGGTGGGAGAGCAACCAAGCATTTTGTCAATTATTTATCAAAGTAAAAATATGAAATAGTGCAAGATAGATTGCCAACGGTGTCCTTCGCAGATGTATGGAGGGATAAGTAATTGTGTATGTTTTTACAAATTAGTGCAGTTTACTATAATATAATATCTTATTTAGGTGTAAATTTCCATTTTTCATCAGGTGTGTGGTCAAGCATTAAGTAAAAAAATAGTAAAAATTTGTGTGATAAGCTCTGAAATATATCTGAATTATTGATTAAAGTCTTTTGCTCTCACTTTACATCAACAAAAACCGGGCAAGTACGTGTCAGGCCACGCGCAATATAAGGTTCCGAGGTAGTAAGTTTATCGACTATTACTCATTAAGTACTTATGCTAAAATTGCCTTGATAGTTTTCCTTGTAAATTTATCATATAACCTACTTTTAAATTTTTTTTTCACTTGTCCAACTCCAACCGTTTAGGGCGCTTTCACATTAGGTCGCCAGTAGTGCGGCAGCAGCGCGGCTGCAGCGCGGCAGCAGCGGATGCCTTCTCATTACAAATACAGCCGCGCGACTTGCTTAGATCAGGGTGGCCAGTTTATTGAAATAATGGACTCCAAAGAGGAAACATCTTTGTTGCTCCTGCTTTTGTTGGTTCTCCTTCGGCGCCATCGACGTCGCATTCATAATAAAAAAAGGATTTACTGGATTGATCCTTTATTTCGAAATCGGCATGTGAATAGTGATTATGTGACAGTATTCAAAGTGTTGAAATATGGTAGTAATAAAAAATTCTTTAATTACGTCCGAATGTCAAGAAAGTCTTTCGGCGAATTATTACGTCTTCTTGAGAGTAGTATTCAACGCCGTGATACTCGATTTCGCAACAGCATTTCCGCAGAAGAAAGACTCGTTATAACACTTAGGTAAGTCTATAGATGGGGTTCCTAGGGTACCTACCATAGATATACTATATCTATGGTACCTACCCATTTGTTCATACAAAAGGTGTTATCATGGATATATTACACTATCTGGATTGCTTACCTTGTAGAGGTACCTGAAGCACAGAATAGTTCGATGACGTCATATCTCAAGGACTATTCGACCAATCACAGTCCAGATTGAGGTTATCCTTCATAATTGTAGGGTGTCCACACTTAGAAAAATTATATCCTATTTTCATATGGATCTTTAAAATGTTTTCTATTGGTAATTTTTCTCGTGGTATTTATAATATTGAAATAAAACATTTTATTAAAATTTCTTCAAAACTGAATTAAATATTGCAATTGATTTTATTGTAATTTTCTCACTGATAATTTGATAAGAGTACAACACCACATTTTAAGCAACACAAACAAAAACGACGACCACAGTCTTCACAAATCCCCGATGACCGTAATCGCCTCATTGAAAAATTGCATTAACTTTTTGGCGTAGTGTTGCAAACTACACCACAATTACGTTACTTATAATATTCATCTTACCTATATGTTTTTATACCATTATAAAAAATCATAATCGAATCATATGTCCTGGGACTATAGATAACATGGACACAATAGAAAAATGGTCCTTAGGTTATGACGTCATCCGTCCTCAGGTACCTCTACAAAATTACTTATCCAGTTAGAGTAATACATCCATGGGTTTTATCCTATTTTTGGAATTTATAACACCCTATTTATATATTGTTTTTCTTATTAAGGGCAGGTAAGTGCGACAGTGGCTACCTCATTACTTAAAAAATCATATCTCTAAAATTAAAAGACATTTAACCATATTTTATCGAATTTGACTAGACATATTTGTCGTCTATTTTTTTAACAGATATTTAATCTAGCACAGAGCTAAAACTAAAAAATCATCGATCCTCGAATCCCACAAAGCAGGACGCCTTTGAACTTCAACGATAAATTGTTCTGTGTCAAATTCGCTCATTGTGTATGTTCGAAGTGTTCGAACGTGCGATTGCAACACTGGCTTGAAGCCGACTGATCGCACGCGGCTGCCGCGCTGCCGTCCACTATGAAAATCACGTGTCGCGCGGCTGTCGCGCTGCTCTTTTTAGTATAGAGAAGTAGCAGCGCGACAGCCGCGCGTCTGTCGCGCTGCTATTGTCGCGCTGCTGCCGCACTACTAGCGACCTAATGTGAAAGCGCCCTTAGCCGGCTGGGGGGGACACTTGATTCTAACCAAAGCTAGCACTTTAAAGCCAAACATTTCGCAAATTGTCCCCTAATTCCAAATATGGTTTCAGAACACCCATAATAAGATATTTTTGAAAGACCTTTTCAATGATATTACACACTATAGGGTACGCGAGAATAAAAAATTCATCATCACGTAGTAGGTACCTCCCTGGAAAAAATGTTTTTCGATATTTTATTCAACGACTCTGGGGTTTTAATAAATATGTACATATACCCATACCAAATTACAGCTTTCTAGCACTAAGGATCTCGGCACTTTGCTTCGGACAGACGGACGGACGGACAGACGGGCGGAAGAACATGACAAAACTATAAGCACTCCGATTTTACTTCGAAACCAAAATTGTGCAACTTCACAAAAAGTTAGCGCATCCCAAATAATTTGTTGGTTGTTTAATCAGAAGTTTTGTTAATTTTCATGCTTACCCCATAAAAACATTTTTCACCAATCGTTATATCCTTAGGTAAAAATTGTTCGAAAATCCATATTGTTTTTTTTGTTGTTAATTAATGTTTAACTAATAATCTAAAATTTTAACAAAAATAGAACCGACTTCAAATGAAGTACATCCAATATAAAAAGAATCATCAAAATCGGTTGTCGTGATTTTGAGTTATTCGTCCGTTTATCGCGCACATAGACTTAATGCTTTAAGACTTATATGCTTTTGACATGGATGCCAAGTCAAATCTCGCTCAAATTTAAGTGGGACCACACGACAAGCATCAGCTTTCGATTAAAAAAGAATCATCAAAATCGGTTCACCCAGTCGAAAGTTCTGAGGTAACAAACATAAAAAAATACATTCGAATTGAGAACCTCCTCCTTTTTTTGAAGTCGGTTAAAAAACCTACATTTCAATCAGTTAACACCTCATTAGTAAAAGCAATTTCTTTTCCAGAATGTCTTCGGCCAGTGCATCGGTCCTGCCTTAGCTGCCCCTTGCGCTGGTCCCCTTGGTGCCCCCTTCGGTGCCTACGGTGAACCTTTCGGACTTGCCGGACCCTACGGTCTTGCCAGACCCCTTGCTGGTCCCCTCGCCGGTCCCCTCGCTACCGGCCCCTGCGGTGCCTACGGTGGCACTGGCATCGGTGAGGTCACCGTCGCTGGTGAACTGCCCGTCGCCGGTACCACCGCTGTCTTTGGACAGGTCCCCATCCTCGGTGCTGTAGAGTTCGGAGGTCCCGTCTGCGCTGCCGGTACCGTCTCCATGGCTGGATCCTGCGCTTGTGGATGCGGTGGACCTTACGGAGCTGGATATATCTACTAAGAAGCTTAAAACAAGTAGATAAAATATAATAATATATGTAGCCATTGTCTATACTTTTATCCAAAATACGTCCCATGTTTTTGGCTCAGGCTGAACAATAAAAAACCCAAAACAAGTATCAACTTAAGAGACAAACACATTCAAATGTGACATGAAAGAATAATCAACAGTGTTAAAAAAAATATTTTATGGTTACTACTAACATATTTTTAATACTTAAGTAAACATAATTAGAGTCAAAAGTTGAAATCAAATTATTTAGGCATTTCGTCATAGGAACAAAGGGCTCACTTAACAAAAGTCAAAATTTAAAAAACTGTATCTACATTCTTAACTAATTAACATCAAGACATAAGCAATATTATTAGTAGCTATGGTAATTTCTAATGTGGGTTGACAGTACCTATCATAATATGCTTTGTAAGAAAAAAAATTCATTACACATACATAGAGTAAAATGAGTAAATCTTCGTAAAATTAAACAAACAGACGTAAGCCAACCTCGTCAAGCGTAGAGTCGTATAAAGTCAAAAATACACTATAAAAGCAAAAGCAAAAGCAAAGCAAAGCAACAACCCATAATTGTCCCACTGCTGGGCTCGGGGTCTCCTCTCACAATGTGAGGGATACAGGCCATGGTCTACCACGCTGGCCAAGTGCGGATTGGTAGACTGCACACACCTTTGAGAACATTATGGAGAACTCTCAGGTGTGCAGGTTTCCTCACGATGTTTTCCTTCACCGAAGCAAGTGATAATTAACTTGTAATACGCACATAATATTTGAAAATTAGAGGTGCGTGCCAGGATTCGAACCCGGGCCCCCGCGTTCGGGAGACCAACGTTCTAACCACTAGGCTATCACTGCTCCAATCAATACACTATAAACAATGTTCCAAACCGCAGCTGCAATTGCTGTCAGAGTAAAGCATAGAACGTTTGGTAGAAAACCTCAATGTGGTACAATTCATCCTTCGGTATGAACATCCAGCACTTCCCTACAAATTTGAAAATTATGTGTACCTCTTTTTATACATACAATATCTTTGTATGCGTACCTAATAAAACTTTTGCATAAAACATCTAATCTACTCTTCTTTTAAGGGATGCGTAGTAAAAACGGAAGTCTCACATTTTTTTCCATGTCTGTCCTTATCGCTAGAAATCCTTATTGCTAGAAAGCTTTAATTTTGCATGGATATAGTTTTCATATTTATAACGTTAACAAAGTTATAAAATCTTAATTTTTTTCAGGGTACCTACAGGGGTAACCTGTAGGTAGTAACCTACCTCTCCTACAGGTAACACAAAGGGGATGATTTTTTCCTTGTCTACCCCATAGTGGGTATCGTTGAAAAGGTCTATCAAAAATATTATGCATCTGCAAAAACCATTTATCGAATTAGGGGCCAGGGATAAAATTAACGAGAATACTACTTTTGATGAATGGTGATGTTAAAAAAAAACTAACTACCCAACTCAACATTGAGCGTGACCTTCAGAAGATTAAAAAACCGGAAAATCTCTTTGGTTTTAGGTCTTTTCCATGCTGAGGAGAGACTTTCAAAAATTCTAGCCATTTTAAATGGAAATGAGACAATTTTGAGTGAATTACAATGCAATGACGAAGAAGTGTAGATCATTAATATTTCACAAAATTAAATGGTTATTGAAGTGGAAGAATCTCTATTCATAAGTGGTGCTTGGACAACAAACTCTACATTTAAAATATATGATTTCATGAAAAAAAAAAAACTTGATAAAATGACTATCCCATAGGTTTTATTTATTTATATTATCTCTATAAATATCCTACTTAGTAGATGTATCCAGGTCCGTAAGGCCCACCGCATCCACAAGCGCAGGTACCAGAGATGGAGACGGTACCGGCTGCGGGGACGATTCCTCCGAACTCTACAGCACCGAGAATGGGGACCTGTCCAAAGACAGCGGTGGTTCCGGCGACGGGCAGCTCACCAGCGACGGCGACCTCACCGACGCCAGCGCCGCCGTAGGCACCACAGGGACCGGTGGCGAGGGGACCAGCAAGGGGTCCGGCAAGGGGTCCTGCGAGACCGTAGGGTCCGGCAAGTCCGAAAGGTTCACCATAAGCACCGAAGGGGGCACCAAGGGGACCAGCGCAAGGGGCAGCTAAGGCAGGACCGATGCACTGGCTGAAGACATTCTGGAAAATATATGTAAAACATTTACCAACGATGTAAGCAAATGCGTTTAGCTGGCAGAATATAATATGTTTGCCATCAATTAGCCGCAGACAATATTTACATATTTAATTGCATATTTTATGTCAACAAAATCAACTAATTAATCTCCAACGGTTTATAGCCAAGAAGACGAGGAACTCTTGATATGCCACATATTCAATACTACAACCAAAATTTCAAAATATTCAAGGTTGATTCTTGTAAAACTGGTAAGTAGCCAGGCAGATGAATAGATTTAACCCTCCGAGTACCATAGTTGGTGATGGGGAGCCTAAGGCATCTCCGAAAGGAGACCACTACGGGTATAAACTCATAGATAATTTGAATGCATCAGTGATTTTGCCTATGGAGTTTACAACCAAGAAGATAAGACCTGAAGCTTTTGGGGGTTCTATAATATTATTTTATCTAAATCCAGTTTTAGTACACTTCTGTTTGGGATAATGAATTTACATGATTTTTTTGGCAACATTTTCCTCTCCTGATTATCAGAAGATACCAAAACATGTGGGATCCTTCTAAACTCCCAAGACGCATTTGGATTATGTGTCCAACTATTTTATCAAGAATTTCTTAAGAATTCTAAAGAATCAATTCACCTGGACCAGGCAAGCCTGGAGGCAGAGAAGGACGACGGCGAAGGTGGACATGACGTCTGTTCAATGGAGATGTTTCCAGAATGAATGGCTTGAGGTCACGAAGGTTTTTATAACAGTTACCTACATAACACGTAACGTCACAATATTTCTCAAGATCAAACGTGAGGTTTTCCGTTTGACTTGTTACTAAGCAACAAGTGTTTGTGAAAGCGTGAAAGTGTTTCAGTAATGTAGATGGTGCGATTAAGTTATGACTTGTCAATTTAGTGGTGACTAGCTGTTGCCCGCAGCTTCGCACGCGGAAATTATGCTTATCATATTTATCCCCTATTTCACCCCCTTGGGAGTTGAATTTTGGAACATCCTTCCTTAGTGGATGCCTACGTCATAAGAGGAATACGTGTGCGAAATTTAAAGTTTCTAGCCCTAAGGGTTTGGCCTGTGCGTTGATACATCAGTCAATCACTATTGCCTTTTATTTAAATGAATGATACCAATTAGTATTATGGAGTATTCTTTGGTGATGATATGATTTTTTTTGTGATAAGGATAGCAAATGAGCTTGCAGTGCCACCATCAACGCCCATGGACATCTAGAAACTTCGAATAGAAGGACTGTAGTCCGTTAGTAGTTCCGTTTAGCGTTTATAAGAATATCAGCACTTATTACTCCCTAGTAAGAGGACTATAGAAGTTAGGGCAACTAGTGTAGGCTAGTCCAGTAGTAGTCCTGTTAGTAAATTAGTAATCATCCAGTTAGTAATCGTTAGTATTTTTCTCACTTGAAGTCACACGCAGATTCGTTGCTACCCCTGAAGACAGAATGACAGTCGAATACGGTGTAACTGGCAAGCTACACGATAGAAGTTACGAGACAATTGTTATACCCCAGAAATACTATAGTGGTTATAATAATATTTCACGACTATAATATTTCTGGACTGTACGACTTTGTACTATAGCTATCCAGTGGCATAATTTAATTTTGGATGTAGAGGATAGATTCGAAACTACAACGCCATACTCTATCCCCCGATTTTGGTATCATTAGGTTTTTTGGATTGCCCCCGTATTGTAGCTTTAAAGACGTGAATACACGTCAAAAAGGTTGCAATAACGTTACAACCTATTTTTCAACAAATGACTTATCAATATAATAATTATTATGTCAATAAAAATATGTTAACCAATAGAAAATTAAGTCATTATGTTAAAATTTAAATTTCTAAATATTTAGATAACAGCCTTAATATTGTACAGTATAAATACTAACAACAAACATGTCATGTCATTCGTTTTTTCGTATCAATCAAGCCTGTTCAAACATGTCTGCTAAAATTGTTCTGATTGTTTGCGCTCAGGCGCTCCTTCTGCAGGTTACAAATAATCTCATTTAAATCTATCTTACTACTACTCGTATTATTATTATTAACAAACTCATTTTCAAACATTAAGTTAATTTTTACTATACTTTTACTAATCGCTTTCAGAGTCAGTTTTTTCTTTCTTTTCTTCTCTCTTTCTTGGCCGGTAACGCACCAGTGATGCTTTTGGTGCTGCTGATGTTCATGGGCGACGATAGTCACTTATCATCAGGTGGATCGTCACCTCGTTTGCCAACTATATCCATAAAAAAACAATTTTGCCATAAAATTTGTCCATCCATATAAGTATTTTAGTACGTAAATATTTTTCGGAATATTATTATGAAAGTGATTACTTTTATAGAGCATCGCCGCCCAGTGCATCGGCGCTCCCTGGGGTGCTGCGCCTCTGGCGGCCGCTCCATGCGCCGCCACCTGGGGTGCGGCTCCCTACGCGACCGCCCCCCTCGCCGAGTGGGCCTACGCCCCTGCTGGAGCCCTCGCTGCCTCCAATGGTCCCGGCCTCGCTATCTCCACTGCCTCTCCCCTGATTCCTGCTGGAGTCTCTGTTCTATCTGAGAACGTCTACGAAGGTGTTCTAGCTGCGGGCGGTGCTGTGCCCTTCCTCGGAACTGTTGCTATCGAGGGTGTTCTGCCCACCGCTGGTGCTGGTGCTATCTCTTACGGCTGCGGCAATGGAGCCGTCGCTATCACCGCTGAGGACGCTGGAGCCTACGCTGGTCTGGCTGGACCTCTCGGTTATGGACCTGGTCTGGCCGGCACTCTCGGTTATGGACCTGGTCTGGCTGGACCTATTGGTTATGGTACTGGAATCGGCGCGTGTGGATGCGGTGCTTACTACTAAAAGTCATTAGATATTATTATCGTTAAAGAAGAAGAATAATTAAATAGTGAAATAAATTTTAATAATATAACTATTTTCTTTTAATTAAATAAATAAATAACGCTTCATACTCATAGCCCTACACTAGGATTCCCTGAGTCGTGGGTGTCACGGACAACACACAAAGACAAGGACACACACCCAGACCAAGAACAGAAATTCAAACTCATCATTCAAATATCCGCCTCGCTGGGAATCGAACCCAGGACCCTTGGCGCAGCGATCTGATATGGTAGCCATTGCGTTGTTTTTCTGTTCAAATTGGTAAACGGAAAAATGGCTATGTCAGTAATGTCAGCCTGCCCGGACCATCAAAATATTTACCTTTTACATGACAAGTTAGGTTAAGGGCCGGCGCATATATGGCGCATTTTTCATTGTCAAAAGCAATTATCGCCATTGTCCTCATTGAAATGATACCCAAAATATATTAACACAACAATTAATTGACAGAGCATAACAGATCTTCTTTAAAGTCATTGAACACTATATTAAGAATTGGGGTGTTAGTTTCCTATAGCAGTATATTTATTTACCTGTCCTTATGTATACTATTGTTTATTACTCCTTATTCAACTCAATTTATTTTGCAGAATAATGTTGTCATTTATTTTCACGTTTTTACTATATACTATAATATGTATATTATATTTCATTATGTTATTTATCCTATATTTTATCGTATTTTCCGTATGTATTTTCCGTTTCTACTTCTATTTTTATATTATTGTACCGCCTTCACTGTTCTCTGTTTAAACCAAGGTCGACTGGCAGAGAATGCTTATAGCACACCTTTTGTACCACTTAGTTAAAAGGGTATAATAAAGTGTAAATAAATAAATAATTCCACATTAACACAACAATTAATAACAATTAATGAATGGCTGAAGTGGCAATGGGCTGGCCACATAGTGCGAAGGACCGATAACCGTTGGGGAAGAAAGGTCTTCGAATGGCGCCCACGTCTCGGAAAATGGAGCATAGGACGCCCCCCGACCAGATGGGCTGACGACCTGAAGAAGACAGCGGGCATCCGCTGGATTCAGAAGGCTCAGGACCGGTCAGAGTGGCGCAAGTTAGGGGAGGCCGTTGTCCAGCAGTGGACCTCCAAGGGCTGATGGATGGATGGATGGATGGATGGATTATTTCAATGAAGATAATGTCGATAATAGTTTGACAGTGAAAAATGCTCTACGCTGCGTTGAGCTGCGACACGGCGACATTGAGTCTCTTAAAAAATCTTTGGAGCAAGCAGTGGCGAAATTTCCCTTGGAAACAGTGCGTAAATCCATAGATTCGTGGCCAAACAGATTAAAGGCCTGTATAAAAGCCAAAGGTGGCCATTTCGAATAGAATATATTTTTATTTATTGCTGAGACTTTAATAAATATGTAGGTATAAATTTTATTAATATTACATCACTTCATTTTAAAAACAAAGCATTTTCATTTGTAACAGAACTTATGGCTGGACTAGTTATTTAAGTGCATGGTACATTTTTCCTTAAAAACCTGTATGATCCAAGTATATCACCAGTCACTAAAACGATTTGAATCCTCTTGAAGGAGAACATATTACATTTAAGCGGTAAGATTGCCTTTCTTTATTTTTTATAATAATTATCTGCAAAGTTTAAAAGATTTATTTCTAAAGAATGGAGATAATATTATTCTAAGAAACATATCTTAGAATGCGAAATTTCATAACACTGATTTCAGGCTTGCCAGAAGGTAAAGTAGAAGGCTGCTCACTAAGAAATCAGAAAATAAACATAATATATTTGGTCAATTAGTAGTGTCATTGAACCTTAAAATTTCTTTATAGTTATAATTGTACTATGTGGATAAAATGTACAATATGTATGTAGGTCCGTCTTTTTATACCACCTTCGTAGTATTTCCACTTCTCAAAGGTTTACTAGGATAGAATGCTTTAAGCATTAAGCCGCCTTTTGTATATATACATTAGGTAATGTACAAAAAATATTAATAGGAAAAAGTAAAGCAAAAGAATATAAGTTTTAAAGTGTTTTATTAATTTAAAGTTAAATAAGATTTTTTTGTGATGAACTGATCTTCTCAGTAGAAGGCACCATATCCGCAAGCACCCATACCAGGTCCATAGGCGAGGGGGCCGTTGAAACCAGCTTCATACCCAAGAGTTCCAGCAATCCCATAACCAACAGGGCCTTCTAAACCAAACGCACCAGCATCCTCAGCAGTAATACCAACAGCTCCATTGCCACAGCCATAAGCGACAGCACCAGCACCAGCGGTGGGCAGAACACCCTCGATAGCGACAGTTCCGAGGAAGGGCAAAGCACCTCCAACAGCTAAAGCACCTTCGTAGACATTCTCAGACATAACTGAGACTCCAGCAGGGATGAGAGGAGAGGCAGAAGAGATAGCAAGACCAGGACCGTTGGATGCAGCGAGGGCTCCAGCGGGAGCGTAGGCCCAGCTAGCAAGAGGAGCGGTGGCGTAGGGAGCGTCGTACCAGGCAGAAGCACAAGGGGCGGCTGCTAGGGGAGCAGCCATGAAGGGAGCAGCGTTAAAAGGCGAACCAATGCACTGAGCAGAAATGGCCTGTAAAGAAATGAAAAATTTAGAGATTTTATCACAAAATATACAGCTTATAGACGAATTGGTATGAAGGAGAATGACTATATGCAAAAAGAATATATCTAAGCACAATAAAATAAAAAAGTAACAGTTAAAGGATCTTTCCACAAATATCACGTGTAAATTTTATGAAATGCTAATGATAAAAGATAGAGAGACTTCGTACTTCATGGGGTATATAAGACAATCGATCCTAATAGATTTAGTGGTCAGTTATTAGTCTGTCAAATCTTGATAATTATATGAACGCCTATAAAACCTTCGATCATATTTGATCGTTAAAACACAGGACAGTCTAGCATTCTTTTATTATTTACAGTACGTTGATAAATTAACAAAATTAGGAGGATTTTGATTATAAAAATTTTGCTAAAAAGGGATTTTCTAGGCACTTGCCCTTATAACAAAGAACTTAAAATAACATCACAATAAACAGAAACGAAAACTAATACTCAGTAAAAACAAATAGCCAAAATACCAATGAATCCTGAATTAAATGTTTTAAATCTTTACGATTACCTGGATGAGAAGTGCCTGAGCACAGAAAGCAAGAACGATTTTAAGAGACATTTTAGGCTTTATTCAACTGGAACAAGTTTGAGAATAAACAGCGATATTCAATCCAGGTATATATGTATATATTATAGTAACATAATATAACAATAATATCATTGCACAACGCAACAATCCTGTAGGCAGTTTCAGCAAGCCTACGTGACATAATTTGGTTAGCCTCTATTGTATTAGGTCATTTTTTAGTCTTAAGTATAATAATACTTAATTATAACTAATAGTTACAAATAATAAGCTAAGTTACATGTAATGCATACTGATAAACATAAATATTTTTAGAGCATTCATAGCCTATTTTAACCTAATGTTTTCTACATAATTCAAGAGTTTTTGGATCTTTACCAAAGGACACACAGAGTCCGGAGCCAGACTTGAAGTGGTGCAAAGACGGTGATTAATATGTGTAAAACTATTTAAAAACATGTTAGGTGAAAGTAATGAAGAACTAATAACACAAAATAAATAATTCTTCTAAAAAAATAACCCACTACAAAATTAGAAATAACTAAAAAACTACTCGTCAGATCTCATTCAAATTTATATGAGACCTCATGACAAGCATCAGCTTTCGAATATAAAAAGAATAATTAAAATCAGTTTATCTAGTAAAGAGTTATGAGGTAACACACATAAAAAACAGCCGAATTGAGAACCTCTTCCTTTTTTTGAAGTCGGTTTAAAAGATTCAAAAACTAGTGTTTTTGTGGAAAATTGAATTTAACAAATATCAAAAAGTAAATAGTTGTAATATTTCGTGAGAGAATGATAATAATTAATACAGTATTATTTTTCTAAGACACATATTCTCTTCCGTGTACTTCCTAAAGAAGAGATTCCTCACGTCTAGTTTTATCACTGATATTTAAATAATATTACTATCTTCGTAATTAACACGTATTTCTATCGTTGTTTGAATCTTTAAAATCTTTTGGCTCATGTTGTCTTAGTCATTGAATCGCAATTCATGGACATTTTCAATCTCATTATAATTGCAGACTTTACTGATAGTTTCACTTTAAATTTGTTTACTAAAAGTATTTTGATGATTTAGCTATTTAATATAAAACGTACGATGATACGATGATGCATGTACCGATATATACAGACGAGAATCTCCAAGCTCCATCTCCCATTTTATTACATTTACATGATAATTTTGACAATACACTGTATTTGTTATTGTAATAGTGACTATTAAGATTAACAATTAATTAATTTTTATTTATTTATTTATTTTATTTATTTTGTACACACATAAAAAAGATAGACATAGGAAAAGATTTAAAAAAAAATTGTACAAGGGCACTTCTTATTCCTAATTGTATGTCATTGTCATGTCATGTGTTGTTGAATTTTTCATTTTAATTTAATTAAATTTTGTCTAACACTGCAGTAATTATAGTAACAGTTGTTAGAAAGGAGGGATCTAGGTTTCCATATGTTTGTTCTCAGATCGTATTTGTGAAGTCTAATTTGTGTCATCCATCCAACCCACGGCACTTATACTATAATTATACTATACGGCACTTATACTATAAATATACTTATATTATAATTATACTGCCTGTAGTTATTCTTTATGACCAGCGTTGCCTTTGTGATTACTCTCATATTATCAGATTGCATTAGGTATCCATTTTTTAGGGTTCCGTAGTCAAATTAGAGCATTATGTTTTGGTCATATCCGTCCATCCATAGCTTTATTCAGAGACTTTCAGTAGGTATCCTCAATTTAGCTATCGTAGAAAATTTTGACCACTGTAAAATATGCGATAGCTTCTTGTTCTTCCTTTTTCCTTGATTACAAGTTTACAGGAATCAAGGATAAAAAGAGGATGCTATTCCCTTGCTATTTTTGCAGCCTGAACTCAAACAAACTCAATATATTAGTTATCAGCTGGTGGTAGGGCCCTCGGAGGGATTATATTGGTAGTATAGATTTTAATTGTTAATTAATACCATTATTACTATTATTATTTCTCTTGGGGTTCGCCTGGATAGCTACCACCCTCGAGCATGAGTCAGCCGCCAAACGACTCGTCGTGTTCCGGCTGGGGGCTCGAGAGCCAGTTCTTTCTTTCTTTTTCTTCTTTCTTTCTTGGCCGGCAACGCATCAGTGATGCCTTTGGTATTGCTGATGTTCATGGGCGGCGATAGCCACTTACCATCAGGTGGATCGTCAGCTCGTTTGCCGGCTATTTCCATAAAAATAAATAAATAAATAAATATCAGTTACATGAAAATTGTGAAATAAATGAGACATTGAAACGTGAAAACGAAAGATTTAATAAGAATACGTGACTCAGACGATCGAGCAAGTCATCGTTTATTGAAATTATGTCAATGTTACTACAGATAACGGTCACTACGCTGACAATATTCAATTCATTAATCTGTTTAATATATAGAGAGCAATACGTTTCTTCATGTTGTTTCCACTAAAGCAAGTGATTTAAATAATTAATAACAGAGAACAAACGCACAGACAATGAGACATAAATTCTAAAAACCATTATTTAAATCTAGTGTAAATTTAATATCCCCCCTTATTCGTTTTTTTTCCAGCTATACCAGACTAATGATCATACCAGCGGTGGTCCAACAGCGCATATTCACATCTCGTTTTTTGTTTCTTAAAATAAGTTTAAGCTTAACCACAATCCCGGACTAAATGGAGATGTGGTCCAGAATGGCTAACACACTAACTTAGTAAAAGCCTATTCAATCTTTTTTGAAGACATCCACGTCATAGGTGGGCGGGAACGCGAACGCAGACAAGCTATCCAAGCTTTGTAATGCGAATAACAAATGACGAAGCAAATCGCGTAGTCCGTGCAAGATGTTCACGACAAAAGGATGGCCTACAATACGTCGCGTCGTTTAATGTAAGAACGGGAAAGGGGATCGGGAAAATTATTTCAAACAATTCCTGTGCAAACTCTTCGAAATGTACCCTATAGAAAACCGAAAAACTGGCTACTCTACGCCTGTGCTTTAAGGCTTTGCAGATTGATATGCTAACATTAAAGAAAACTTTGATAACATTATTACTGTGATAGTCACTATAGACAGGTTTGTCTAGTATACATGAATCAAATAATTAACAAAATATATTTTTAAACTAAAAACAAATGATTAGGGCACTTCTCGAAATATCTTGAGTTGAAACTTCAAATGCCACATTACCACGTTCAGGTTTAAATATTACGAAAGAGCACTTAGAAACGTATATGAGAAAAAATCGCGTATAAAAGCATCCTTTTGCTCGGAACATATCATTGTATTGAATTGCCTAACCATTTCAACATGATTGCCCTTGGCTTAGCCCTCCTCTGCTTCCAAAGTTGCTTGGTTCAGGTAAGTTACTATTTTCATTCATTTTTATGTACAATACCTTCAAAATTATAATACAGTTTTGTTTTATGGGTGAATATCAGAACATCCAATTTTGGTGACACTGATTTTCAATTTTGGTGGGTACTTTCGATTTTGGTGGGTGACATTTAATTCTGGTGGCCACAGTTGACTTTAAACTTAAATATCTCAAAAAGTTATCGAGATATTCTCAGACCTCTTGAAGGTCCTTCTAGCTTAGACTTTCTATTCTTATACCATCCTTATAGGTCCTTATTTTTCACGAAAACTAAAGAGAAAATTTCGCCACCAAAATTGAAAAAAATTATCGTTTCTGATATTCACCCTTATCTTCTAAAGAAATTATATCTTCTATTCAGTTTGTGTTCAAATCTACATGAAATTATATAAATATGATGCCCATGAAAACTTGACATTCAATATAAATTCAAACTAAGTATGTTATTTTACAATACCCAAATAAATGTTATCTCAAAAATAAAAGAATAAAAATAATTAAAATAATCAAATTCGACCAAAATATCCACCTAATAAAAAATAAATTAAAATTAATAAATCAAAGCAGGTCCAGCCAAGTCCCACTTCCCTGGCTGGAAATGCTTTTTCTTCGTTATAATGCTTTCTAGCTTTAGTGATGATATATTGTAATATGTAAAATATACGTAATATGATAAAGAAATAGAAAAACCAAGGGTAAAACATAAATCCAATGACAAACATATAACGAAAGAAGACCTTGAGGCATTTATACAGCTAATTTTTATCCGACGTTTTGAAACGTAATTATTTATCTATTTAAATTTTATTGAATACAAAATTGTTATAAATAACTCTGTTTTATATAATGTCTCAATATTTTAGGATTTTGAGTTTGATCGCATCATTTTTATAACTATAGTTCCTACTAAAGTCAATGTTTATTTACAGAGCTTTGTTGTATTTAAAAGCAAATATATATTGGGTAGCATGTTATGGCAAAATTATTATTTAATGAAAATAATAGTCTGTTTTAGTTAATTACTAAGATAAAAATATATCAAATGTTTCATTAAATTTCTTCATTGGAGTAAATTTTACTCATGGTTACGTTTAACGTAGGTTGAAATAAGGTAACATTTCTAGGGTTCAAGCATGACCTGCAACCTAATTCACGTAACTTTAAGACGCATCGATTAAGTTGCAGTGACGTTGCAATCAAGTTGAAGTTTAGCGTCTAAACCGTATTCTCGTAATTTTTGAACTGCGCGTCAACTGCCACGCATCCTGCGCGCCTGCCAAACTTTTCTTCGACTATTTAATACTCTGTGTTTGTGTTGTCATATGATAGAACAAATAAACTTATTAATTAATCAAATATAATTTATTATGTTTCCATTAAAAAACGTTGAAGAATATTTACTTATTATCCCAATAAGGATTTTAATGATATTTCTTATAAAAAAAGTAATAATGTGTGCTTCAGTTCACAAAAAACGTCATATGTTATCTCAATATGGCAGAATGAAGGTCTTCACTTTGCCTCGTAAATCGTAATGAAATTAGTTAAAAAAAATTCAGTAAATCTTGACGCGCATCAACAGAATACCTTTTTGTGACGTGAGCGTGTTTGACAGCGCTCGCGAAAGCTTAGAGAATACGGAAAGTGTCATTTTGATCGGAACGTCACTGCAACTGCACTGCAATCGAACTTGTTAAGTTACGTGAATTAGGCTTGTCTCCAGAGGAGGGAACGGTTAACATCACAGTAACAACTTTTTTCATTCACTTCACACCTCATCCTTCCACACAAAGACTGCTTTAAACAATTAATGACCTAATATAACCTGGTTATTTCTAGACTGTCTTCAGCCAAACCAGATGCGTCAGAAGCCCTTTTGACTACGCACCAGGTCTTTGGGCTAGCTCTTGTGGAGAATTTGGACCTTACAACTTCCCTGGTTCTTATAGAGGAATTTTAGCTGGACCTTTTTCTGGGCTTTTTGCGGGACCTGGCGAGCTCGCGACTGGACCTGTTGGAGCTTATGGTGGCGAGGGAGTCGGTGAAGTATCTGTTGCTGGTGAATTACCAGCAGGTGGCGCGACTGATGTTGCAGGTGAAGTGCCTATTCTAGGGGCTGTTGAGTTCGCAGGTCCTGTTCGTGCTGCTGGAACTGTCACCATTTCTGGTACTTGTGGGTGTGGTCGATCCTTTTTTTATTGACTCGCTTCTGATTTAGATAAATTAAATATATTTTATAAGTAATTGTTTTGTTTTATTTAATTAACCAAGTAAATTGATATTATAAATCTATAATTGTACATTAAATGTTTTAGGCATTTAAGAGTGTGTAAGAAGGCAGTTTATCATAGAAAACATATTTTAGGATTTTTTGGATGTCCTCATTTTTAAATGAGTATCACGCACAAGCCATATATTGATTTGGAAGATACATTGTATATCAAAATATTACTAAATTTTACATATGTCTGTGTTTTACATCCTGTAATAAAAAGTTCCTTATAACAGTTATATAGTATATATAACAGTGTATATTAAATCATCACATTAAAAGAATACGATACTTTTTACAAAAATGTACATAATTATAATATGCATAATTTAATGTTTGAAACAATAGATAGCAATTATTTGAGTCCGGGCACCGAACCAAGATGTGAGTGGAATGTGGATCTTATAATTTGTGAGGCTTATCTTAATAAAGTAACTGTAGTACTTAATTGGAACGCCATTCTTTGTTCCGACTTTACCTAATTAATTAGACTAGAAACCCGTTCTGTGGTCAAAATTAGACCGTAAGTCTCAAATTAAACTTGAATTGACATTGAAAACGATAATTCACATTGATATTTGAATGCAATGTTTATTTTTATTAATTTTACGTGTCTTATGCATAATATTGTAAAATAATATTATAAATAACTTTTTGTACTCCTTCTCCATGCAATCTTTAACTGTGTCTTATACTCCTCCGTCCAAAGTAATTGTCGTAAAGAGGGTTACAAAGTTTTTGCTTCACATATTAATATGATAATTCTCAATTACCTAGTATGACCCTAGGGCCCGCTAGTAAATTCGCATTCAAAAAAAGGTTACAGGCTTACCTGCTAGAACGCCGTTCTTAACTTAGTGTCATCATTTATATTCGTGTATTATTTATTATATTATTTATTTATATAAATATATATTTTATGTATCTGTATATATGTATTTATTCTAATATTATCTGTATATATGTATTTATTCTAATATGTTAATATATATGTATTATATTATTATATATCCTTTTTTTATATACCGCTCATCGGGTTTTTCTGTTTGGCCTAATGGTTAGCTGGTAGAGAATGCAATAGCATTAAGCTCGCCATTTGTACTTCAATATTTTATATTGTGGTCAATAAAGTATACATAAATAAATAAATAAATATGATCCATTCAGTTAAATCTGTGTTAGTGTTAGTAGCTGATAAATGAGTTGACGATCCATCTGAAGGTAAGTGGCCACCAACACACCCTTGCATGGACATAAGTATCAGAAATGCGTCGCTGACCAAAAAAGAGACAGAAGAAAAAATTGGCTCCCAAGAGATCAGGTGAAACTTGACCAGACGTTTGGCTTAATCACACAAGGGTAGCCGGACGTCTTCACGGAAAGATAATAATACAGTTAATAATTTAACCATGACTTTATCCGTATACATATTATATAAAACACAAAAAAATATTTGTACAGATGTCTCTTGTAGACTTTGAAAACATCACACCGATGTGCCCGAAACTGGTTTCATTTGAATGGCAATAATGTGAAGATGGTTCGAGACCACTAAAACAATGCATTAGGCATATTTTCGAGTTATCGCCTTTTCCCATACAAAAATTTTTGAAGAGATGACAGATAAAAAAAATTCTGATGAAAATGACAGATCAGTGTTTTTGTGTTGACGTTGACGTTGATGCGCCATCTTTACATTATTATTATTATCTTCAAATTGTTGTATGGACCGAATATGCCTAATGTATTGTTTTAGTAGTCTCAAACCACCTTCGAATTATTGCTTTCAAATGAAACCATTTTGAGGCATATCGGTTGGTTTCAGAGACTATAAAGGACACTCACGTATAAATATTTTTTGTGTTTTATTTTAATAGATAGACGAGCGCCCTCGTTTCAGGCAGTTCAAATTTTTTTTAAATTCCAACGGAGTATCACAATTTTTAGACATTTTTTGGGTCGAAATGTCGTTATAAAATTAAATTATTGGGCCTACTCGTTTACATTTTATATTTTTATTGTACACGATGATGTGAGTTTAAAATCATAAGACACAATATCTCTTCCACAGGAACCTATTCAAAAGTATTAACCATATTAACGTCATATCAATGGTATACAATACTAACTCAGTGTTGACAGCATTTAAAAAACTCATCGCCACTTACCATCAGGTGGGATCGTTGTCAAGCATTAACTTATTTCATATAAAAAAAAACTACGGTAACAGCACAGAATAACTTAATAGTACCTAAAGGTAACAGTAACAATCGTGTTGCAGTTTCTTAAATAAATGATGTAAATATTTCTTGTATCAGGTAGACCAAACCGTACAAGTGACATACTGAACGATTACACAAAAAATAATCCCCTCAATTATCACGTACATTGCAGTCTCGATATAAGTTACTACATTGGCTTACATAAGACTTAAACTATAAATAAGGTCAGTATAAATCATGTGCAAAGTTCCAAGAACGTCATACCACCATTGGAAAGACTATCACCAAAATGGCTTTTAATTTTATCCTTCTTTTGTGTTCTTCTGCGTTACTTGTTCAGGTATTGAACTTATTTTATCTTCACTATCACAAGCCATTATTATCCCACAAATCTGACAGCAATTCTGTAATCTGTAGATAACAATTTTTTTTTCATTTTAGTCAAAATTATAATAATTTAGTCACCAAACTCATCTTTTCTTGTCTCGGTTTTAAATTTAACTTAATTCCTGATTTTCTGACCTGATAATGCTGAATTCTTATCCTGAACTCCCTAAACTTCTAGCTTAGCTTATAAACATGTATGTATCTTTCGTATAAATTATTTTATAAATTGATGCATCTAAAAGCTTGATGACATTTCAAAAGCATCACTAAATTAAACTTTCTTTTTTCTTTTTAGTTTACTTCATCCCAACGTATTGGCGTTGCAGCTCCTTTAGCTGAATTGGGATGTGCTGGAGGACCCTGGGCTGCTTCTCTAGCTGGAATCAGTGCTAACTCAGGTCCTGGACTAGTTGTATCAAGTGCATCTCCAGTCGCTCCTGTAGGAGTATCAGTTTTATCTGACAATGCTATCGAAGGGTCTCTAGCTGTAGGTGGTGCCTTACCTTACCTGGGAGCTGTCGCTTTAGAAGCCGCTTTACCAACCATTGGCGCTGGTGGTGTAGCTTATGGCTGTGGTGATGGTGCTGTTGCGATAACAGCAGAAGATATTGGGGCTGTTGGTTTCGCTGGCGTTGCTGGACCTTTGGGCTACGTCCCTGGAATCACTGGACCTATTGCTTCTAATCTTGCTGGACCTATTGCTCCCGGTCGAGCTGGACCTATTGGTTTAGCGTCTGGATGTGGTTATGGTGCTATTTTGTAATCTGTTAGTTATCTGTAGAATTAAATGTTTGTTTTATTTTTTTGTACATTGTGTTTTATTTATTACTAGCAACCTAGGGCGGGATGCCACAAAAAATAATCCTTTAATTCCTATAGGATAGGTAATAGTAGTAAGATAGTAAATCCCACGTAAATCCTAGGGTTACGTTACCCTAGAATCATGAAAGGATACTGGGACTTTTGAGCTACCAACCAAACAACTAAAATTTGAGTTTAAAATTACGGTCATATTTTTCTATTTTGAAATATAAAATGTAAAATTAATCTGCGATTCGGGATTAAGCTTGTGTCACCCGGGGATAGTGTAGCTGTGTGTAGAAAGAATTTTTCAAATCAGTTCGGAATAGTTTCGGAGCCTATTCAATGCAAACAAACAATCAAATCTTTCCTCTTTATAATATTAGTATGGACTAGTGGATACCCGGCGTGTGTTACTATGACAGGACATCCATACAAACATTTTGTCTATTTTATATAAATTGCAATGGATGAATTATTAAAAAGCACTTTACATTAACACCGTATTTTTTTAATAAAATTCATATTATTTAGAGGAAAACTACCTGCTTAAAATATATAAATTTTACGTTTAAAATACGATACTTTTATTTGGCTTGTCTTGGTCTAATAACTACCTATGCCTTGGCCTTTGACCGATGACAGCTCATAAAAAAATAGTACCCGGATGACCGAGCTTTGCTCGGTTTAGTGTTGCTTAACAACGCCATTTACTGAAGTAGCTTTAGTATTGCTACTTGCTAATAGATGTCAGGAAGAGTATATTGTAGAAGTTTATCATTGCCTGAAAACACCGATAAAACATTTTCTAAAAATGAATCCTAGCTAGATCGATTTATCGCCCCCGAAACCCCCTATATACTAAATTTCATGAAAATCGTTGAAGCCGATTCCGAGATTCCAATTATATATATATACACAAGAATTGCTCGTTTAAAGGTATTAGATATTTGTGATTGTCACGTAAACGACTCTTACAGGGGCGGTTTCGTTTCATACAAAGGAATCCCTTACTCAGATTAAAGAAAATTTGTTCTTTAATCTGAGTTCCTTTAGTGATTGAACATGCTGGACTCAGATGAAGTCTTTAATCTGAGATGCCAGAGTTCTTTCTTATTTTGGCAATCAGCAAAATTGGTGACAATGTCAAGAATTGGCGACAATGTCAAGAATTGGTGACAATGTCAAGAATCTAACGAATTTTTTCACCTGTTCTAATAATGTCACTTTTTAGAAATCTCTAATTATTTTAATCACAAATTGGCAAAATTCGCTCCATTTTCACGGATTACTTAATAATAATATAAGCTTTCAAACTAGCATACTCTATTTATTTATTTATTCTTTATTGAACCTTACACAAGTAAAGGAACAAAAGGCGGACTTAATGCTAAAAGCATTCTCTGCCAGTCAACCTTAGGGCAGTGGGAGAACAAAGAAGGCGGTGACAACAAAGAAAGAAAAGAGTAAAAATTAATGATAAGTCATATCAAGGAAAGGAATAAAAGAAAATAGGAATAATTACTTTCATGTAATTTGATCTCTAGCCCCCTCTTTTTTATGTATAACATCATTCTCTAGCCCACAGGTCTAGCCCAAGATTGTATGAAACCATCCCAGTTAACTTTGGCTATAAGAAATTAATAGATATTGTCTTAGATATAGCACAAGTAGAGGAAAAAATCTGGAAACCGTAATTTTGTAAGTATCGCAAACAAAGTGATGTCGAAGTTAAGCTTGATTCTCTTTTTATGCATGTTTATCTTTTCGTTATAGTAATATTTGGTTCCACAAGTTATTATGGAACAACAACCTGTATCTTGGTCAAATTTTGGTCAGACGATATTTGAAAATCTTCAATCGTTTATCTAGCTTTCCGGTTTTCCACACAAGTATGCATCACATTGAATCATTTTTGTTATACTGGCATTGCAATATCTCTAATAGTTTGGACATAGAACATGTAATTGTACAGAAGACTCAAGAATTATCTATTTTAGGTGCTTAGGTATGTATGCGAATCAAATCTGGAATAACATACGACAAAAAAACAAGAAAAACGTGAAATTCGAATAATAAAATTGTTATTGTTTAGGCAGCGGAATGTAATGCAATATGCTTTTGCATTTATTTTATTTAATATCTTATAGCAGGACGCAGTGCATTGTATCGAACTAACGTGTGACATGTGTGAAGACATCATGTGTGATAGATTATGAACATGTGACAGCCCTTATGAATTTTCTGAATTAGCCCGACATGTCGAACGCAGCATGTACTTGTAACGTCATAGCTAAAGTGCGGAGTGCACCAGGCCTGGTGTCGGGCCAATTTCAGAGTGGTTATCACTCACCACCACGCTGCGTCGTCCTTATCATACATTTGTAATCTATCACACATTTCATCACAAAAAAGAAGACAACCCTGACGTTGTCAGAAGGGATAAGAGTTATGATTATAAAGAGAGGCAACGTCTAGATGTCAACCTCTGTTGCCGATTAGCACTACACTTTATTGTGTCAGAGCAAGAGTCGCTATTTATTTAAATGATTTTGCGGAGTGACTCTTCTGTACCAATTAAGTATTCTGTGGTTCCACTTTAGGTACTCGATACATTCAATAACGTTTCCTAGAGCAGTATTTCTATAGCTCTAATCATGTGGGGCTATGAGTGTGAAGCATTAATTAAATCAATAATTAGGCATTCAATATTATTTTGATTCCACATTTTGATTCCACGAGATTAGAAACCTTACCCGAGACGACGAGACTAGATTGTGTTTACCTTTGGTAAATGCTAATCACATATCTGTAGAATAACTTTTGCTATGTATCTTATTTATTTCGTTTACTGTAATACTTTAGGTGAAACCTTATGGTTCTTCATGGGGTACTCCAGATCTTAAGTTGTATATAAAAGTTACAGGTGTGTACTGGAACACTACATATTCATTTTTTTTTATAACTTATAAGTTAATACTTGACTACAATCCCACTTGATGGTAAGTGGCGATGAAGTCGTTGGTACATACAATATTTTGTTATGGCTACATTTCGTTTACTATAATTGATTTAATGTAATGTAATTAGTTCTGCTTCACGTACTCTAGACGTGTATTAGTATATGATTAAATAATAGTTAAAAAAAAACTAAAAAACACGCTTTTATAGAAAATAAATTTGAATTAAGAATCATGTAATTGTAATAAAAGCGTGGGGTGCATGGTGTCAATGAGAAGAAGGATTATCATTTTGGTAATATCTTAAAAAGTACCCCACGCTTTTATTACAATTACACAATTCTTCATTCAAATTTATTTTCTATTTTTTAGTTAGATTTTCTATAAAACTGTATTTTTTAGTTTTTTTAATTATTATTTATTTTTTCAATTTTTAAGTTTGATTTTAGAAATGAAAGAACAATGCCCAACTGCCATACATCGTTTTATTTCATTTTCAACTTTAGCGTCTTAAAATAAAATAAATTCTAAAAATCGCCGCTTTAATTTCTGAGCTTAGATATATAAGAATTTTCAGCAGACACACCCCAGAACCAAAGTATTTTGAGATTGAATTCTTATATTTATTGAATCATAGAGTAGGGGAGACTTACGGCTGCCTGTAATTTTTACTATTATTTTATTCTGACTTTTTTTTGATTGACAACCGGAAATGGAAATTTGACATCATTACCTCTGTCATACCAACATTTATAACGAAATTCTGTCTGTAATATTGGCCAGAAGTCTCCCTTTACGTTGCTTGATACAAGTTATGTATCGAAGTGAGTGCCCGAATGAAAATTGACATGTTGACATCATTGTTATTATAGTCAATTCATCACTTATTAATAAAATTATTTTACACTGGGTAATACGGGTACAGGTATTAATTTTAAAATACGTAAAAAAATAATTGAATTGCTTCGGTATAACTGACGTTTTAAGACGCTAACAAAAATAAAAAATAATTTTTGGGCATTGTTCTTTTGGTTTTTTCTTTCTATTTCTTTAAATATTGAATTGTCATCGGTCCTCGTTAAGTCTGCGAAGTTTGAAAGAAATCTGACCGTTTGAAGTGGGTCAAAATCATGTCCAAATGGGTCGGTTACAAGTTACAAACAAACATACATACAGGAGAAGCTAATATAAAGCGTTTAAAGATACAAATATCTACATATTCGTCACAATAATTATTGCTTCTTCTACGGCAGCATTTTTATTCATAAATCGTTCCTGCTGATCTGCACAATGACAATGATTAAATAACTTTTGTGGTGAGGTTTGGCTGATGGCAGCGTTTTACATTAGAATTGCAAAGAATCTCACAGATCATTAGACATGCGCTGAACTATTATTGTTTAATGGAAATAGCCAGCAATTGGGCTGACGATTCGGTAAGTGGCTGTGGTCGACCATCGCCCTTGAGTATCTTTTCGAATCTTTCTTTTGACATTTCTTCTCCTCTCTAACAAAGCACCTTTTTGAAATGGTGGTAGATTGAATCGTAACCAAAAAGTGTAAATAGGCGAAAATATTTTTTTATTAAGTTAAAATGGTGAAAATGTATATAATATGAGCTTAAAGTTAGGTACAAATAACTGTATCACTGTTTTCTCGAATCCCCTAAGGGGTAAAACTAAGGGGTTTTAAATGTTTAAGGAACTTCGTCATTTTTGAACTTAGGAATGTGAAAATTAATATATAAGCTTATAATTAAAAATTAAACTTAATTGTAATACATTTTTTTGGATATTCACCCTCTAAATGGTAAATACAGAGAATGTAAGTTTGTACGAAAGTTCGTTATTTTCGAACTCAGAAATGTGAGAATTAATATGTAAGCTTATAGTTAGAAACCAAAATTAACTTAATGGGAAAGAGAGAGGGAGCGGGAGATAGAGAGAGAAGGAGAGATTATTGGGGATTTTTAGGCGATACGAGGTTCTCCGGGTCAGAGGCCTTAGCTTCTGGATATAAAACACTTTTCATCCATTTAACAGATAATTTAAAGTCGAGCCTAGTTTGGATCTTAGACCAATTGTCTTACGTCTTTTCTCAAATTATTTACTTATTTATTTTTTATTTATTTGTATAAACTTACTACTAAAATTATAGGACAAATTAACCTAATGCGTTAGTGGAAAACATACAATTATTTAAATTACATTATAATTAGTTCAAAGTCATTACAAAAATAATTATGATAGCGGTCAGCAATACGATGTCGATTTGACCCAGGCGTTAAGAAATAAACTGAACTCTTTCAATACCTAACATAGATAAGAATCCATATGTTTCACTATATTCAACATAATTCACACGCAACATAGAAATTTCAACTTCACTATCACTATACCTTATTTAATAACAGCATTGAAATTTGTATAAAAAGTCAATCCGTTCCTTCATCAATCATTCCACATCTTTCCCTTTAACAGTCCAAGTTTCAAATACTTCAACATAATCAAAATGGTTCCAGCATTCGTTCTTCTCTCAGCAGTGATGCTTCAGGTAAGTAATCTATGTTCTATTCATCTTCTTAATTATTCTTTATTTTGATGAACTAACTAACTTCATTGATCTACTGTCACAGTGGCTAAATGTTTTCAAGCAACTGATATATAATTTTCTAGTATTTAACTTTAAAAGATAATAAACTCTTGCACGATTTCAACTCCAACTTTTTACACACTTCATTCCTAAATAAATTTATTTAAATGTGGGAAATGTGCTGCCTTTCTTTTTTAAGTAGGTATGTCTAAATTCACACCAGATCTTAACCTACTCCTTCTCTTTCAGACAATTTCTGCCCAATGCCTCGGCCCTTATGGTCCAGGCCTCCCAGGTCCTGGATTACCAGCCGCTGCTGCTGAGGCTTTAGCTTATGGACCAGGTTTACCAGGCCCTGGTCCTTTAGGTCCAGGGCTTTGCAATGGTCTTGGAGTCGCCCCTACAAGCGGAGGAGGATTCATGACCACGAGCTCTTCACCAATCTCCCCCACTGGTCTGTCTGTGCAAACTGACAGCCTGGTGATCGAAGGGCCATTAGCAGTCTCAGGTCTACTTCCTTTCCTTGGTACAGTTGCTCTCGAAGGTCCATTGCCAATCGCTGGCGCAGGTTCTGTTGCTTACGGCTGTGGTACTGGCAACGTGGGAATCTTGAACGAGATCGGAGGTGGACCTGCAGCTCCAGCTTATGGTCCCTATGGTCCTGAGATGGGCTGCGGACCTTATGGATACAACGGTTTTCCCGGCCCTTATGGCCCTGGTCGTGGCCCCTTTTTCTAGATTAAGTTTTTTGTAGTTTTAGTAGTTGACTAGTGAATAAAGCATCTCTCTTAAGCAATATTTTGTTTCAATTAAGTCTTACTTAGAACACGTATGCAATTGCGGGGATTGCAACTAATGATACAGCCTGTATTACAGATAAGAGGTTTTGAGTGTTGCCATAGATATATAAAATTTATTCACCCTAATTCGTGTAATTTATTCAGACATCATAGTATACCTATCAGTATATTATACTTATAGTATTACACATCTAATAAATATGAAATAGTTAACTGACACAATATCGATATCAAACCGATAGATGATGATAACTAATGGCGAGATTCTTTCAATGCAATGTGATGAACATTTCAAAATTCAAAATAATCCGATAGATGGCGGTAATGACGAGGTTTGTTTAATGCTTACTGAATGCAAATCACTGATTTCCACCACTTCGTAAGGGTGCTTTGTACAAAAGGAAAGGCAAGGAAAGGCGCTCCAAAAGAAAAGAAGGAGAAAAAAAGGAGAAAGCACATCTTTTAATAATGCAAAGTTAGGTATATTTATAAAAAAAAAGAAAATGTGTGCAATTCACACGTGGTAGAAGTGAAATTTTCCAAAATTTTGGTTTCAAGATAATGATATGAAAAAGCAATAAATCGAATCTTAAAGCAATAAATCGAAGCGCCATCTATGAATACAACTTAGCACTTTTTAAAAATCTATCTAGCAATAAAACGAATATTCTATCTTACTCCTCTCGCCATCTATGAATACAACTTAGCATTTTTACTGTCTGTATAATCGGCTGGTCGATCGACAGAATGAAAGAATGAGATTCTTATTTTTTGTTGATAAATTCTTTGAAAATATTTAAAAGAGCATTTGAAAGTATTTAAAAACAGTATAAAAATAAAACTAAAAAAAAAGAAATATTGTGAGACGCGAACCTGTGCATCAGGTATTGTGTATCTACGTCCTGACCATTGAGCTACGGACAAGTTAAATTGAATGACGAAATTAGCGGTTATATTATCTTACCTGTCGTTGCATCCGGTTTCAAATCACTAACGATTCTAAAGAAGTTTCACTTCAAAAATGCTAAAGATAGTTAAAATGCTCCGGAATATCCGATATGAAAACTAATAGATTAGTTTAATTGAAGTTATATTTCTTTTGGCGCTTTGGGGAAAAATTATGAGAGTGAATTTTTACGATGCGCGCGCACAGCGACACCTAAATTCTACAACATTTTTACAGTACAGCGCCATCTCTGTAAAACTCTCTGAATCACTTCAAAAAAAGTGTCGTCATTCGTAAGAATCAAAAAGTGTCGTAATTTTCCGTCTAGCCCCCTTTCACAACGCGCGATAAGGAACTTCGTTCCAACAGCCAGGGAAGAAAACTACCTGTGGTCCACCCACGTGAACTCAGCAGGTGGACCACGACCGCCGCCATATCCAACTCATCATTCTCATGTCTACAACATGCAATTGTATATTACATAAAAACTCTCTGACATACCGCATGAATACCATTAAGTTAAGTTTAGGACTGGACTCCAACCCGAACTAAGTTGGCTCCCTCCACTGAACACCGCAGGAGATAATGACGCCAGGAGTCTACTGCTGAACATCGCTGGGCTTTCTTTTTTTATGCCTTGAGCGTGCAATCGAGCAGACGAGTCACCTGATGGTAAGTGATCATCGCCACCCATGGACTTTAGTAACACCAGGGGCATCACCAATGCGTTGCCGGCCTCGAAGAAAACAATACACCCGCTTCTTGAAGGACCATGGGTTCACCATTAATCGCTTACCAATAAGGACAGGTCTCTCCTCTTGAGGAGGACTACAGCACCACCAAGGTGCTCGAGTGCGGATTGTTAGGAGTAGCGGCCAACTTAAGTGTCGGAAGTTTTAATGCTTGTACTAACTACCACCCTTATAGAAGCATGAGTTTTACGTATGTTTCTTGAGCGTCGGAGAGTCAAGAAAGCATTCCTAACTTACAACGGTCAGTGCGTGTTTGTAACGTCCATGGGTGACGGTAGCCATTTAGCATCAGGTGACCCATTTGTTTAGCTTAAACTCATTAATGGCCCACTACTGGGAACGGGTCTCTCCTCTGGAGGAGGCCTAGAGCATACTCCACCACGCTGCTCCAGTGCAGATGGTGGAGGGGTTAGTGGCCAACCCGACTGTCGGAAGTTTTCAAACCGCCCGAGGGTCTCCGACATGGCTTAACGACTGTTATCTTATAATAACAACCGGGACCGACGGCTTCTCCGAAGCACGGAAACGCTTAAGAATTTTTTCCCACTAGCGGTCACCCATCCAACTACCAAACGCCCGCTGTTGCTTAACTTTGTCGATCACTTAGGATCGACGCAAGCCGCTGGGCTATGAGCGCTTCTACCATTTGTTTATCAGCTATTTAATACCTTTAAACGAGCAAATCTTGTAAATATATTTCCTGAGTTTCGGAAATGGCTCCATCCATTTTCATGAAATTTAGTATGGTTTCGGGGGCGATAAATCGATCTAGCTAGGATTAATTTTTAGAAAATGGCGTTTTATCCTTGTTTTCAGGCAATGAAAAACTGCTACAATAGACTCTTCCTGACATCTATTGGCGAGTAGCAACACTAAAGCTACTTCAGTAGATGGCGTTGTTAAGCAACACTTCTACGCAAAAGCTACTGAACGGAATTTCATGAAATTTAGCATACAGATAGATCATAATCTGAATCAAGAAATAGACTACTTAAATCCTGAAAAACGCGAGCAAATCCACGGGCAGAGCGCTAGCTAAAAATAATGTTGATTAAGTCCAACTGAACATTGCCGCATCGCATTGCCAATACTAATAATGCAACGACATTGCCAAGACAACAAAGATAAGATAAAATCAGACGTGATTTCAGGATTTCATCGAATCTGCCCAAAGCTGTTCTAATGGTCTAAGCATGATATTGACACATTTTTGTTTTATTCATCAGACAGGCCATGTCCAGACTAAAAATTTGTCCCGCGGGATAATGTGGACGTTTATATGTTTGTGAAACCACTATTCTACAGATGAAGCCGCTTGCAAAAAAGAAGGGCTGCCACGCGGCACCGCGCCGTGCCAACCGAGTCATACATTTGTAATCACATGTCATCACAAAAAAGACACCCCTGACTTTGAGAGAGGATAAGAGTTATGATTAGAAAGAGAGGCAACGTTTAGATGTCAACATCTGTTGACGATTAGCGCTATACGACCTGAACTACACTTAATTGTGTTGGAGCAAGAGTCACTATTTATTTAAATGATTTTGCGAAGTAACTCCTCGGTACCAATAGGTACTGTTATGTATTCTATGATCCTAATAGGAAAAAAAATAGATACAATACAATGAAATCATTTATTTATCTTAAGAATCATCAGTTGGTTTTCAGTAAATGTATCCAGCTCCGTAGGGACCATTGCATCCACAAGCGCAGGATCCAGCGATGGAGACGGTACCGGCAGCGCAGACGGGACCTCCGAACTCTACAGCACCGAGGATGGGGACCTGTCCAGCAACGAGGGTGGTACCGGCGACGGGCAGCTCACCAGCGACGGCGACCTCACCGATGCCAGCGCCGCCGTAGGCACCACAGGGACCAGTAGCGAGGGGACCAGCAAGGGGTCCAGCAATTCCATAGGGACCGGCAAAAGGACCAGCGAAGGGCTCGGCGAAGGCACCGTAGGGTCCAGCAATACCAGGACCAAAGGCAGGTCCGATGCACTGGCCGAAGGCAGCCTGGAAATAACATGGGTCGATTAAAAAAGGAATTTACTCGTTTAGATTTAAGTTTGTAGCACATCACATAATCAATGAAAGAACCATGAAAATGACCGGAAATCGTGGTTCGCCAATAGCTAGTCAAGACCACCATGAAATTTTTGGGTAATTTAGGTGATCTCTTTGAAAATTTCATAGCACATTTTATGTTTTTTCGTCTTTCAAAAATTGCACCTGTATTGTTCGTTAATCAAAGAATTGTCTTTCACTAATAGTTAAAGTCAACCCATCAATAGCACATAGGACACGGGAAACTTCTCCTGATGAAGCCCAAAGCCTCCACACTGCTCCAGTGCATTTTCATAAGGATAAAGTGTCCAGCATGGGTCTTTTTTCATGGCTGAAGAGGCCTAGAGCATACTCTTCCATACTGTGTATGCAAATTGCTGGAGGACAGCTGATGAGGCCAAGCACATACGAGTACTCCTCTGTACTGCTCCATTGTGGATCGATGGAGAGTGATAACCTGAGACCATTTTACCATAAAAGAAAGACCTTACCTGGAGCAGGCAAGCCTGGACAGCAAGGATGACGATAGCAAAGGAAGACATGTTGGTTTTCGGAATTGATCCTAGAATGAAGTTGTTTGGACCCGAAGATGCTTTTATACCACCATTTGGAACAGTTTCATCACTTATGAATGCAGTACGTGATATTTTTTCGTACAGCTGAACCAATTATGATTGATGAAAACACCGATACCCGATTGAAATAAATTTCAATTTTGATGTTACTTAATATTCCGACATAATTCTGAGGACGTAAGACATAGATTCCGCGTAGGTAAAACCTATGTTATGTAACCTTTCATTATTTTAAAAGACGTGCTGAGGAGTTTCTTTAGGCTTTTCTTCTCCTCCACGATAAAACACCTTTCCGAAAAGATGTACATACGTATATCAGTGATACCTATATGAATAAAATATTTTGACTTTGACTTTAGATTGGCTTGTCGAAGAAATCGAATATGTTAGTGAAGTACCTACTTAATTAGTTTCTTGTTATGGGAAATTAAGACGGTTCAAAATATTTACACTTACGCTTACACACTCATACCCATATTCATATCTAGTAGGTTTTTACGAGTATCGCGGGTGGCATGGATGACACATAATTATAACATATCACAAAACACTCGAGTAAAAATATTTATCTGTCATATAAACTGCCTCGGCAGTGAATCGAACCCGGGACCCCTCGCTTCGCAGGCAAAGTTGCTACCAACTAGGCTGCAGGGTCGTCAAATTAGTTAAGATAAAGTTTCTATTATAGACAGAAGTTTCCTCTAGTTTCTAGATGTCAAAATGCTGTTGACCTTATGTTGGTTTTCAATAATTCTATCCATTATCGCTAGATAAGTTAATACGTATAATATAAAAAAAATTGGTTGTCTGTAAAGTCGGTTTACGGACAATGGTTTTACGTGATAACGTCTATTTCGTAGAAGAATAATTTATGATATAAATATTGTCAATTCGCACATTAGGAACGGGAAATAGAATGAAAATTACAATTTTACATATTAAATTACAGATATATATTTCGTTTTATTATTAAACGTTTCGTTTACAATAATAGCTTATAATATCCCGCGTATCTAGCTAGATTATAATATTAAATTTCATACTAACTATACGATTTTAAACATATTTGAGTTGAAAATTTGGTTTAAATCGTTTTAAATATCAGGAGCTGCGCGACATCTGTGATTTTCTTGACTACAACTAAAGTCCGAGTCGATGTACTGTGTAAAGTTCTTTCAAGTAGTTCATACCTATAAACAGAGATGACGCTATTGTAGATTTTCGTTTTCATATAATAATAATACGTACGAGCTACGAGAAATCATTTCTTTTCAAAAGATTGTAAAATAAAATAAAAATGAAATGAAATACCACGTTTTCGAGAATGCCTTCCAAGCGGACCGATTACGCTTGAGTGGGAGAGAGACGGCCGGTCTAGCGTGCCTCTCTCTCTAATGCTGCGCGCGCTTCCGTGACGTGAGCGGCCGTTACTCGGTTTTCGTGAATGCCTTTCAGGCTCATCGTCTTTATAAACTTTATCACGTTAATAATTAATAACAAACAACATAAATTGACAATTTATAGACAAAAGACTTCATGATAATGTATGGAGAGAAAATTGAGAACAGCCATTGGTCAATCACCTGTAACTAAAACAAATACTCGTAATGTTATAAAGTTGTAAGTGATTAAATGCATTGAATATATTTGAACAAAAATATGTTATTGGTTGAGTTTATTAATGCAGTAGAATCCATAATTATAATATTCAGAATATTTAAGTATAAATAAATAAATAACGCTTCACACTCATAGCCCCACACTATGATTCCCTGTGTCGTGGGTGCCATGGACAACACACAGCAAGAATACTCACACCCAGACCGAGAACAGAAATTCAAACTCATCATTCAAATATCCGCCTCGCTGGGAATCGAACCCAGGACCCTTGGCGCGGCGATCCGGCATGGTAACCATTGCGCCACGCGGGTCGTCAAATGTATGTATGTATGTATTTATTTATTTATTCTTAATAATATTACGAACGTCTTAACTTATTCGGACGCGGTTTGCACAAATATATTATAGGAAGACTAGAAAGCTTAAAGTATTTTATATCAATCGGTACACAAATGAAGTAAAAACTAAATATTTTTTCGAATATGGATTCATCTATATTTCAACATGGGTTTCCCGAACTGATGTTCCTAGCACTTATTACTAGCTGTAGCCCTCAGCTTCGCATACGGAAATTATGTTTTACCTTATTTGTACCTCTTACAGAAGAAAATTAAAAAAAATAAAAACATGAGAGGTGTCAAGGGACACCCGGATGGAACGAAGTTCCTTTCGATTTAAGTATTGTTTTTTGAAGTGATAGTGATAGTGCTAGTAGCGTAATTCAGAAAGTTGTACAGCGCCATCTCTGTAAAACTCTCTGAATCACTTCAAAAAAAAGTGTCGTCATTCGTAAGAATCAAAAAGTGTCGTAAGAATTTTTTCCGTCTAGCCCGCCTTTCACAACGCGCGAAAACGGTGAATTTATATTGAAGTACTTATATTTAATAATTTGTATACTGAAACCCACTGAATCACTAAGGATTCCTCCAGGAGCGGGTTTTGAAAAATAAGCAATGTTAACATTAATTTATTTTCTTTTTCTTGCAAACTTTGGAAAAGTAAAAAATAACCTCACCTAGTAATATAATGGCACATCTGCAAAAAATGCGAAATTGAGTTTATATGGTATACGTGTTTAAAAGTGTCTAATCTACATAGTGGTAAATATGTATTAATGTCTATACTAGTAACCAAACCATACAATCTGTAAAAAACGTAAACAGAACCCATAAATTAATTTTAAACATTTTTATAAAATCTTTGAAATTGGTTTCTGTAAAATATGTAAAGCGTAGATGTGCCGCTGTATTACTGGGTGAGCGATATATTCCATCAATTTAAATTGCTTAAGCAAGGAACATTTGTTGCAAATTTGAAGCAAATTGGTTGATGTTTTAAAAATATTCCATTGGATACAAATTTTCATCCCGTTTCCGAGGAAAAACATTTTAATTTTCTGGGATAAAAAGTTTTCTAAAATATGACCCGGAGTATCAGTGAAATGAAATGAAATGAAATAATCTTTTATTCATGTAGGTATCACTGATACTCTTATGCACGTCATTTTTTTAATCTTTTCGGAAAGGTGCTTTGTCATGGAGGAGAAGAAAAGCCGTAAAGAAACTCCTCAGCACATCTTTTAAAAATAAAACTTATATCTATTACAAAATAGGTATTCTCTAACCTGTGCAGAACTGGTTGCCTAGCTAGTCATTTCCAAACATCCTTGTCATTTAAATATTCATTTATGCTATAGTAGCCCTTGCCTAAGAGCTGAGCCTTTACACGTTTCTTAAAAGATTCCACCGGTAAGTCACGTATTTGTTTTGGGACTTTATTATTATACCTAGTCCCATAAAAGAACGTTGCACTTTAGAAAGACGGTACGAAGAGGTAGCCAATTGATGCATCCTTCTTGTTTGACGATTTGAAAAATCACAATTTTGTTTATATGCAGTTATGTTATTCCGTATAAAAACTAAATTATTATAAATATATTGGGAAGCTACTGTAAGTATACCTATTTGTTTAAATTTGACACGCAAGGACTCCCTTGATTTTAGTTTATAAATAGCTCTAATGACTCTTTTCTGTAATACAAAAATTTGTTCTATACCGGCTGCTTTGCCCTACAGTAAAATGCCATAAGACATAACACTATGGAAATATGCAAAATAAACAAGCCTAGCAGTGTCGACGTCAGTGAGCTGCCTTATTTTTCTAACAGCATAAGCAGCCCTAGCAAGTTTAGTTGTGAGAGATGCTATGTGCGGGCCCCATTGCAGTTTACTGTCCAAGGTCACCCCTAAAAAAACCGTGGATTCCTCTATATTTAATGTTTCATTATTTAATTTAAGAGATTTATTTACTTTTTTACAGTAACAACTTTACCAATTTTCAACAGACTAATTTCAGACCATAATTCTAAACAAAATATTTTTGTGCTCTTAAACGTTATTGAAGTGCCCTCTAATCGAAATTTTTAAAAAATTTTCAGTGTAGGTACAGAAATTTTGCCCTTTGAGTGTTATTATAGTATAGAATAGATTATCATCATCTCCAATATTCTGCTGTACTACGAACTAGTTATATGCCGCGAGCGTTGATACACTTAGCCTTAAGTAGCTGCACTTTGGCATGGAAACACATATTCATTAAAACTACTAAGTTTTAGAATAAAAAAAAGCAATTGTTGTTTTCGGACATTCGAGATTCCGAATGGTGTTCCTCAAACTGCGATAACTAACTACGTTATTGAAATATGAGACAAAGTCGAAAACTAATAAAAAATAATAAGTATCGTGTGTGTGTGTGGAAATTAAATTTCCCTCAAATTCAAGTTACAAATTAAAGTTTTCAATTATCTAGGTTCATTGACCATCATCCACCAAGCCGGGAAATAAAATCGAATTTGCCGTTCAACTAACAGCCTTTTCAAATGCCTTCGTCCACTTTGGTAACTAAAGTTACGTAACCAGTTACAAGAGAAGATTTTTCTTTCGCTGTTTGGTAACTAGTTGTGAAAGGAGAATTATTTTTCCATTTTCGTAGATCAAATTATTTCCATCCCTTCGTCCACTTTGGTAACTAACATTACCCATTTATTGGTTACTAACGTGAATATTTATTGATATTATGAACCTAAAATCTTCTTTTTTTTCGAATTTTACTTTCTTCGGCCAATATGCAGGCTACTACAACAATTTTTCCATAGCTGAATCAATCTTAACCGTCTTCACCGTTTTTCACTAGAGGTTGGGAGAAACTGCTAAAATTGTTGGCAATACTAAAAAATCCGTACGGTGAATCCGGACATATGTGCGAGGGTATCCGCATACGGAGCGTCCGGGGCGGACGATGCGGATATATGTGCGTTCAGCTTAACGCAGCAGGGCTTAGAACCTACAATTTTTTTAATTTTTTTGATCAGACACTACCTAAACTGTTAAAGTAAAAGACTTCTGAGCAGTAAACTTTCTTATTTTATTCATCTCACTGGGCCGATTAAGTACTTATATATTTTACAAAGAATCTCAACAGCGTGATTTAAGACTTCCATGAAAAGCGACATCTAATGCTTTTAGACGGAACTTCTAAGACACACAGTAAGTCTTCTATTTTTTCCTTTGTTCTGAGTGAAAAGACCCTGATAATAACTAGCATAACAACCAACAAGAATGACTTCAAATTCCAAATAACAAAGCTGCGCAATCTTACTATTCGCACCTGCATTAAAGCCTTAATGTAATTGTGTCACGTCCTTCTAACATAGCAACAAAATTACCCAAGAATTCCTCGAGATAAGCTGCTGTGAGTTTGTATATAAACCAAGGAATTTGTCTTTAACATCATACTTGTGTCTTCACAAACAAACTTACCATGTCTTTCAAATCCGCTCTCGTTCTCTGCGCTTCTGCTCTTTTGGTCCAGGTGAGGTTTCTACTTCTTTTACGATCTTCTTAGAACTATCTTCATTACAGAAGACTATTTCTACTCTAGTGGCTATTTTTCTCATGAACTGGTTTAATTGACTATCTTAACTCTAATATTTTTAGTTTTTAACCATGCTAAATTCTCTTTTGGAATTATTTCAATTCCCCTGTGATCCTGTGTGTGTATTTGGTTTAAGAGAGTTGCCAAAACTTATTTTGTCATCAAGGAAAAATAAGAAGTTTATTCATAGACCGGTGATATCTATAATGAGTTGTTCTACCTGAAGTCCCAAATATTTCAAAACATCTGTAACCAATAGGACAAATTAGGACTAACGTAGAATAACAAATAAGAGTGACATGGACTTTAATTATAATTATTTTTTTAAGCACGAACTCCAACGATATTTTTTCCAGAGCATCTCTGCATCATGCATCGGAGCTTGGAACGCCGCTCCTTGCGGCGCTGGCTTGGGCGCTGGCTGGGGTACTGGCTATGGCGCATGGGGTGGATGCGCTGATGGTTGGGGCGCTGCTCCCTGGGCCGCCGCTGGTCTCGCTGCCTCCAACGGCCCTGGCCTCGCCGTCGCCACTGCCTCTCCTCTCATCCCTGCTGGAGTCTCCGTCCTCTCCGAGAACGTCTACGAAGGTACTCTTGCTGCAGGCGGTGCTCTGCCCTTCCTCGGAACTGTCGCTATCGAGGGTCAACTGCCCACCGCTGGTGCTGGTGCTGTCGCTTACAAC